>BPTQ01000004.1:63751932-64351932 GCA_019973895.1 Chrysanthemum seticuspe | reverse complement strand
TAACTAACTATAATAACTGTCAAGTGACAAGTCATCAATCCTATGTATTCAACCTTATTGATCGAATTTTATGTCTACTAATAATATTGTCTGTGATGCTGGTGCAAATTGCAGTCCAACGAAAAAACATGCAGACTTGATTTTGAGAAACAAAGATTAATGGATTATGTTTTCCAACAAGATGTCGTTCAAGGTGAAGAAGAAGACAATACATTCATTATGGTGAAAATTGCACATAAGATCATAAGGTTTAACATTTCTGACAAGACATTCAAGCAGATATACGGTACGGGTAAACTTTTCCTTGGAAGAATTGAATATTCGGAAGTTCATCGATACATAGAAACCTTAACTTCTTTCTAAACGACAATCTAATTCTTGTGTTTTAGACAATATTAAATGTAATCTTTCTGAATATGCAAGAATCTTCAAAACAATCAGAGCAACTATATTGCATCAATTGCATTTCTGATTTTAATGAGTCAATTATTATAGATTTTGATTGGTTCATTTCAGTAACAGACTGACAGTCATACATTTAGGCCAGATATAGGACGGCTGAATGTTGTTTTGCAGTCTGATGACGTATAGTCTATATCCGGGTCACGAAGCCGGCTAAAGTCCAACACTAACTTAGCCCGGTACGAGTCGGGCTACACCGATTAGAAGTTTGGGCTCACGAAGGCCCAAGCCCAAAGCTATTCACGGAATAGATATCCGATATCTTCTAAATAAGAGGATTATCATTCCCAACCGACTTAGGCGGGATACGCCGAAGGTTGGGGAACACGGAACCAACAAGGATTCCGTGCATATATAAAGGGAATCACATCCCTCGTTAAAGGTACGATCTGAAACCCTAATTCTCCTTTAACCCTAAACCGATTACTTACTCTCACGCCGGAGGATAATCGTGAGAGACAATCCCACGGTAAGCCTAACGGTGTCTTTTGTCTCTTAGTGCGCAAGTCTCAAGCAACAATCCTCAATTGGTACGAGAGCCGGAGCCCTGAACAAGGAACGCCCAACTTTTGTATCAACAAGTGGCGCCATCCGTGGGACCCTACACTAAGAACCAACACTAGAATGATGAAGCATGGAAATCAGCGATCGCAGTCAGACCTTATGGGAAAAAAGTCTCAAAGCGGACTAACTCTTAAGCAGAACTCTGGGACAACCAGCGCTGCTAAAAACAAGGGATCAGGCCAAGACTTGGTCTTCTCTCCAGTGGAACCGCGCTCGGGAACAACCCAAGCCACTACAACCACCACGAGTGGAGTAGATCCACTGCGCACCGTCCTTACTACTCCCTTTCAATCGGTGCTAGAAACTGACCTGACAAAGGTACCAGATGCACCAGACCGGAATAAGGGTATAGTGATAGAAACAAACGCACTCGCTCTTGAGGGGGTCGCACCAGAGTTAGCACCAGAAGTTTTCGTATCCCAAAACTACGAAACATTAACTGCCCTCATGCAAGAGGAAGAGAAAAAGAGATCAGGTCGGGACTTGAAAGCCCGACTCAATTTCGATTCCGAATACGAGACTTCCCCACTGCGCTATCAGAAAGAGAAGCGTGGGAGAGACAGCCGCCGACCCCCAGTATTCAACAGAATCGGGAGGAGAATCGAGGATGATGAGACATCTCACTCGCATCATCTGAGTGAGAGTGATGAAGATGGAAAGCGTACCAATGTCCACACCTGACTTGGTAACCGCAGAATCCAAGACAGATTGGGATGACGCTATTCCCCAAGTGAAAGCCCTCCGAGTACAAACTCATAGGACAGTCGGCGCAAGCGCCGAAAGAGGGAAAATTCGTCCTCTGAAAATTCCTCGGTCAACGAGGATAATGAAACTGGACACTGGAAGTCCAGAAACAAATATGATGACCAGGAGGATGAAGATATATCCCTCCCTTGGCGCCGCCAAAAGGTGGATGCATTCATTCGGCGCATTAGTGACTTCTCAGAAAGCAAAAGAAGGCGCATGCCCGCCAACGTAAAAACCTATGATGGAACAGGTGACCCTGATGATCACCTTAAAATTTTTGAATCAGCCGCGACAATTGAAAATTGGCCACAGCCTGTGTGGTGCCACATGTTCAACTCCACACTAGTAGGAAACGCGCGGAACTGGTTCAGCAAGCTTCCACGCAGAAGCATCAACGGATTTGAAGAATTGAGAAAGGCGTTTCGTCTAAACTTTACTCAGAGGAAGAAGTGCGCTAAAAATCCTGTCGAACTCGCCAAGGTAAAACAGCGCCAAGGAGAGTCTACAAGCGTATTCATGGAACGCTTCAAAGATGAATGCATGCAAGTTAAAGCATGCCCGGAAGTATTGAAGATCTCTGGTTTCATGAACGGGATTAACAATCCAGAACTCATCAAGAGGTTGAATGACAAGATCCCTGAAACCTTTGATGAACTCATGAAATGCTCTCGGTCCTTCGTCCAGGGAGAAGCTGCCGCGGCGGATAGCAAAAGGAACTACTCGAACTACCGGTCACAGGAACAACCTGGGAGACAATCCAATGACCAGGGTAGTAACCGTAATAGGAGCTATCGCAGCCAGGGGAGCGGGAGGGATAATGACAGATACACCCCGCTAATCAAGACCCCGAAGGAAATACTCGCAACAGAAGGTGCGAATTTTCCAAGACCGACGCAGATGCGCACTCCAGAGGATCGGCGCACTGGGAATGGATACTGTGATTACCATGCACAGAAGGGCCATACCACCAACGAATGCGTACAACTACGCCAGCTCATCGACAAGATGGTTAAAGAAGGTAGATTGGACCACTTGGTCAAAAACATTAAAGAGGGAAAGGATAGACAAAAGAGTGGAAACAAGAAGGAGACACCCAAAGACAAGGCTGACACGATCTACATGATACAATCATGGCAGCGAATCACTAGGCAGAAGGTCAGCCAAGAATTTTCACGTGGAAAGGAAATCTCTTTCCCCACCTTAACTGCGGACAATGCAGAGGTGGAACCACTCACTATAGAGATAAGTGCGGGGGGTCACGACATCCACCGCATGTATGTTGACGGTGGAGCTTTAGCAAACATCATGTATGAGCATTGCTTCAAGCGGCTGCGCCCTGAAATACGCAGTCAGTTAAGCCCGGTCAGCACGGCGTTGACTGGTTTTACAGGTGAAAAAATATGGCCGATGGGGCAAATAAGACTGCCAGTCAGCATCGGAAATGAACAACATTCCGCGACGGCCTGGATGGAATTCATGGTGATCAAATCTCCATCGCCATATAATGGCATTATCGGGAGACATGGGATATCAGCTATGCGCGCAGTGCCATCAACAGCGCACGGGATGCTTAAATTCCCAGTGGAAGGAGGCATTGTTACTCTCTACAGTGCCACTATCCCACATAGAGAATGTAACACGATTACATGCGAAACAGCACCGACCCCAGAACAACGTGCAACCAGAACTCCAAATCTGAAGGGTTGCAATTCACCCTGAATACCCAGACCAGGAAATATCTATTGGAGGGTCACTGTCGGACAACGGCAAAGCGGCTGTGTGCGCGCTCTTACAAAAGAACTTGGACATTTTTGCATGGGAGCCAAAACACATGACCGGAGTACCACGCTCCATAACAGAGCATAGACTGAGAATCCGACAAGGGTACTCACCAATACGCCAGAAGAAGCGCGGGCAGGCTCCAGAGCGCGCGCAAGCAATCCTGGCGGAGGTACACAAACTTGTGGATGCAGGAATCATGCGGGAAGTCTATTACCATGACTGGCTTTCCAATCCAGTCATGGTAAAGAAGAGCGACGGCAGCTGGCGTATGTGTGTAGACTACACTGACCTTAACAAAGCATGTCCACAAGCCTGCTATCCATTACCAGAGATAGACTGGAAAATAGAGTCTTTGTACGGATACCCATTAAAGTGTTTCCTCGATGCATACAAAGGATATCATCAAATACAAATGGCTAAGGAGGATGAGGAAAAAACGGCCTTCCACACAAGCCAAGGCGTTTATTGTTACACAAAAATGCCCTTTGGCTTGAAGAACGCGGGTGCCACCTACCAGCGGTTAGTAGATACTGCTTTCGAAAAGCAGGTGGGCCGCAACCTAGAGGTCTATGTTGATGACCTAGTCATAAAGAGCCATACTGAAGGTGAGTTAGTACGCGACATTGAGGAAACGTTTAAAACCCTCCGAGAGATCAACATGAAGCTGAATCCGAAAAAGTGTACCTTCGGAGCTACTGAAGGCATGTTCCTTGGATACCTTATAGAACCTGACGGTATAAAACCATGCCCAGAAAAGACAAAGGCGGTCATTGATCTTCCCTCACCGCGCACGTTGAAGGAAGTCCAATCCCTCAACGGAAAGCTGGCCGGCCTAAACAGGTTCCTATCCAAGTCAGCAGAAAAATCGTTACCTCTTTTCAAGACACTCAAGAAGTGCATAAAGAAGGGTGATTTCAGGTGGACTACGGAGGCAGAAGTGGCCTTAACTCAGCTTAAACAGCATCTGGCAACACTCCCAACACTGGTTGCACCCCGACCAGGGGAAGAGCTGATCATGTACTTGTCTGCAACTGATGGAGCAGTCAGCGCAGTGCTACTAACAGATAGGGATTCAGTACAAACCCCCATCTATATTGTAAGCAAAGCGCTCAAGAAGACGGAGATGAACTATAGCGCAATGGAAAAGTTAGTTCTGGCATTGGTGTTTGCTGCCAAACGACTGCGCAGGTACTTCCAAGCGCACCCGATAGCAGTAATCACAGACCAACCGATCAAGCAGATCATCTCCAAACCTGATGCATCAGGCCGACTCCAAAAGTGGAGTGTATTGCTAGGTGAACACAACATCTTTTACAGACCACGTACCGCAATCAAAGGACAGATTCTGGCAGACTTCATCATCGAGAAGCCAGACACCGACGAAGTACCCGCACCAAGTAAGAAGGTACTACAAGATCCATGGATCTTGTTTACCGATGGATCCTCATGCGTGGATGGGTCAGGAGCTGGCCTCATTCTCACAAATCCAGAGGGAATGGAATTCACTTACGCACTGCGTTTTGAATTTACAGCGACAAACAATGAGGCAGAATATGAAGCCCTAATTGCCGGACTACGCATTGCAGCTCGAATGGGTGTACGTAACCTGGAAGCAAATGTGGATTCTCGGCTAGTAGCCAACCACGTGTTGGGCGAATACGTGGCTAAAGAAGAAAATATGATTCAGTATCTCGACAAGACCAAGACACTGATTAAAGGCTTTGATAGATTCTCCATCAAGCAAGTTCCTAGAGGAGAAAACCGCAAGGCAGATGCAGTAAGCAAGATCGCCTCGACAAGCTTCGCACATCTGTCAAAGCAAGTGCTGGTGGAAACACTGAAAAGCAAATCCATATCGGAGATGGAAGTCTCCTCAGTAATAGAGGAGGAAGGTCCTACATGGATGACACCGATAACGGAATTCCTAAACAAAGGAACCTTACCCCAAGAACAGAAGGAAGCTCGCAGGATACGGCGCACAACACAAAGATTCGAACTTCGAGACAACATACTGTACCGACGCTCCTTCCTTCAACCATGGCTCCGCTGTGTAGGACCACTACAAGCAAATTACGTGCTGCGAGAAATCGATGAAGGTTCATGCAGCATGCACTCAGGACCACGGTCCGTTGTGGCACGCGCTATGCGATCAGGGTACTACTGGCCAACCATGCACCGCGATGCGCGGGACTTAATAAGGAAGTGCAACGATTGCCAAGTTCACCGACCCGTCCCGCGCCAACCACAACACGAGCTAACACCAATCACATCCCCATGGCCATTCTACAAGTGGGGTATCGACATTGCAGGACCTTTTCCAATCGCAGCGGGAGGATTAAAATTCCTCATAGTCGCCATAGATTACTTTACTAAGTGGATCGAAGCAAAAGCAGTGGTAACAATCACTGGAAACCAGGTGAAACGCTTCGTCTGGGAAAACATTGTATGCCGCTTCAGTTTACCTGGCGAAATCATCTCGAACAACGGAAAACAATTCTGCGAAAATCCTTTCAAGGATTGGTGCGAGAAGTTGAACATCACACAACACTTCGCATCGGTTAAACACCCACAAACCAATGGCTTAGTAGAGCACGTAAATCGAAGCCTGGGTGAAGGAATTAAAGCGCGCCTGGACAGACACAAAGGAAGATGGGTGGAAGAGCTCTCGCATGTTCTGTGGGCGCACCGTACTTCCATAAAGACCAGCACGGGAGACACTCCCTTTTCACTAGTCTATGGGACAAAAGCCGTCATACCAGCCGAAATTGGGATGCCAACTATTCGCACCGCTGAAATTAATGTAGCAACCAATGATGACGAACGGCGCGTTGATTTAGACCTGCTTGAGGAAAGTTGGGAACGCGCATCTATACGGGAGGAAAAATCAAAGTTAAGGATGAAAGGATACTATGATGCCAAAGTTCGCAGTGTCTCATTCAGACCAGGTGATTTTGTCTACCGCGCTAATGATGTGAGCCATGCAGAGGACACGGGTGATGCGCGCAAAACCGTCAAGTTCCCTCACGCAAGCGTAAGAAAACTTAAAACAGC
Organism: Chrysanthemum seticuspe; assembly: GCA_019973895.1. NCBI lineage: Eukaryota > Viridiplantae > Streptophyta > Magnoliopsida > Asterales > Asteraceae > Chrysanthemum > Chrysanthemum seticuspe. The sequence continues at coordinate 64,345,326 of BPTQ01000004.1, read as the reverse complement.
TCAAGCACGAAATCAATGAAGATCAGAGGAGTATAGGGTCTCCCCGGGTCGTTATGTCCCAGCGAGCTGTGCAATGGATTATCAGACGTATAGTGATCGGGCGATTTGAACGGAAAAGGATATTTGTGAATAATTATAACTACAGGAAAAAGCCAACAAATAACAACGGCTTAAATGCAAATTAAAGGAAATTTAAAAAGATAAAAGATATTAAATAAACGCTATCACTATATTTAAAGTGATGAACGTTTAAAACCTAAAACGTGCGTTTAAATTAAAATTACGTAAACGTACAAATAAAAACGTGAAACTTAAGAAATAAAAGTCCTAAAAATATGAAAAATACATTTTTACAAACCTAATGATATAAGAAACCTTTTAGAAAAAGAAAATTATTTTTATAACTAATTACCTAATTATTATTAATTAAAAACTATTTTTAACTAATTAATAATACTCTAAAATAAAAGAAAATATGAAATATGTTTAGAAAAATAAAATTAAGACTTATAAAAATCTAAAATATGATAAAACTAACTTTAAAACAGAAAAGATATTTTTTAGACTTTTTATATATTTATTATTAATTTAAAACTATTTAAAACTAATTAAAATGCTAGAAAATACAAATTTAACTAAGAAAAATCTAGAAAAATACTTTTTTGTCTTTTTATATTTATCTAAACTTAAGAAAATTGAAAAATTATTTTTTTGATACTTTTCTTAATTATTTGTATTAAATGCTATTTAAAAATACTTAAAAACTAATTAAAATCAAGAAAAATACTAAACAAGCTAGGAAAAATCTGAAAAATTCAGGAAAACTTTAAAATAATATTAGGAATATGAAAAAAATGGAAAAACAGGAGCTTGTGTGGAGAAATATGCAACTGCTATGGAAGTGCTTATTGAAATAAGCACTTAATAAGCCAAAAGCTCACCAAAAGCTACCAAACTGAAACACAAGCTGCAATAAGCTAATTTAACTAAAATGCAATGAGTTTCAACAAGCTAATACCACTGATTCACAAGCTAGATCAGATTTGATGTTTGAGCTTATAAAAGCCAAAACAGTCTCTGGGTACTGACTTTAAGCTGATGCACAAGCTTGAATATAAGTTAAAAAGGAAAACTACCAATTGGAAATTGGACAAGACCTGGGTGAGAGTGTTTGTACCAAAAAGCAGACCTAGGTGAGCTCTTATGAGCCCTGTGCAAGTGATGCAAGAACTGAGCAAATCTCAGCATTCACTGAGTTCAGTGAGCAGGGGGAACTATGCCCAAGTTCACAAGCTTGTTTGAAGCTTGTAGAAAAATCACTAAAATCCACAAAAATTCAGATAAGAAAGAGGACCAGCTGAGCTTTTAAGAATGCCAAGATTCACTTGATAAGACCCAAATATGAATCCTAGAAAAATCCTTGTAATTGGGCTCAAAACAGATTTTCAGTTTTTGACTTTTGAACTAAAGATGAGAAGTTGACTTTTTTGAGTTTTGCCACTGATTTTAGACACTGAGATTGATGTTAATGTTTGAAATGTAGCCTCTGCAAGCCTTGGTTATAACTTTGGAACATAAAACAAGTTTCTGGATGTCCAAAAATCTCAACAGTTAACTGTTGAGATTGTTTGAGTTGGATATTGACTTTTAACTCTAGCAGACCCAATTTAATGACCAAACTAAGTTCAATTATACTTGAGAAACATGATACAACAGAACTTAACTACTTATTAGGCTTCTGAGACAGAAAATTCAGCAAAACCAAACACCCTTGATACTACTGTTAAACAAGTAAAACTGAGCTAAACTCTAAACTATCCTAAGATGATGATACAAATAAGTTCAAATACCCTAAATGCAACTATTTAAAGATATTAGAACTAGTTATAACTACTAAGACAGATACTGCAAATGAAATTTGGAAATGACTTACAAGTGGTCCTTAAGCCACAGTGGCCTGAAACAACTCCCAAGGAGTACTAACCTATCCAAAACCAACCCAAGTGAATCCAAATCAACCATTTCCAACTGCATCAACCCATCATCCACTCCATTTCCAATTCCATTGCCCAAGGGTCATTGAGTTGACTTTTATTGACCAGAACACAACTTTGCTTAAAACTTAAATTTAAACTACCCAAAAGCTTTAATAAGCTTATATAAGCTTCTTTGAATCTACAAATTTAGCTACTAAAGCTTTGATATAGAAATTCGAAAATGAAAATTTGCACAGTGAGCTAGAAACTTGGAATGTAAACATAAACTGGAATTAATACTTGGAAAGAGTTTTAATACACTTTAAATGACTTATCTTGACAATATGAAGCAAAAGATTACAATTTAGAACTTGATTAAAAACAAAAACATAAAAACGACATACAATTTAGAACTAAAACTAACTACTACTTTTATCTTTCTTCCCATGCTTCCTTTTATAATCCAAGGTTACTCTCTCTTTCTTCTGATTCTTTCCCACCATTCCTAGCCCTTGGATGACCTTGAATTAATCTCCACCATTCAAATATGATTTTGCCGCCAATTTTTGGTGTTGACAATTGGGGTTGAGTGAGGGGAGGTGGGGAGTAATAAATGGGTCTTGGATGTAGTGGAGGAGGGGGGAGACAGGGAAGAGATAAGGTGATGGCTTGGTATGGGATTGCCTGTGTTGCAGGCTCAAGTGGGGAGGGTGAAGACTTTTGGCGGGTTGAGAAGATTGACCAAAGTTTGACCAACAGTGGTTAATAATAGGGGGGTTCACAATTGTATTATGACAGGGGTCCAGAATTGGTGAAAGGTCCAAAATGAGGTTTAAGGTTTAATAATTCAAGGACTTCTTTTGTAAAATCTGAAACTTGAGGGGCCCAAGCTGCCAATTCATCAAACTTGTTTCAAGGGACCAAAATTGACACTCTCAGAAAGTATAAGGACTAAAATTGCCATTTTGCAATTTTCCAGGGGCCATTTCTGCCAATTTTGAAACTTGAAGGACCATTTTTGTAACTTTCTCAAACTTTTGACATTTTTCACCAAAGGACTAAATTTGACAAGTTTTGATTTTAAAAGGACCTTTGGTGACTTTACTTTTGAAATTATGTGCTCAGGGACTGTTTTTGACAACTTTGAAAACTTGGGGGACTAAAACTGCAATTTTTGTAAATTTGATATGTTTTTCATCTGATTTTGATATTTTTGCATTTAAAACACATAAAACACTGATTTGTGATATTTTGATCATTTTGATGTGTTTCTGAGCGTTTTCAGATGATTTTGCAGTTTATTTTGTACAAAAATGATGAGTATTTAGACACTCATCAATCCCCCACACTGAGATATTGCTAGTCCCTAGCAATGATTTGAGAAAACATAATGGATTTTAAACTCTTTACCAAAAGCCATTACTTCTGGAGTAGCCAAATGTTTCAGTTCAAGTAAGAACCATGGTACACCGATAACCATGTGATTTTGAGCAAACCACCAGCTTTCAACGGATTTGATTTTGTCTTTACCAGAAGCCGTACCCTTCTGGACTAGCCAACTCTTAGATAAATTATCAAAATTATCTTTGGTGAGCTGATTACCAATTATGGTTTTTTCACTGCCTTTACCACAAGCCATAAACTTGCGGGCTAGCCAACTCTTCACTTTTTAGGATATGGTGAGCTGAATACCATACAATTTTGGGCAAATTGCAAGCCATATAAACGGATTTGAGATATCTTTACCAAGAGCCGTTTGCTCCTGGATTAGCCAATCCTTTTGTCTTACAGACATGGCGGACTGATAACCAAATGAGAAAGTGTAAAACACTTACTCCAAAAAAAAATTTTGGCCAAAAACGGGGGAATTAAGTAGATAATATATGAAATTCGTGAGAATTCCCCCCCACACTTAGAAATGAATATTTCCCTCAATATTCAAAGTACCGGCGGTTATGCCGAAACAAAGAACGTAAAAGGGAAATATTACGGCCATTATTTAGAAAGATTTTTTTTTTTTTTTTTTTTTTTTTTTTTTGAAACATGTGGGCAACCCCCCCACACTAGGGTGGTAGAAAGAGGTAAGAAGACAGAAATATGGGTGAAAACCCATATAGCATGCTACTGTTTTTGATTCCCGAGTCGCTAGCTTGACTCGACCCCGCATTGATTTGTTCATGGGGAAAGTATCGTGGAAAACCAATCTCGAACGGACTTTCGTTCACAATGTTAATGAACATATGAACATCAGAAAGTTCCACACCGACGAGATATAACCGCGGTAATGTTTAATAGTAGAAACTATAAAGGATGATACCGGGGTCAAAGATGGTGTCCTTATTCCCGAAAGAGAAACGGGAAAGAGCAACCACACCATCTGTGAAGAATGGAACAAAGATATGCATGACAATGCAAGTCCATTCCTCATCAGAAAGAAGCAAATCACCATTTTTGACACTTTTAAGCTTAAACTTGAAGCTTATATGGTGATTGTCAGTAAGATGTCCGGGAGGGAGGGTGGGAAATGGTTCTTCAATTAACAGATTTTCCAGAAAAAGGATGTCTCCCTCCGGATCAAAGTAAGTGTTATCAATTCCCGTTGGAATTGACTCATCACTAAGAAATGCATCGACTTCATTCCAAAAGTTGTCATCTTCCTCATCAGGAGTGAGAGAAGGGATGGAAGAGTCGGGAATAGGACTAGAAGATGATGGATTCTTGAGCAATTCATCAATGGGAAGAATGTCTCCCATTGGGTCATAAACATCATCATCCAACTCGGATGAAACTGAAGAGAGTTTGGTTTCATCCACAGACTTAACAATCTCGATGCGACAAACTGATGCCGGAGGTGGGACAAGTGGTGTGCTCTTAGAGCTAGCAGTTTCCACCACTTCCGATGAAGTCTCCGATTCTAGATCATCGTCATCATCAAGAACACTCTTGACATCCCTGGTACAGCTTTCAAACCATTTGCTTGAACCAGGGGTAATTTTCAAAGCTTTGAGCTCAGCACGTTTTTGGTGAACACTCTTAACCGTGAAATTTGAAAGTGTTGCATTGATTCTTTCAGATTTTTGATCAATTGTGGCAACACTCTTTTTGTATAGAGGTTTGGAGTCTTGGTTAATATTTAACGTGAGCTCTTCGTTGTCAACCCGTATGGTCAACTCTTCAGCAAACACATCGATCAGAGCACGACTCGTTTTCAAGAAAGCTCTCCCTAAGATGAGGGGAACTCTAGGATCTGCATCGAAGTCTACTACAACAAAGTCAGCATGAAAGTGAAATTTTCCCACTTTCATCACGACATCCTCGGCTAACCCAAGTGGACGAGTTACGGTACGATCCGCTAGCTCGAGTGTCATACGAGTGGATGAAAGTTCAGGAAGAGACAGTTTCTTCCACACTGAGAGTGGCATGAGGTTAATGCTAGCGCCAAGATCGGCCAAGGCGGAGCATTGAAACATCCCCAAGAAATCACACGGGATTAAGAACCGGCCAGGGTCTTCAAGCTTTTCGGGAAGCTTATTAAGAATGGCTGCTGAGCATTGCTCATTGAGAGGAGTTTTAGCCATCTCAGATAGCTTATCTTTGTTGGTGAGTAAGCCTTTAAGCGTGGATGCAAATTTAGGCATTAGAACGAGAGCATCAACGAAGCTTATATCAAAGTGAAGCTCATTGAAGATTTGGAAAAATTTTTCCATTTGCTCTTTGTTTTTGTCTTTGAACTTCTCATCATTCATTCTTGATGGGTAGGGAAGCTGACTAGACTTTTGAGCCGGAATGGAAGTGTTTTTTGGCTCAGGATTTTTCCTCGGAACATCGGGTTCCGGACTTAAAGCTTGGACTACCGAAGGTGGGACGTGTGCGGTACTTCGTGGGCTAGAATAATGCACCTTGTCCGTTGTCTCCTTGGTAACTTGACTAAATGCCACAGGAGGAGGGGGCATTGGCGTCGTAGGTCCATTGTGCGTCTTACCACTACGAGTGGTGACGGCTTTCAACTCGGCATTGGGATTAGGAATGGTATTGCCTGGGAGTCCTCCAGAAGATGGTGAAGCTTTGTTCATATTCATGTTCATGAAACTGCTCATCATATTCTTTAACTCATTTGTCTGCCGAGATAATGTGGTATCAATTTCCCTTTTTAGCTCACCTCTCATGTTATTGATCTGAGTTTGCATTGAACGCATGTTTGACTCAGTCATTTTCATGAAGTCATTTGGCATGGGAGCTTGAGGAGGTGGTTGATAACTTTGATGATTAGGAGCTTGATAAGGTTGGTTGAAATTGTTCCGGTTTTGATTGAAATTTGGAGGGTTATTGAAATTTTGTCCTTGATTCGGAACAAAGCGATTCTGATTGCCATGGTTTTGCACGGGAGGAAAACCAGGTGGTGTCATACCGCTAGGTGCACGGTAGTGAGGATCAGCTTGTGGTCGGTATTGATTGTGGTTTACCGAAGCTACGGGAGCTTGGTAAAAGGAAGCATCGGTTGCTTGACAATCATAATACGCGTGTGGACCACTACAAATTTCACACACCTTGTTTATGGCTTTGATTGGTTCCGGCTTATGAATTTCGCTTTTGATTTCCTTCACCTCTTTTATCATACAATGGATGATGTCCGTTAGAGCGGCTAACGGAGCTGCTAACTCAGAAGAGTTACCGGATGAAGAAGCAGGAGTGTTCGGAACATTGACTTTGTTGCGAGAAATAGGAACTTTTGATTTTTGCTCGCAAATCTCAATCACATCTTTAGGTTTACGATTCAAGATATTGCCGCCTGCGGCTGCATTCAAGGAATCTTGATCATTACCGTTCAACCCATTGTAAAAGATATTGACTTGTTGAAGCTCCGTGAATTCATGATGTGGGCATTTCCTGAGGAGATCTTTGAATCTCTACCATGCCTCTCCAAAGTTTTCATCGAAATTTTGACGAAATCCAGAAATTTCATTTTTAAGATTAGTCGTCTTTGATGGAGGAAAGAAATAATTCACAAACTTTTGAACAAGATCCTCCCAAGTTTCGATAGATCGATGGGGTTCTTTTTCCAGCCAAATCCGGGCTGTCCCCTCAAGAGAGAATGGAAAAAGCATCAACTTGATGACTTTTTGAGGAACATCCTTGAAATTGATAGTTGAGGTTAACTTGTTAAACCAACGGATGTGTGCATACGGGTCTTCTCGATCAGTCCCGCGGAATTGATTCGTAGACACAAGTGTGATCAAATGTGTCTTCAATTCGAAGTGATCAGAGTTGATAACCGGTAAAACGATGGCATCTCCATAACCCTCGGTGGGTGCTTGGAGCATTTCCGCCATAGTACGTTCGTCTGCCATATTGTTGATTGAAATAGTACGAATCTCGGGTTCGACTATTTGGGCAGCACGTCTACGAGAACGTCTTCTTGGAATTTCTGCTAGATCACGCAAAGGACTCAGTGATCTAGAAGAACGAGTGCGCATGCACTAGAGATAACTCTAAGGGATCTCAGAGTTAAGAAGAGAAATGGGAATTATGAAAATCTTTCAGATGAGAATGAGAATTATGAAGACGTTTTATAAAAATGGGGTGAGGAGAATCTTTTGGGTTTTTGAAAATTTTTATAAGAAAAATATGGATATAGATATAGAGATGGATGGTATGAACAAAGAGTGAGGCTCAAACAACTAATCTGCTAGACGATAGATAATCAGCACAGCTCCCCGGCAGCGGCGCCAAAAATTTGATGCGCCCAAAACCGTCAAGTTCCCTCACGCAAGCGTAAGAAAACTTAAAACAGCTCAAGCACGAAATCAATGAAGATCAGAGGAGTATAGGGTCTCCCCGGGTCGTTATGTCCCAGCGAGCTGTGCAATGGATTATCAGACGTATAGTGATCGGGCGATTTGAACGGAAAAGGATATTTGTGAATAATTATAACTACAGGAAAAAGCCAACAAATAACAACGGCTTAAATGCAAATTAAAGGAAATTTAAAAAGATAAAATATATTAAATAAACGCTATCACTATATTTAAAGTGATGAACGTTTAAAACCTAAAACGTGCGTTTAAATTAAAATTACGTAAACGTACAAATAAAAACGTGAAACTTAAGAAATAAAAGTCCTAAAAATATGAAAAATACATTTTTACAAACCTAATGATATAAGAAACCTTTTAGAAAAAGAAAATTATTTTTATAACTAATTACCTAATTATTATTAATTAAAAACTATTTTTAACTAATTAATAATACTCTAAAATAAAAGAAAATATGAAATATGTTTAGAAAAATAAAATTAAGACTTATAAAAATCTAAAATATGATAAAACTAATTTTAAAACAGAAAAGATATTTTTTAGACTTTTTATATATTTATTATTAATTTAAAACTATTTAAAACTAATTAAAATGCTAGAAAATACAAATTTAACTAAGAAAAATCTAGAAAAATACTTTTTTGTCTTTTTATATTTATCTAAACTTAAGAAAATTGAAAAATTATTTTTTTGATACTTTTCTTAATTATTTGTATTAAATGCTATTTAAAAATACTTAAAAACTAATTAAAATCAAGAAAAATACTAAACAAGCTAGGAAAAATCTGAAAAATTCAGGAAAACTTTAAAATAATATTAGGAATATGAAAAAAATGGAAAAACAGGAGCTTGTGTGGAGAAATATGCAACTGCTATGGAAGTGCTTATTGAAATAAGCACTTAATAAGCCAAAAGCTCACCAAAAGCTACCAAACTGAAACACAAGCTGCAATAAGCTAATTTAACTAAAATGCAATGAGTTTCAACAAGCTAATACCACTGATTCACAAGCTAGATCAGATTTGATGTTTGAGCTTATAAAAGCCAAAACAGTCTCTGGGTACTGACTTTAAGCTGATGCACAAGCTTGAATATAAGTTAAAAAGGAAAACTACCAATTGGAAATTGGACAAGACCTGGGTGAGAGTGTTTGTACCAAAAAGCAGACCTAGGTGAGCTCTTATGAGCCCTGTGCAAGTGATGCAAGAACTGAGCAAATCTCAGCATTCACTGAGTTCAGTGAGCAGGGGAACTATGCCCAAGTTCACAAGCTTGTTTGAAGCTTGTAGAAAAATCACTAAAATCCACAAAAATTCAGATAAGAAAGAGGACCAGCTGAGCTTTTAAGAATGCCAAGATTCACTTGATAAGACCCAAATATGAATCCTAGAAAAATCCTTGTAATTGGGCTCAAAACAGATTTTCAGTTTTTTACTTTTGAACTAAAGATGAGAAGTTGACTTTTTTGAGTTTTGCCACTGATTTTAGACACTGAGATTGATGTTAATGTTTGAAATGTAGCCTCTGCAAGCCTTGGTTATAACTTTGGAACATAAAACAAGTTTCTGGATGTCCAAAAATCTCAACAGTTAACTGTTGAGATTGTTTGAGTTGGATATTGACTTTTAACTCTAGCAGACCCAATTTAATGACCAAACTAAGTTCAATTATACTTGAGAAACATGATACAACAGAACTTAACTACTTATTAGGCTTCTGAGACAGAAAATTCAGCAAAACCAAACACCCTTGATACTACTGTTAAACAAGTAAAACTGAGCTAAACTCTAAACTATCCTAAGATAATGATCCAAATAAGTTCAAATACCCTAAATGCAACTATTTAAAGATATTAGAACTAGTTATAACTACTAAGACAGATACTGCAAATGAAATTTGGAAATGACTTACAAGTGGTCCTTAAGCCACAGTGGCCTGAAACAACTCCCAAGGAGTACTAACCTATCCAAAACCAACCCAAGTGAATCCAAATCAACCATTTCCAACTGCATCAACCCATCATCCACTCCATTTCCAATTCCATTGCCCAAGGGTCATTGAGTTGACTTTTATTGACCAGAACACAACTTTGCTTAAAACTTAAATTTAAACTACCCAAAAGCTTTAATAAGCTTATATAAGCTTCTTTGAATCTACAAATTTAGCTACTAAAGCTTTGATATAGAAATTCGAAAATGAAAATTTGCACAGTGAGCTAGAAACTTGGAATGTAAACATAAACTGGAATTAATACTTGGAAAGAGTTTTAATACACTTTAAATGACTTATCTTGACAATATGAAGCAAAAGATTACAATTTAGAACTTGATTAAAAACAAAAACATAAAAACGACATACAATTTAGAACTAAAACTAACTACTACTTTTATCTTTCTTCCCATGCTTCCTTTTATAATCCAAGGTTACTCTCTCTTTCTTCTGATTCTTTCCCACCATTCCTAGCCCTTGGATGACCTTGAATTAATCTCCACCATTCAAATATGATTTTGGCGCCAATTTTTGGTGTTGACAATTGGGGTTGAGTGAGGGGAGGTGGGGAGTAATAAATGGGTCTTGGATGTAGTGGAGGAGGGGGGAGACAGGGAAGAGATAAGGTGATGGCTTGGTATGGGATTGCCTGTGTTGCAGGCTCAAGTGGGGAGGGTGAAGACTTTTGGCGGGTTGAGAAGATTGACCAAAGTTTGACCAACAGTGGTTAATAATAGGGGGGTTCACAATTGTATTATGACAGGGGTCCAGAATTGGTGAAAGGTCCAAAATGAGGTTTAAGGTTTAATAATTCAAGGACTTCTTTTGTAAAATCTGAAACTTGAGGGGCCCAAGCTGCCAATTCATCAAACTTGTTTCAAGGGACCAAAAGTGACACTCTCAGAAAGTATAAGGACTAAAATTGCCATTTTGCAATTTTCCAGGGGCCATTTCTGCCAATTTTGAAACTTGAAGGACCATTTTTGTAATTTTCTCAAACTTTTGACATTTTTCACCAAAGGACTAAATTTGACAAGTTTTGATTTTAAAAGGACCTTTGGTGACTTTACTTTTGAAATTGTGTGCTCAGGGACTGTTTTTGACAACTTTGGAAACTTGGGGGACTAAAACTGCAATTTTTGTAAATATGATATGTTTTTCATCTGATTTTGATATTTTTGCATTTAAAACACATAAAACACTGATTTGTGATATTTTGATCATTTTGATGTGTTTCTGAGCGTTTTCAGATGATTTTGCAGTTTATTTTGTACAAAAATGATGAGTATTTAGACACTCATCAACGGGCAAGCTCGGACCAAAATGGGAAGGACCTTACGAGGTTACTGAAGCATCAGGAACGGGCGCGCACAAGTTACGAGGCTTGGATGGTAGAGAGCTGTCGCGCACATGGAACATATGTAACCTCAAGAGGTGTTACCTATAGGAATGGCTATGGCCGAGCTCTCCGACGCTCCTGCACTTTACTGAAGTGCCAAATAAACATCCATGTATTTACTTTTTTCATTAGTATAATGTCTTATTTATTTCTTTCTTATAAACACTTGCAAGTATCAATAAAACGCCGCGGTTTCTAGCTAACTCCGCGACACATCTTACATTGTTATTCCCATATACTGTATGTTTTTAACAATTTTTAATTTCTTGCCCACGCGGCGTGCATGCACTATATTAAAACCCACGATGGTAAAAGGATAAGTTAACCTACTAAACAACTTTTTGAATAAGAGGGTTGCAAACCCATCAACACCGGATCACGAATCCTTGTTAAACACCTTGTTCTCAAGACGTTGGAATAAGCTTTCTGCGCATCCCACGACGGATACGCAACAACGCACATGTGCATTTTACAACTTTGGAACCAAGACACTTGATTCCTTAAATTTGGTATTTACAGCATGCTGCATATCATTAACATACACGATCACGATGATACTTGGAAATTATTTTTTAAGTATCTTAGGATCTTCATACATGATTATGGATTTCTTGTATTACTCACACTTGCACATACATCTTTTACGCAAAGACAAACAGACAAGTATGTATGCTACGAATGGCAATGATACAAGATGATTTTTATTAAATAACTACGAGTTATTACAAAAGGGTTGCTACTTTACAACATGTACGCCTACCAACTATTACAACGCTCAATAGATGAGCCACCCACGCGGTTCGAAGTATCTTTGGCCTCGTCAAGCTTCCTCAACAGATCTGAATCCTGCCGAGACACAGTAGCAACACTTACCGGCACCCCATCAGACCTTGGCTGGTGCGCTGCACCAACCCCGCACAAGATTGCTTTCCCCTTAATACCTTTCTTTTGGGCAAGTCTGGTCGCATGCGCTTCCAGTACCTCCTTCAAAGGCACTTCTTTATCTAAAGCAAACGGATTCAAAATATCCCTTGGACGCGCGAAAACAGGTACCTGAAGCTGTGAGTCATGGGGTTTCAAGAAGTAATCCGGCTGGGCTTCTGCACCCTTGGCACGATGACGCGCAAGAGTCAACCCCGCCATGATGACGTTTATAGGATAATCCTGATCACGCTCAAGTTCAGCAATCATAGGGAGCTCTAACTCCTTCATCCTTTTCGTTGCAGCAACCAGGTGATCATACGCCTTAGCATCATAATTTGGTACCTCGTCAACGGGTACCTTTAACAGTTCCGCTACATGCAGCTTCTCCACAGCTTCTGCCTTGCCACGCTCCAGAGCGCACTGAACTACTTCCCCGAAGGCATTAACCACTTCTGGTGACTCCAGAGTATTAAGTGCAGCAAGACGAAGACCATGTCCTACGAGCCACCTGCGCTCAGCTATAGTAGACGTCAGCTGGGGATACAACTCGTCGTCATACTCAATGCTGAGTTTGCGCAGTTTTGCCTCTTGCACCTCCAGTGCACTTTTCACAATAGCACAAAACTCTTCAAGTTGGGATGTCATCGCATCTTTGCCCTTCTCAAGATATTTAAGCACCCAGTGGCACGCAGACTTGTACCCGGCAACATCCGCACGCTCTTGGTTTATTTGGCACATCAGCGCCATTTTTTCCTCAGCCTGCTTCTGCGCGTACGCGCTCAGATCCTTTGCCTCAGCTTGGGCGCTATCAAGCTGCGCCCGGGTGCTCGCCAGTTACGCCTCCAGTAACGCTATTGTCTGGTCCTTTTGCGAATCTTGACTACTCCCATCAGACACTCGGTCTTTCAGGTTCACAATTAGCGAAGCCTGATGTGCAGAGACCTGCACCAACTCTTCGACCAGTTGCTCTATGGGCGCATCTGCATCAGACAGGTCTTCATCGTTCTGACTATGCGGCTCAGAATGCGCAGAACGGGCTGGACTGGCCTTGGGGGGTGACTCTGCAAACTGCTCCATCCTGCATACGTTTACCAAAGAACTGTTAGGCTTACATCTAACACAACTGGCGCATCAACCAACAAAAGAAAACAATATATATATTGAAAGCATCACTCACTGCGGTCCAGGAATATTAGCCGAGGGATGCGAAGACGCTTCATCAGTAGACGATACCTCCACAGTGTGGATTACAGGGCGTTTTTTCCTATAAGTGCCTGCGCCATCATCTCCTCGTGTTCTCTTGCGAATGAGCCCAGCTTCTTCTTTTTCTTCCTCTATAGGATGCGGCACTGCTACGGGTGGTGGCTGCGCCACATGGGAAGGCACTTTGGGACTTGGCATGCTTTGCAGTGGTGTCGCCTCCACTGCGACCGAGGAGCTAGTTCCTGTTTTCCCTAAATTCAGCTCCATAGTACGCCCCGCGGTAGCATCTAGGATCGGCTCCTCATCATCCTTCAAGGGCCGTACCCCTGTCTTTACCTCTACGGGCTTTGCTAGCTGTACTACGGTGAATAGATCCATCTCTGCGCAATACAAGACAACATATACACAGGTTATACAATGCACGGAAAAATTGAAGAATGCTCTTACATTATTTACACACAGAGGTACGGAGAAATAAGTACCCACCCTGACCATGGGCGTCTAAGAAGATTGGGATCTCATTTTCAGGACCAAAATAATTACGGCTGATTCCCATGTGTACCAAAAATCCCTCAGGATAGGCACTAATGGGGATGCGGTTAGTATTTATCAGTTCCGCATCCTCAGCATTATAAGACCCAGGCAAGGGGCACTCATCCCTCTCTAACGTACCCCGGGTATAAAAATCATAATTCCAGGGAAAGCATGTATCATCTACCCAGAAGAAATACTCCCTCCAGTTCCTAAGTGAATCTAGTTTATTCGTGTAACACTGCAACCTACCAGCGCGCTTCGCGAAAGATACCCACCCATGTGCCCACGTAGTGTGATAAAAGGCACGGAATAAGTGGATGGTGGGGTTAATCGCCAACAAACGACAATTTACTTCAAAATTGGTAATTTTGGCCGCACCAATACAGTGCAACTGCGATATGTGCAGATTATAATAGTTTAACACGTCACACAGAAAGCGCGACAGGGGCACACGTTGATTCGCGAATTCGAATAACCGTGTATATTCACCCACTTTCCCTTCGGGGAAGTCTGCAATAGTTGCTTGTGCACCCGGAACAACCGGATGCACATCCAGGGGTATAAAGTAATCCGAGGTGAATTCCAACAGGTCGCTCACGGTGAGGTCGGAGGTAAAGTCAGACAACTTTTTGACCATAGTGTTATTATTTTTTGATCAAGCGCACGCGCGGTTACCTTTGGGGTAGGCTATTTTCTGGATTCAAACTACAAGAATGCTTTAACAATGGCGGATTGAGTTTTACTGTGAGAAACACAGTGAAAATGAAACGGTAGGTTATATAGTTTTTCGGATCTACGTGATGAGAGACACGTGGACTCCACCAACCCTAACTGTGTGGTTGAGATCGCTTGATGGGACACGGGTGCAGTAACTTTCCCCCGATTTACGAGGCGCCCATTTTTTAATATTACGGCTGGATACACTGTATCATGCGGATATTTTTTGGCTTTTTTGCTACGCCTCGTTTACTTTTTATTGACTACGGTTCTTAGTCTAGCATCCGCAGTTACGCACTGCGCATACTAGACTGGGGGGACATGATGACGTATAGTCTATATCCGGGTCACGAACCCGGCTAAAGTCCAACACTAACTTAGCCCGGTACGAGTCGGGCTACACCGATTAGAAGTTTGGGCTCACGAAGGCCCAAGCCCAAAGCTATTCACGGAATAGATATCCGATATCTTCTAAATAAGAGGATTATCATTCCCAACCGACTTAGGCGGGATACGCCGAAGGTTGGGGAACACGGAACCAACAAGGATTCCGTGCATATATAAAGGGAATCACATCACTCGTTAAAGGTACGATCTGAAACCCTAATTCTCCTTTAACCCTAAACCGATTACTTACTCTCACGCCGGAGGATAATCGTGGGAGACAATCCCACGGTAAGCCTAACGGTGTCTTTTGTCTCTTAGTGCGCAGGTCTCAAGCAACAATCCTCAATTGGTACGAGAGCCGGAGCCCTGAACAAGGAACGCCCAACTTTTGTATCAACACAGTCGGATATGCAAATGGTATGCACAAAAAGGAATGTGTCGGTCCGGCTTGAAAATCATATCCAACATGATATGCAAATTGGAACAAAAATAGAAATGAAGAGATGGAAACGTTGTCCTAAAGAAAATAGTCGCACCACCCTTGAACCGAATATTAGCTAAATAATGATTGAGGTATCTTTAAATTTGTTTATTCGAAAATTTTGAATAATATAAGTCAACTAGTACAATAGTCTTAGCCCAAAGCTTCCATGGCAATCTTGTTTCCATTCGCTTACATGACAATCTTTCAACATGAAAACCTACCTTAAATAGACCTTTTTTTTAGCAATCTCAACCCACTTCAATAAAAATGTTGAGCAGCAGAGCCAAAATTAAGAAAACCCAAAACACGCCAAGAAAGTGTCTCCTAGAGGCATACTTGGTGGACTACGATCATCAATCGACTCAGTCTGGGGCTCTGATAGGATCCAATGATGATCTTTTAACCGAAATCCTCCTCCGGCTCCCAGCTATCTCCATCCTTAGATTCAAATCTGTATCTAAACACTGGCGAGCTCTTTTGAGTCACCGTGAGTTTACTCTCCGGTATGACAGAGTTTCAATATGTCGTGGTCTTTATGCTAGGTTTAGCCATTTGTACATTCCATTTGATGCTGAAAACAAAAGCCCTCCTCCTTTAAGTAAGCTAGATTTCTATCCAGATCCCAATGGTATCAGAATTATACAACAATGTAATGGATTACTGCTCTGTTGTAGCGATGAATGGATCCCACGTGGTTGTAGATACTATGTATTCAATCCCGTTACTAAGCAACATGTGGTCCTCCCAAGGGTCCGTGGTGGTAGGAAGGTTCGTAAATGTATCCGTTTTATGGGTCTGGCATATCATCAATCAGATCTTGTTAGCTACAAAGTTGTCTGTATTTTTCGTCCAAAACGGCATGGGGAGGTCTTTTATATCCAAATCTACTCGTCTAAAACGAGGGAATGGAAGATTATAAATGAATCTTTCTCTGCGCCCTATTACAGACGTTTCGGCGAAGGAGTTTATTGGAATGGTGCGATTCTCTGGCCTCCCTCGTGTTTAGATCCATTGTACTTTGATCTCAACGTGGAAAAATTCAAAAAGCTGCCATTACCATCAGCTAGTGTGGCCTCTTTAGAATGGTTTGACCATGTAGATATTCCATTCTACTTTGGGGAGTCTCGAGGTCATCTTCATTTGGTGGAATTTGCACATCCTGAGAAGCATTTACACCTGAATGTGTATGAGATGTTTGTTGAGTTTATGATATATAAAATACAATAAAACATAAAGACATCAAGAGTACACAGCGGAAGACTTAAGATCATAACAAATAAATTAATTAACTGAAAGTATGCGTAACGTACCTCTTGCGAATATCAAATCCTTCGAGCAAAGCAAAACCACCCTCGAGCAAAGCAAACCAAAGAAGTACTTATTGGTGTAAGAATAATGTCTTACAACCACGTTCTTGTACACACGTACTATTAGCGATTCGATGCGAATGCTAGTTCTTGATCACAATAGAATAACCAAACATCTTAGTTATGCTCAAGGTCACTCGTAAATCCCTTACAATGGGGATTCACTCGTCGACCAAGACAAAAGGGAAGAAAAGAAGAAGTTTGGCCCTCTATTGAAATCTGGTGTACCAAAGGATGAATACAAGGGAATGTATTTATAGCCTTATGGTAGATGTCAAGTTTACTATGGTTTCCGATGTGGGATTCCATAGTTTCGGCCAAAAACAAGCCCAAAAGAGTGTTCCTTAAACCTTCTCTTGGCTCGTTAACTTTTCTTCATATCCCGTTGACATTTAACGACCGATAGTCACTACCGATAAGTACATATCGCTCGTTAAGTCGTTTATTGTGAATTTAATAATTAAACATAATATTTTATATTAATTATTTAAACATCGAGTCTCATACGTAAAGTGTGCAATCCCGTGGTCACGAGTTCGAATCCGGACATTTACGTACTTGTAAATATATACATTTTCCAACAGCTCCCACTTGGATATGTTTACAAAACGTGAAATGACATTGGTTAGCGTCTAGCAACACGCCAATGCCCCCGGTACAACTCGTGTATGGTTTTCTGGAGAAAAACCAAGTTTGATGATTCATCATCATATTCATCCTTTTGTTTCTAATACCATGTTAATAAGAATATGGATCTCACTCATTTCTTAATTAACTATTCTGTTTCTCGCTTTATGTGATTGATTAAGATTACCAATTCTTCTGAACATATTCCAGAAGACCTTGGGCATGGCCATGCAAACATCTTAACAACCCTACGAGGGGCCCAGTAGTATTATACTTCAAAATAAATTTGAAGGAAACAAATCCCATTTTGACTACAAGCAGGATTCATAAATTTCGCAACACTTCTGAAAACAACCCTTATAACTACCAGTTACGTATAGCGTTAGATTGCTTCACAAAAAATGCACTACATCCATGACATATCTCTTGTATCTCAAGTCAGAGGATAAATATCCATGATATACTTAATGACAAAGATCCATAAAGTATCATCATGTGGGTGGGATAAGTCCTATACTCAATTCATTGAATATCATCTGAAATTAGTCATGCTACGCATCAATATACTTTCAAGTATATTCTAACTAATACTCAGATTTGTCTTAATTCAATATCATTCCCATGTTATTGATTGACAACGGACTATTTAGAATAACTTTAGTTATTCAAGGATTTAAACATGCAAATACAGGACACAATATTATAAATGAAATTAAACGTATACCGTACTTTAATTCATTATAAATAATAATTGTTTAACATCCTTTATCCAAATACTAAATAGATCAATGCATGATAATTCTCAGTTAATGAATTTTGCCACAAGTCATGCAACTCATACTTGTTGACAAGGCATAATTTCAACTAACTTTGATCTACAAGAATTTTGAGAATACTTATTTCAAAAATTCAATAATTGAATTTCTTGTATGTGTTTACACATATCTTGATATTGTCATATCATTCCATAAGGTACGTGATAACCTGAACCACCCTTTTATGACAATCATCCTTCAACACTTAAAGTTTAAAGTATTCTTTATTCTTTAATGTATAATGCAACTATGCTCCTAGTTGAGCATAACTAGTCAACATGGTCATCATCAAGGATACCATGACTAGAATTGAGTGTCATCTCAATTATACCAGCATCATTGTGTACAACAATATGCTCTTTAAACGTCCGTAAACTTCGAACAGTTATAGTGTAATGTTGGTGCCTTCCAAACTCAAGTTTGTTGGCAATGACAATTATGAAATAATTGCCATATTTCCATCCATAGAATCTAGGAGCATCTCCAGACTGTGGAATGTGATTCTAAATCCAAACATATTCCTTTTAAAATATTTATTACACTAACAACTTTCAATGTTGTCAAATCATCTTGTAATCAAGCATGACACAACAATCTTTCAACATGATGTACATGATGAATCTTCAAGTTAGACTTTAAGATCTCATTATATATCCATCATGTTCTATTAGACTCATTTATTTTACCGCATATGTTTATAGTAACAAACATATATTTCAAGGTTGTATGTCTTATTTCCAAATCTTACAATTGAAGTTTCATTCCCAACTAAAACTTAATTTATGTGGAATGTAGTTGCCCATACAACTTATAAGATCTAAGAAAATAAAATAATACTCCCACTAGCTTTCAGGAATACTTATGAGCTATCTTATTTTAATTTATTAAATCAAACATGAATTTAATATTAAACATAAGAATCATCTCCTAGATGCATGCATATATCCATTCATGGATTCTTGCAGTTTGTACATATTCAAAGATTATTTGAATTTATAAAACTACTTTGTATTACTCATCGTCCTCGCAAAAGTAATTCCACAACAAAGAGTTTTGATATTCATTGTCAAAATTTCATATCAATGAAACTAAGTATGACAATTATAATCTTTATACTTCTATTTAATGTATCTAGAAAAGAATATTCAATCATAGTTAATTGATTAAGTATGATTAATATTATTGTCACTAGACATGCATTAAATATGAGTACAATATTGTCCATATGATTTCTACACAAAGATTTAAACCACTAGGGTTTCCATCCTTTGAAGAAACTCATTAAGATAAACCAAATATCTAAAGTTGATTATCTCTATGGACAGCATCTCTACATTCATAGTATGATTGATTTACCACAATTCAACATTTGGTAAATTCATCATTATGATTAACAGGCTTACCATGATCCTGTAACTCATATTCCTCAACATATTAAATATCTGAGATATCCTTGCGGATCTATGAATGACAATTCCATCATATTGAGGTCTATCATATACATGTTTAGTCTCATCATGATATTTGCTAGTGCATTTTAGAAGATTATGTATTTTGTAATTCAATCTTTCAAGATCTAAACAAAACTCCCACTTGCCTTTAAAAATTTAAAGATTACCTTTAAATAGTTTAACAAGTAGAGCAACAATACATTGTTCTCTTTTGGGATATTACAAAAAACATTGACAGTTCCTAACATTAGTTTGTTACAACTCACTCTATAAGTAGTTTAACAAATTCAGAACTTCATTTATAAGACTTAATGTGATTCATCACATTCCATAAACAAATGGTGTCTTATTAATCTTCTAGGTTGGAGTCTTATTGAGTATATTCAATCTATACTCAATCTACTAACCTTGATAACTTTTGGAAGAAACTATAGTTATCTTGAATCAAACAATGCCAATAGATTTTGATTCTTCTAACTGAAGATACCATAAAGCTATGGTATTTCCTTAGAATTAATATTGTAAGATTAATCTAACAATATTTAAGATAACCATCTACTCTTTGGTTTATCCTATTTACCAACAAAGTAAAACTTAATGGTACAATAGAATTACCAAATCAATTGCATGCATTATAACTCAAGTATTTTTGACCAAGTCAAAAGACATAACAGTTATAATCCCACTATACGTTATAAGTCATTGATCAACTCATTGACTTTATGCATATGTCTTAAAACATAGCAAGTTAACGTCTTACTTTATATTCTAAGTCTTTTAAAGACTTTATGTTTGTGACTTTACAAAATCATAAACATTTATAATTAAAGTAATTATGAACACCACCTCAGGTTTCAATTAATATTTCAAGTTAATAATTACTACATATATTTAAGTCATTCAACGAATACTCAAATTCAAAGTAGTATTAGATTACTTCATTTAATTATGTCATTCCATGAAATGTTCCATGTAAAAAACTGCAGAATCATCCATGCTCGTTCTCACGACGCATGGATATTTTACCTTGGGCTACAATCTAGTTCACGTTCTCACGTAACATAAATTGTAACTACAAGTGTTTCTCAAATATTGAATGACATAAATTTAAAATAAAGTAGTCTTTGTTATCATCTTGACACATGTTCTTAATAGGGCAATCATACATATTTAAATGTATACTTCCTATTAGAACGTTATTCTCTTACTTTTCAGTCAAGAGAATTCATTTAAATCATATTAATATGTGTTGTACCTTGCACACAATAAAGATTTCTCCCACTTGTGCATGGAACAACATCATATAACATATAAACAACACGATACACGTTCGTTTATTTGATTAATATAATTTGTGTCATAGATATAACTAGTAGATATAGGACTATATTGATTTGTAAGGAAACGCACATGACAATCCTTAAAAAACATAAGTGCCTACAATTGGAAAGTAATTATCTACAAGATTTTAAAGAGATAATTTGAATTACTACACAGCAAATAAGGCTTGTAGCTCCCACTGAATTAGAAATCATTAAAACAACTTCTTATTCAGTAATGCAACACAAATGCTCCCACTGAATCTGACAACATTGTAAGTGTTGCATAACCAGTGAAAACAACTTGCTTGCTTTTTACTTTCCTACACCTTTGAAGAACCATACGTAATCATTACTAAGGTATTAAAAGGTGTATTCTACTATGAATGATGGGTTATCCATCAATGTTATTAACTCGAAAAATTGGGTATGCAATTTCTTCCTTACTAGGTCTACCATCCCCATACTGGTATGTAGCACCTTTAAAGGCTAAAACAAACCAACTAGATAAATTAAGCTAGTTTGCCTTTTACCAATTTTCGCGGTAATTAGTCTAGCTTCTAATTTAGTAACCCATATACATGTTTTCCAGTTAACCAACATTCATGTTTGTTACAAAAGGATTCATTCACCAAATGATGGTAATGAAATCTTTATGGAAAATAAGATGTGCAATTCATTGCTATGAGTTACATTAGAATTTAGACAATTCAAACGTTCCTATTATACCTTTCTCATTCATGAAAAGGAATAGGATTGAGTCTCATGCTTCTCCCATGGAAAAGAGACTTCGTTTGTCTTTTCAGTAAATTATTCTCGATCAAACATTTGTTTGAAAGCAGAATGGAGCAATTTACTGATCAAAGACTAAACTTTGTTTACGGTTAAATGTTGCAATTATACATTCAAAAGAATTACAAAATTCAATTTTAGTATTTTCGATAATTAACCTTTTTCAAGAAAATTAATTACCCATGGTTCATAAGCATATAACCATTTAATTTTCACTGAAAAACTAGGATCCAAATTGTCATAATCTCATCACATCAGTTGATCTGCTAGTAATGAACCTTATACAAAATGGTAGAGCTTTTGCTCAATTGCCAATTTCAATTGCAATTCCTAGATTTATGGGATTTACATATAGCCAATTTCAATTGCCATGTAAACATGTTTTATCCCATCTTATGCCTTGAGTTGCCAGTTCTCACTGCCTAACTCAATTAAGTTGTCCAACTTAAGAAACTGCAAAATCGTCCATGCCCGTTCTCACGACACGTGGACATTTTACCCTTTGATTACGATCTAAGTCACGGTCTCACGCAAATAAAAAATAATCTTAGGTGTTTCCGTTTCGTTGGATGGCATATAACTTAAATTAAAGGGTAATAATTTTTTGATGTCAAATCAAATATGTACAAAGATGTCATGCATTCATCTTCGTAACATAGGTTTTATTAAAACATTTATATCTTGTTTTAATGTTTAAGTTTTTCATCATCAAACTTTAATTGAGGTATTGGTTTCACCAATCAAGGAATTTAGTGTTAATTATCATCCATTATACCGTACTTTTGCATAAGTGTAAACACTTAGTGTTTCGGATAATTACCACCGAAGTGGCGCATGGAATTAAAACTAATTCGCCCTTAAGATGAGCTTGCACATTTAATGGCTTACTAAGTAGCTCCACTCGAACTTACAGGGGGCAGAGGACCAGGTACGCGCTAAAGCACAACCTTAGACATCCATTCAGTGTGACTGTGCGCACTTCTTTAAACCCCTTTTATTAGTTCATTCTCATGGGTGAGCCGTTCAGTCATTTGTACCAAAGTCATCATCAATTAAACGATTATGATTACTATTCTTAAAAATACATGTTTCACCATTGTTTAGGTCAGTTTATTTTTCTTGTAAAAATACCCTTGTTACAAAACACAAACAAGCAAGTATTTATAAAAATAAACAAATAAACAATGAATGCATAACAAATAAAAGTCATGCATATCAAATAGCCACATGCAAACGGTTTTGATAAATCTTATTAATAACCAATTCTAGATCTGTCAATATGCATATATTTAATTAAGACTTCCACCCGTTTTCATCTATGTACAAGGTGAACCACATGCATCGATTCATCGATTGCGTAAGTCAAAACTAAATATATACCACATAGCACATAATTGATTAAATAATAATTATTGAGGTTTTCCCCAAATTTAGATCTATCAGAATTAGTGTATATCACTTAACCACGAAAGACATACAATAAAAGCATACCCATGATAAAACATGCATGTAATTATCATGGACATAAAATTACACTTAACAATTAATGCAATTAAATCAAAGTTACGCATATACACATAAAGTTGTATGCATCTTAGGGTTTCTAATCCAATTAAAACAATAGTTTACAAAACCCTAATTAGGGCACCAAATAAAACGCCCCCCCTCAAAATTAGGGTTTAGGTTTTGCAAACCCTAGATCTAAGCATACAAATAATAACACATTCATGTTTATTTTAATTATGTGTTTCAGTAATTAATTACTTGTTATACAAGGCTCGTGATGCCACTGTTGAGTTTATGATATATAAAATACAATAAAACATAAAGACATCAAGAGTACACAGCGGAAGACTTAAGATCATAACAAATAAATTAATTAACTGAAAGTATGCGTAACGTACCTCTTGCGAATATCAAATCCTTCGAGCAAAGCAAAACCACCCTCGAGCAAAGCAAACCAAAGAAGTACTTATTGGTGTAAGAATAATGTCTTACAACCACGTTCTTGTACACACGTACTATTAGCGATTCGATGCGAATGCTAGTTCTTGATCACAATAGAATAACCAAACATCTTAGTTATGCTCAAGGTCACTCGTAAATCCCTTACAATGGGGATTCACTCGTCGACCAAGACAAAAGGGAAGAAAAGAAGAAGTTTGGCCCTCTATTGAAATCTGGTGTACCAAAGGATGAATACAAGGGAATGTATTTATAGCCTTATGGTAGATGTCAAGTTTACTATGGTTTCCGATGTGGGATTCCATAGTTTCGGCCAAAAACAAGCCCAAAAGAGTGTTCCTTAAACCTTCTCTTGGCTCGTTAACTTTTCTTCATATCCCGTTGACATTTAACGACCGATAGTCACTACCGATAAGTACATATCGCTCGTTAAGTCGTTTATTGTGAATTTAATAATTAAACATAATATTTTATATTAATTATTTAAACATCGAGTCTCATACGTAAAGTGTGCAATCCCGTGGTCACGAGTTCGAATCCGGACATTTACGTACTTGTAAATATATACATTTTCCAACAATGTTGTGTGATCATTCAGGGTGGTTTCTCAAGTACCAAGTGGACCTTGATGAGCTTTCGATCACTTACCCAGAGATGATTATAAGCTACGCACATCCCTCTTTGAAGCAAATGAAGATCATTAGCAACCAAGACTTGTCAAGCCCTAAGTACTACTTCTATGAAGTCTTAGATGTCGTTAGAGGTGATAAAGAAGAAGATACATTCATGGTGGTGAGAATTCCAAGTAAAATCATAAGGTACAACATTCTTGACAAGAGTTTCAAGCTGATATTAGATATCGACTTCAAGTTCCTTGGAAGGATTGGATACACTGGCGTTCATCGATATATTGAAACCATAACCTCTTTTTAAACAACTATACAACTTGTGTGTATTTGTCAATATGTTATTCTGGTGTCGACAGACATTTAACCTAGTGGAACCAAGGTACATACCTCACCTATAAGTTGTGGGTTCGAAATTGTGTGTGAGTATTTTCCGTTTAAATAAAAATGTAACGTTCTTAATTCAAAAGAATGTTGTTAAAACAATGTGAGCTACTATTCTTTACCGTTTGCTTGGTTGGTGATGCATGCACACCTTTCACGCAGTAGCTGCATCTTGTTCTATAAGACTGATTATTGCACACCAAGTACATAGCGAATTTCACTAGCTTACTCATATAGTGATCGATTTAAGTTATATTTTGAAAGGTTCAAACAAGTTAAATAAAATTACAGATATGTTAACAGAAAACGGGTCAAATTGGTCAAAAGTCACCTGAACTGTATTTTTAACACACCAAACCTTCTAAACCATTTTTCTGAAAACAATACTTATTAAAATAACAGTAAAAAAAGCTGAAATTTTATGATAAAAGTCTGCTAAGGGTAAAAAAAGTTCGACCCGGCCCATTTTATCAGTTGGTCCTATTAATAGGTATCGATTCTGTTTGATACATTGCATGCCAGTTTGATGGGAAACAAGCAAATTAAAAGATGAGTGTTAAAGGTGTTTCAAGTGTACACCTTCATAATTTAATGACGCAACAGTGGAAACCGCTATGAATGTAAAGTATATTGTCAGTGTGATAGTGAACGCACTTTCACTTATAAAGGGTAACTGTGGAAACAACCTTAAATATGAAGTATATTAATAGTACATGTACTTCCACTTAACGAAAGTATTTAAGTCTCATCTTTAGTGGTTTGTTGAAGATTGTTCGTAGTACCGTATGATACCTTTTAGTTAAAGCTTCTTCCACGGATTAGGCTTGAGGGGTCGAACCTTCAAATTTTTGTTTGTTGTTTTGTTTTATATTTTTACATTGTTGATTATTTTCATTGTGTTGATCCTTGTTAAGATGTCAGATCCCAACAACAAAATCTATTTTGGTTTGTTTTTACAAAACTCGCAAAATTTGTCTCACAATTTAAGGTTAATAATTGTAAGGGTTTTTCTAATTTGTGCTCTAGGGGCACAAGTTAAGCATACAAAAAGTACACCGAAGGTACACAGGGACCTACATAAAAGTACACTTATTTTTACTTTTATGTGAATCCTTATGTACTTTTCAGTGGTCCCTGTGTACTTTCAGTGTGCTTAACTTGTGCCCTATGGCACAAGTTAGAAAAACTCTAATTGTAAAAGCACTTAACATTCAGTAATTTGTCAGTTTAACCCTTAGACATTGTGTTCACACTTCCCATAGGTTTGTTCCATTGTTTCTGTTAGATTCAACGAATCAACTTTCATCTTAACTACATTAA
This sequence comes from Chrysanthemum seticuspe, assembly GCA_019973895.1. NCBI lineage: Eukaryota > Viridiplantae > Streptophyta > Magnoliopsida > Asterales > Asteraceae > Chrysanthemum > Chrysanthemum seticuspe. Next base: position 64,319,234 of record BPTQ01000004.1, on the reverse strand, counting down.
ATTGAAAAATGATCAAATGTGAAAGTGGAAATTAGAAGTTGAAAGTCAAGGTTATTGTTAAATGTTAAAAGTCATGCATGTAAGTGTAAAGTTGACATCTTGATTTTCTGGAAGAGTAACTATCCATACATACCATTCGTTTAATGTACATTAATGTGCATAACTATTGCTAAGCTAATGGAGGAATGTTTGAAAAATTAATGGAGGAATGTTTGAAAAACTAATGGAGGAATGCAAACTAATTGAAAACTAAATGAGGCAACCTTGCTGATAGACGAATGCAAACATGCGTTTAATGAAAACAATGCGTTAAATTATTTTGAAAATATTATTACAGTCGTTGCAGGAATTTTTCTCAGCCGCGTCGGAATTTTTCCTATAAGCCTAACAAACAAATGTTACATACCCTCATCAGAAGAATATATAGTCGTGTACGTTAAGTTTTGAGGGGTTTTCCAGATTTGAAGGGTTTTTTTCACATATTTTTTTACAGCTCTAATTTGTAATCACATATTTTTTATAGATCTGTTGTGCGTTGCCATTGCCGGAAACCACCACTGCTGTTGCCGCCGGGTTTGTTCCGCCGCCACTTCCACCGGAATTTGCTGCTGTCGCCGGTAGTAGATGGTTTCTTTTTCATAGTGGTTGGTAAATTTTGTTATAAAATTTAAACAAGTCAAAGAGTTCCGTCAAGCAGGAATCCACACCTCAAATGTTTTGTATCAAGAAGTTTTACGCGACGAGTAATGTGTGTTGTTAGTTTTTATCTCATAACTGATGTAATGTTTTACTTTCAGTTTCATTAAATGTTTTTATATGTTGTTTGATATATGTTAAGATTTTTTCTAGACTTTAGTTATCGTATAGTACAACCGTTTGCAATTACATTTCCATCGGTTCACGTTCTATTTTGAAAGCTACACAAAACACTCACCACATTATCATAAATCGTTAATTAACTGACGCTAGGAACCGCTGCCGCTAGGCGCGAGTACTCGCCTAATAATTTAAGTGTGTTCACATAAGTTTGTTCCATTATTCACTTATGTTAATGTGTTTTCAATTGAAGAGAAATTGTGAAATTAGGTATAAATGGGTATAAAAGTTAAACTACTAAAATTGTGAAAGTTTACAGGTTTTCACATTATTAACCACAAAATTATGATGAACATTATGTTTTTTCTTTTGCATGTTAGTTATTTTGCAAACTCTTATTTTGGTAGAAATTGGAGGTGAGTTATTTTGGCATTTTTGTACGTTTTCGTTCGCTTTCATACGTTTTCGTCCGTTTTCATATGTTTTCGACTATTTTCAGACGTTTTAATACGTTTTCGGCCGCTTTCATACATTTTCTTATGTTTTCATACGTTTTCGGCTATTTTCGTCTGTGTTCATACGTTTCCTTCTGTTTTCGTTCGTTTTTATACGTTTTCGTCCGTTTTCATACGTTTTCGTCCGTTTTCTCTATTTTTATACGTTTTCGTCCGTTTTTATATGTTTTCAGCCGTTTGAAGACAATTTCATATGTTTTCTTTCGTTTTCATACATTTTTGTCCGTTTTCAGACATCTTCGTACATTTTCATACGTTTTCGTCCATTTTTATGGTTTCCATCCGTTTTCACACATTTCTATACGTTTTCGTCCATTTTTGTACGTTTTCATATGTTTTATATGTTTTTGTCCGTTGTCACACATTTTCATTCGTTTTCACACGTTTTCGTCTGTTTTCATACATTTTCGTACGTTTTGTCCGTTTTCATACGCTTTCATTCGTTTTCATACATTTTCATACAAAAACGTACAAAAAATAGTTAATGTCTAGTATCACTTGTGATATTTCATAAACAAACAAGTATGTTTTTTAACCTTTAATATCACCTGAGATATTTTATTGCTCTGTAATTTTATGTATATATATTATCAACTATGTGTTTTCTAATATTTTTATATTTTTCAGGTACAAGATGGTTTTTGTTTATGAAATATCGAAGGTTATATTAGACATGAATTATGTTTATGAAATATCACAAGTGATATTAGACATTAACTATGTTTTTTTATTCATTTTGATATTTGTAAGTGACACTTATTTATCTCTTGTGATATAACACTGTAAGGAAAATGAAGAGTATTTAAATTATCGTTCTTAGTTACTTAAGAGTAATAACTCATGTGATACAACAATATAATATGACACTAATTTTGTTATTCTACATATGATAATATTTCATGTGATAAAGTAATATAATGTGACACTAATTATGTTATTCTACATATGAGTAATATCACATGTGATAAAGCAATAAAATGACTAAAAGTAGACATCATTCATTTCCGGTTATATATATTTAAATAACTCAAAAGCATCTAAGTCTGCATCATCGTGTACAATAGTTAAAATCTAATATCACTTGTGATATTTCATAAATATAGTTAATGTCAAATATCACTTGTGATATTTAATAAACAAAAACCATCTTGTACCTAAAAATATAAGATAATGTTAGAAAACACATATGAAAATGGACATATAAAATACTACAATAACGTATGAAAACGGAGGAAAACGTGTGAAAATGGATGAAAATGTATGAAAACGGACAAATACGCATGAAAACGGACGAAAATGTATGAAAACGGACAAATAAGCATGAAAACGGATGAAAATGCATGAAAACAGATGACAACGGATGAAACGTATAAAAATAAGAACATATTTTTATTGTGAGATAGTTATTTGTCGTTCTAAAAAAGAAAAAGAAAGAAAAAAAACTAAAAAAATACTGTATACATGAATAAATAAGAGTGCGCTTTGTTCAAAGAGAAGAATGGGAATAGCAAAGGTAAAGGGAATACAATGGAATATAAAGGAATCAAATGAAGATTATCATTATCTTTGATAGTGCTTGCTTTAAGAAAAACATATTAACCTCAAAAGTGGTGGTGGTGGCTACTGCTGCTGGTGGTGGTGGTGGTTACTGATGGTGGTGGTGACTGGATGGTGGTGGTGGCTGGTGGTGGTAGTTGGTGGTGGTGGTGGTGGCTGCTGGTGGTGGGTGGTGGTTGTGGTGGTGGTAGCTGGTGGTGGTGGCTGCTTGTGGTGGTGGCTGTTGATGGAGGTGATAGTGGTGGCTGCTGTTGATCGTGGCTGGTGGTTGTGGTAGCTGGTGGTGGTACTGGCTGCTGGTGGTGGTTGGTGTTGGTGGTGGGTAATCATTACCTTTCCTCCTAATTTACTGAGTAATGACTCATTACCCACTACTAAATAATGTGTTAGGTCACTAGTTTTACAACACAAGCTTATAGAGAAAGATATAAGGCGATTGAACAAGTATCAAACACACACACACACAATATTGTAACCGGTTATGCGTAGGAGGTGAGTGAAAGAAAATAACTTGAACAACCAACCCTCAAATGAGGGTTTACAAGAGTTTATATAGGCAAGGAGCTAGGGCAACACTCCCTCTCCTTCCCTATTCCTTATTGGGCTTGGGCCTCAGCTTATGGGCCTTCTACATAAGCTGGACCTTAAACAAACATAAAGGCCATGATAAAGCTACCTATTACATATGAAATATAAATACTTGAAATACTGTTTAGGAGTGATTCCAACAATCTCCCCCTCAAGTATATATGAATGTAAACGGTGAAGGCGTTGATGTAATAGTAGCTGTGACGTCTTCTGACATTCTTCTTTCTTGTGAGAGGAATTGCCTTGATTCGAACAATCTCCCCAGTGTAGAGAGATAGTTATCTTTGAACAGTTATGCTTAGACGTCATCTTTAACTTTGTTCTTTGATCATTGTTCTTTGTGGTGAAAGTGATAGTATGTTGTTGTCTGCATCAGTCTGCCTCAGGTCTGCTTCGCTGCTCCAGTGTCTCCACGTCATTCTTCAACATGCTCACACGCTCTTTGACGTTGGAAATCAATACTGATGAAGTTCTGTAAGTCTTTAACTTTGTAGATTCTTTGATTGATGAAGAATCATTCTGACTGTTGTGTTGCATTCGAATAGAACTTCCATTAGTGATGATGTTGGCATGAGCATGAGAAGAGTCAGCACGATCATCCCGCTCCGGAGCTTCCATAAGAAGAAAACATTGTAAACGGTTAGTAATAAGCGGTTTCCGGCACTTACAAGTTTGAACTTCGAGAGTGTTAACAGCATAGTGTGAAAACACAACTCTAATTCTTACAAAGGCCGTTCCTGAACTGGAGTCCCACAAGTGAGATAACGCGATGTACCGAAGTACATCTACAGTTCAGATGAGTAGCTGAGGTACACCGAAGCATCACCTCACGACTGTAGACCGTATGAGACACACTCCGCGTAATCCACGGGGAGTTACCGAAGTGACCTGCTGTCAGGGCTGTTTGATGTTGACCCTGGCAGGAGTTTCCATTCAGTCACTGAGGATCACAGATGTGAACCTCTCATAAATGTTCTCGACAGATTGCTAAGATCTGTGAAGGACTCAATATGAACCACTGAATCACTGAAGATCTTATTAGTTGATCAACAAGTGATTAAATGTCAAGTGTTCCTAAGAGATCTTTTGATGAATCTCGTGGCTCTAGACTCAACAGTGCGTTTTGGTTTTCCTGAGCGGAGACTAGAGAGAGGGTCTCCTTCTTCAATACCAGCGATCTCTAAGAGAAAGCCAATAGTTTATGTAGGGTTCCCTGTGAGAATGAAACAAGCTTCTGTTGAGAGAAACTTGAGTGGTTAAGAAGGCTTAGTGCATGCGTCACTGGGTCCATGACGACTTTTAATCTTCAATACCGGTGTCACTAAGTGACAACCAGTAGCATATGAATTGAACCCGGTGTCTGCCCTAAGTTGAATAATCTGGAGGGCTATTTCTTTTCACCCTTTACTTTACATTTCTTTTTGATTCTTCAACTCCTTCTTTCTCCGATTCTCATTTTCTCCTTTTTATAATCATTCCTAAGGACTTCTAACACTAACTAATGGTAGTGTCCTTGGGTAGATCCCTCCGGCTCTGGCGGATCATAGGACGGTTATTCCTAACCTTAGTCACCTTATAACACCATGACTAACCTATGTTTGCCATTAAAACCACTGTATGTTAAAATATCTCTCAAAGGGTTTGTTAATGAAAAACATGTTTGAACCACTGTGAGAGATGATGTTTTGCATAAATACTCCCCCTCCACATGTGCTTAATAGTTTTAAAGGTTAAATGCACAGTGAGGAAAGAGCGCGCACTTTTTGAATTGATTCACTGAAGATAGACAATCTCCCGCGAGACACGGTTACGTTGAATAGTTAAAGAGATACATTGTCAGCTTTTAGGTGACAACTAGCTTTAATAACTATCTTGAAGGTGTAGACAAACCTCGAAAGGTTGTCATACCCGTCAGAGTTCATGTCTATCAAGAGTTCCTCGAATGGTACTTTCTACTTGGACAAGTCCTTTGCGAGACACGTTTACATCACTAGCGGACTAGCTTGAAATTATTACCCGTCCAGGACAAGTCTTTTCGAGATACTAACAGTTTAGTACCGTCAATTCGTAGGTTAAGTCTGAGGTACACAGATTCATTTGCATTTTGTACAACATATTTCTTATCACATAATTTTCTCCCCCTCAAAAATGGCATATAAGATGTTATTTTTGAAACATTTTGAGAATAAATATGACCATTTTGAGTGTTGCGGGAAGAGTGACCACTGTGAACAATTTGTGAACAAAGTTTTCATCAAATACTCCCCCTCAATTAGTGATATAAACGGTTGAGGTTTTGAAATCATATGGGGAAGTACTTGTCTTTCTGAGCAAAACCTTGAAAAATGAAAGGTTTGATAGGTTTTACTCAAAAAATAAGAAGCTTTCGCTCCTTTTATAAGGATTGTGGCACTGAGGCGTACCACAGGGTCCTTTCTTGACCATTACGGGTTGTACACTGTTATGTGTGCACAAGCCATGCACATATATAAACATTCATCCAAAATCATATGAAGGAAACAATTCAAGGGGTACCAGGAAGTGCAGTGATGTTCCCAGGAGTGCGCACAGGGCGTTGAAAGCCGGTGATGTTTATCCTGGGTCTACCACCAACATAGCTCTCCAAGCGTCTGAACTGATCCCTTCTGAACAACCGTTCATCAATCATGGTGATGATCCTTCTCACATCCCTTCTATCCTGAGAGTTCCAGCGCTTAGGATTCCCAACTTTCAGGCGTATATCCTTCAATCTGTACGCCAATCCATCCCTAACCATCTTCAAGGTATGATCCCCTAATTTGTGGAGCTCACTACACGCCATTAAGCAGTTTCTGCGAAGTTCACTGCGGTAAACAATGCCGAAAGGTTTGCTGATGAGCGTAAGTTGTTTGAGCTGGTTGATGTCAGGAAGATCAAGCTGTGGTGGAGTGAAGTTTACACGTTTCTGATATGATTCAACAGCCATATGTATATCTACGACACGTTCTTTGATCACAATGCGTCTAATGAAGATGAGAACTGACTTGATAAATTCACGTTGAATTTCAGTCGAGAATTGTCTCATACGAACCTGTACTTTGGCAAGGTACATGTCTTCGATGTCGTTGAGTGACAAGTTCTCAAAGTCAGCCTCTGAGAATTCATAGTCTTGTTCATCTTGTCGTTTGACTATGATATTCTTCAAGAATGTGTAGTCCCATTTAGACTTGAGATCAATGTGTTTGATGGCTACGATGTTCTTTGAGCAATACACTTCATGTTGAGACTTCTGAATCAGGCAGCTTCTGTAGTAGATTCTTCGGCGTTCGGGCCAGTGATGAATCCCATACAATGCATCTTGGTCGTATGCTTGCACTTTGTCAGAGAACAAGTGATTTGCACGTTCCTCGATAGCTATGCAGTTTGAGTAGGTAGCTGCTGGGAATGGAAGAGTCAATGATGTAGCGTATTTTTGTGAACCATTGCCACCATGGAGAAGAAATTCCAGGTCTTTGTTGAAGAAATATCTGAAGGGAATCCTTGGTTCATCTGGTTGGCCGATTGTTGGTAGAGGTTTGGTCCAGTCAGTGTAATATGGAGGGTTGTTCCGTTTAGTGAAGTCGATGTTTGCTTCTGGGTTGAGCCAATCCATGTTGTTAGACATGGCTCGAGCAATGTTTTCAAGGTGATATTCAACCTCGATTGCACTTTCCGAGCTGTTTTTCAACAGAAGGAATGCGTCATTCTTGATGCGCTTCAACTCGGATTTCGTCATCTTCTTCACACGGAATCGTTCTTGCAAGATTTTTGCATGCTCCAGTGTACTACCGTCTACCAATTCTTGACCTTCTTCAGGGTAGGGAGTGTTGTTAACAAGTGTGGAGAACCATTCAAATTATGCGGTTGTATCGTCATCTAGCCATGATACGACATCTGGCTGAGTCGTCTTTTTCTTGCTTTTAGAAGGCCTTGATGATGATTCGGGTTTCTTCACTTGTTTGGGAGAGGAGGGTTGTTGTTGGGGCTCAAGGACCTCTTCATCGTCACCACCCGTATACTCAAAGTGATCACCAGTTTTCTGAGTCAAGGGTGGTAACTCGGAATCGTCCCGAGGTTTATCAGTGGAAGACCGTGGTGGAGAAGACTTTTGTTGAGAAGAAGTTCGATGTGGAGGAGGTGGCATAGATGTAGATTGACCAGACTGCTTCTGACGTTTAGGTGCAGAGTCCTTATCCTTATCATCGTCATCTCTTGGTCTTTTGGGTTGAGTGGCTGACTCCTTGCATGATGATCTGAGTTGATAGTCAAGTAGAATTTCGAAAAATTTAGCTTCATCTGAAGTAAACTTTCCAGATCTCTTTGACATTTGCATCACTAGTTTAGCTATTAACTCAGATTCGGAGAGATCAGCTTCTTTTGCCATTGTATGTTTGACCAATGCTACGATGTTAGGGGTGAGTTGTCTGGAAAATACTTCTTTTGTCACACTGGGGACAGTGTCGAGAAGAAACTTGTGGGTTTGTTCTCTTGCTGACTTTTCCAGTTCCTTTTGGACTTTTGGAACGATATCCTGAAGGTACTTTTGAGTGTAACCTTCAATCATTTCATTTAGTTCCCCCTGACGATGACTTCTCATGAACTCCTGAATAGCTTTCCTATCTTTCCGCATCTCATCATTCTCATCATGTAAGTACTGCATTTGTTCAGCATACCAATTAAGTTTTCTTTGAAGCATGTCCTTCTTTCTAACTTGTTTGACAGCTTTCACAATTCTTGCATGTGTTTGAGAAATCCAAGACTTTGGTGGTTTCTTCACGGATTTGGATGATGATCTGGTTGACTTAGTTGATGGTGGTGGTGATGAATGAGATGAAGAGTCTGATGATGAGGAGACATGAGGAGACTTCATGTCCTTAGGAGTTTCTGAGGTTTTCTCCTTTGAGTGAGTTGGACTGTCTAGAAGAAACGTTGTATAATCATCCTCGTCATCCTTAGACTTTTCTTTCTCAGTTTCCTGCTTCTCAAAATCATACACAATGGTGTCTTCAACAGGCGGTTGTTGTTGCAGAAGAGTGGTGGCACCAAATCCCTTATCGGGTTGATTAACTGCATCAGGATCTGGAGAGGAGTGGGCAGCACCACTTGATCCTCTGGGGCCACCCATTTGATCTTTAGCAAAATCAGCGGCCTTTTGAATGTGTCGGACGTTGTGAAACTTTTTCCTGTATGATTTATCCAATTGCTCTTCTTCATCTTCAGAGCTCTCATCATAAGGTACAATAGCTGGAGTCTTCCCTTTTTCTTGGACAGCTGGAGGACTTGGAGGTTTTGTCACTGAGGCAGGTGTTTCGGTTGCAGTTGCAGAGTAATGAACCTCTTCATCTGTCTCAGTATCTTCAGAGCTCTCATCCCTAAGTTGTCTTTGAGGTTCAAGTGTGGGAATAGGTTCGGCTTCCTTTATGGGAACAATCCTCATAGAAGGAGCTTTCCTTTTAGGAACCTTCCTTTGACTCGCAGAACTTGTTGTGCTTCCTGCACTTCCTCTTCTGGTTCTCCTGACCGGTGTTCCAGAAGATTTTTCGTCAAGATGACCAACTTTGCCTTGTCTGACTGCTTCAAGATATCTCTTGTACGTTTCGAGCTTTCTGACATCTTCAGTTAGGAGGAAATCTGGCAATACAGCACCTTGTTTCTTTGTGGACGTTTCCTTGATTCTAACAGTGAGAATGGGTTCCGTCAACATATCGTGATTGTCTGGGTCATTGAGCCTCTTGGGAATGTCCGGGTGAAGTCCAAGTGCTCTCTGGATCAACAATTTGGTATATCTGATGTAGGGAATCTTTGAGCCAAGTTTGTTGAGAAATGACATCATGTCATCCCAAATCAGAGCTTCAATAGCGATGTGTTTCATGTTGACAAATGCCCAAAATATTTGCAGTTCTATGAGCTTAGGATGCTCATAGCCGCTATCACGACCAGAAACAGACTTGGTGATGATCATGTAGAGTGTTCTCCATGGTTGAGGAATACTCTTAAGCTCTACGTGAGAGTGCTTGGTGATTACTCCTGTAGCCTCATCATAACCGATATTGATTAAGAATTGGAGAGTTAACTCTTCAGCAGGTGTGGCGTAAAGTTTGGTTGGATTGACTTCAGGAATAAGGAGAGCAGCCCTTAAGTCTGCAGGTGTAATGGTGACTTGTTTGTGGTTTAGAGTCACCGTCACAGCAGTCCTTCCTTTAACCCTTTCCATAGTATTCCAGAACTGTTGGATGTAGATCTCATGAATGGTTGCAGAGTGAGTAAGCATGTTCTGATACGGATGAGTCCTCAGAATATCAATAGCGATTAAGCATGAAGACTCAGAGCAAGTGAGAGTGCTGAAGTCAACTCGGAGATTATTCTTTCCAATCTTCATTGGGTAGCCATTAGGGTAGATGTCAGCAATGGAGAGAACATTTGGTGCATCCATGTTTGGTTGAGCAGCCATGTCGTGATCTGAAATAATATTAGCCAAAAGAACCAACATATCGAAAGACATAATGTTAGTCAACAGAAGGTCTTATTGTCTAGTTATTTAATGTACAACGTCAATGATTGTTACGAGTCCTAAGTCACTTGTATGTCCAATAGTCTAATGACGTCGTGAAATGTTTCGTGAGTTAGTTAACTTTAAGTTTTAAAGCTTATGTTATCACTTATTGTTCACAACATATCAAACGTTTTAGGTTTATTAGTGACATTATTGGATTCGTGACGTTATGATAAGTTTATTAACAAGTTTTGTACACGTAACAATTCAAAATGAAGGTCAAAAATGGCTTAAGCGTAGGATTGACAAAGTTACGCGTAAACAGTCGCGACATACGCGTAGGCGAAAGCTTATGCGTAGGATCCTTTCTTACGCGTAAGAAATGTTACGCGTAGGAAAAAAAGGGACCTTACGCGTAGAGCTTACGTGTAGGCGTATAAGAACCTTACGCGTAAGGCTTACTCGTAAGAGTAGACCTTATGCGTAGAGGTCACTGTTTACGCATATCCTTCACAGGATACGCGTAGTCCCACTGTAGAACCTTACGCGTAATAGTTATGCGTAGGTTTTATTTTACGCATAACATGACTACGCGTAGGGTAATCCTTATGCGTAGAGAGTCTTATGACCTTGATTCTGAGTGTTTAAGCGTAGCAAAGCCTGAAATAAATTTATCAACTCATCAATGTTCACACAAAACAACAATTTATCACAGATAACAACATCCTAGTCCATGTTAACTGTTACGCGTAGAATCACATACGCGTAGTCTAAACCCTAGTCTTACGCGTATGAAATCTAGCCATGGAATGTTCACCGTATTGATTCTGGTAGCTCTAGAGGGTTGATAGCTACTTTAGGCCAAGTTATAACATCCAAAACGTTGTGAATCAAAAATACCCAAAGTTTATGAACTTTAAACCCTAGTTTCGAATTGATGTCCAATTCGTGTTTCTGGGTGGTTTTCAACAATGGAAATGATCAATTCAAAGCCTTATGACCATATCCCAACATTCATTTTTACCAAAAGACTTCTCATTTAGAAAAACCCAATTCGTCATATGAACCCTAGTTTTCAAAATTTATCAATTTGAGTTTCTGGGTGGATTTTGATGGTAAAAATGTTATCCTTGATGCTTAAGAAACGGTTTGAGACCATCCATTTTACCACAAACATACACACAATGATTGTGTGATCATACGCTTATGCGTAGAACACATAATCACGCGTAAAAATTGTTTTAGCCGTAGGATTTGAATGAAATAAAAAGCCTTTGCTTAGAAACATGTTTTACACAAGAAACTACTTACAAAATGAAGATCAAAAGCACAGATTTCTTGAGTGTTTGTTAGGCGTAGGATCTTTTGATTTTAAGAAAACGAATGAGGAGTGAAAGAGTTAGGTGGAGTTTTTATTAAAATAGACTTTACCATTTTGACAGTTTTGGTCCCTCCACCATATCTTTTTCAAACAAAGCCATTTAACATCCATTTTGGTTACCACACAAAGATTATTTGAGAAAGAATCATGACGACACTCCCCCTCGGCTTGATAAAATTAAACGGTTTAAGAGTTTTAGTCCGAGGAGTGTCAGTCCACCATCATTTGTATAACGAAACAACCGAGATATGATAACATGCAAGTACACTTATGATTTGAAACGGTTAAGCGAAAATTTTCTCCCCCTCAACACTTGATCGGAAAAATACTGATAGATGCAAGTGTTGACGGAAGAAATGTACTTGCCATGTGAAAGAAAATAGACGAGGAGAATATTTTTGTTGTTTTATCAGGTTTTATATTTTTGTATTTTGTTTTTGAAAGATTTTATTTATTTACAAGAGATGTTTTGGTGTTTGACAGGTTTTTAAGACTGTTTTAGGAGGTCATCCAATTCCTCTTGAGTCAAACACCTCATACCAATCCGGTGGACCAACTCATTAAACCTAGCGGGAGGCAAGGCTTTTGTGAGAAGATCTGCCAATTGGTATTCAGTACCCACAAAGTATAATTCAACTGTACCCTGTTCCACATGGTCCTTGATGAAATGATAGCGTAGATCGATGTGCTTTGATTTCGAGTGCTGAACTGAGTTGCACGAGATTGCAATGGCACTCCGATTGTCGCAGTACATCGGGATTCTGTCAAATACGTAACCATAGTCTTTGAGTTGTGTTCTCATCCAAATGACTTGAGCACAACATGCGGACATGGCTACATATTCTGCTTCGGTTGATGACAGCGATGTACAGTCCTGTTTCTTAGATTGCCAAGACACCAGTTTATCACCGAGAAATTGTAGAGCTCCTGAAGTACTTTTCCTTGAGTCTAAGCATCCTGCGTGATCAGCGTCTGAAAAAGCTATTAGTTCAAAACCAGAATCCTTCGGATACCAGATCCCCAAATTAATGGTTCCCTTGATGTATCGGAGGATTCTTTTAGCCTCAGAGAGGTGGGTTTCAGTTGGACGCGACTGATAACGGGAGCATAGATAAACAGCAAAGACAATATCAGGTCTGCTAGCTGTTAGATACATGAGAGACCCAATAATACTTCGGTATTTGGTAGGGTCAACCAATTTCCCATGTAAATCAGCGTCTAATTTCTTGGTATGAGCCATTGGTGTGGCATAATTATCACAGGTAATCATTCCAAATTTGTTTAACAGTTCAAGGGCATATTTGGACTGACTCAGAAAAATACCACGGGGTGATTGATGAACTTGCAGTCCAAGAAAGAACGTAAGTTCACCCATCATGGACATTTCAAAATTTTTCTTCATTAGTTTTGCAAAAGCGATTGAAAACTTTTTATGTGTTGACCCAAAAATGATGTCATCCACGTAAATTTGAATAATTAAGATGTGTGCCCCGTGATATTGTATAAAAAGAGTTGGGTCAACCGAGCCTTTGGTGAAATTATTGGCAATGAGGAAAGATGATAACTTATCGTACCATGCCCGAGGGGCTTGTTTGAGACCATATAGGGCTTTGTTCAGTTTGTAAACATGGTTCGGGAACTCAGGATCAACGAATCCATCTGGTTGGCTGACATAGACCGTTTCTTTAAGTTGCCCATTGAGAAACGCCGTTTTGACATCCATCTGATAGACCGTCATGTTCATATGAGCCGCGAACGCGAGAAATATCCGAACAGCCTCAAGACGAGCAACCGGAGCAAAAGATTCTTCAAAGTCTATCCCTTCTTCCTGACGATAACCCTTAGCAACTAGACGTGACTTGTTTCGGATGACGTTCCCTTCAGCATCCAATTTGTTTTTCCAAATCCATTTTAGACCGATGACGTAGACCCCTGTTGGTCTTTCAACCAGTTCCCATACTTCAAGACGTTTGAATTGGTTGAGTTCTTCTTGCATGGATTCAATCCAGTTGTCTTTTGTCATTGCATCCTTAATGTTTTTAGGTTCAGATTGGCAGACAGTGAGTGCATAAATGCAGTGTTCACCATCTGAGTGAAGACGTTGTCTCGTAACGACTGGTTGATTCGGGTTGCCAATAATATTAGCCAGAGGATGGTCTTTAGTCCATCTATGTGTAGAGGGTTGATGTTGATATACATTGTGCAGATTCTGAGGATTCAAATGGTTTGTTGAAGATTCCGCAACATCTGGTGCAGCAGTCTCATTGGCAAACGGGTTGAAGAACGCATTTGGATCAAAATCTGCAGGTGGGGGTACTTCATTCAGAATATCATCAGCTGGTTCATCATTGTTGGAAGCGGTGTGTTCAACTGTTGTGTTAGAGTCAATTGGTGTAGGTGCATCTTCAACAGTAGTTGTTGTAGCAGGTGTATCAGGTATAGGAATATTATCAGGTTGTGCAGCGGAAACAGCGGATACACCATGAGCACGTTCATCAATTTCGTCACAGAACAGAGGAGCAAATAACCTTTCCATTTGTTGACGAGTTAGCTGAGGGCTTTCTTCAGCTGATGATGGGGGTTGAGGGAAGTTTAAACGGTTGTGACCGGGTTCTAAGCTGTTATACTCAGAAGCCATTTCCGTGAGTTCATCGAAATGAGCATGAATCGTTTCCATTACCTCCTTAGTTCGACGATTCCAGATTCGGAAACCTTTAGAATTGTCACAGTATCCAATAAAGATTCCAATATCAGCTTTTGCTTTGAGCTTTCCAAAATCATCACGATCATTATTCGGATAGCAAAGGGAGCCGAATACATGAAAGTGTTTGAGGTTCGGTTTATAGTTGTGGACAAGCTCAAAAGGTGTTTTGTTGTGGCGTTTTCTGATCATGGAACGGTTTTGAGTATAGCATGCAGTAGATACAGCTTCTGCCCATAAGTAATCTGGAAGTTTAGCATTGATTAACATTGTTCTTGCAGCTTCCACTAACGTTCGGTTTCGTCTTTCAACAACTCCGTTTTGTTCAGGTGTCCGTGCAATAGATGTTTGATGCTGAATTCCCACTTTCTCATAAAATTCACGAAGGGTTTTGTTGACAAATTCAGTTCCTTTGTCTGTTCTGATGATTCTGACGGTGTTGCGGAGCTGAACCTGTATCTTTGTGAGAAAGGTGATGATCATTTGTGGAGCTTGGTCTTTGCTACGAAGAAAGTAGACCCAAGTCCATCGAGAGTAGTCATCAACGATTACTAAGATGTAGCGTTTGCCATTGATCGTTTGCACGCGCATGGGGCCACACAAATCCATGTGAAGAAGATGAAGCACATGCTGAGAGCTGTGTTCCACCTTTGAAGGAAAATGAGCACGAGTGCTTTTCCCTTGTTCACAGGCTGAGCAAAGGTGATCTTTTGAATACCGGAATCGTGGGAGTCCTTCAACTAGTTTGTGTCGAGCAAGGTTTGTGATGGTTTGAAAGTTTAAATGTGATAGACGACGGTGCCATAGCCATGATTTTGTAGATGTTGCCTTTGAAAGTAAGCAAATGGGAGAGGAAGCAACCATGTCTTGCATAGAGATAGTGTAGAGACTAGAATTACGCGAGCCAGACATAAGGTCGTTTCCTTGTAGATCACGAATGAAACAAGTTTTCTCCCTGAAAGCAACCTCCAAATCTCCATCACAAAATTGACCTACTGAAAACAGATTGTGACCGAGGCCTTCCACATAGTAAACCCTGCTGATTTCGATGTTCCCATTAACATAATCTCCGTAGCCCATGATGGCTGCGAAGTGATCGTTCCCGAATCTGACAGTGCCAATGAACTTTGCAATAAAGTTTGATAACAGTTTAAGGTTGCCTGTCATGTGTCGGGAACATCCGCTATCAACAATCCAGAGAATGATCTGTATCACCTGCATTACACACAGACGACACAGATGGAATAGAAGTAGATGTGGAACCCGAAATGTGAGAGGGTTCCGAAGCAGATATGTTAGACATACACACATTTATAATTTTAGGCATCCATTTAAATCCTAGTGTGTTATATATCCATTTCTGCCATCTATAACTACTCTTTGCTTTAGTCTTAGTGAGAGCACTAGGTGATACTACATTCTTAGGAGGTGAAGCGGGAACTACTGTGATAGCAATGGTTGCCTTAGAATCTAAAGATGGTGGTTTACCAAGCACAGACTTAGAATGATTAGTGGGCCTAGAGGTATTCCGATACTTAGGATTCCGTAATCTAGAGATTATAGCTTTAGCGACACATTTGTCATGACACTCAAAATTCATACTCTTTTGACAAATATCACAAGGTGCATCAGACTGAATATCAAAGGTACTTAACGGTTTAGCATTCGTTACATCACTATTTCTATTACATTTGCCAGACGCAACATCTTTAGTGGAAGTAACATGAGTTTTATTCAGAGTCCTAGGGTGTTCTTCTACTTTAGCATTCCTTATTGATCTTTTCTTAGGTCGCAACTTCCTATTCTTCGTTTGAGTGCTCCTATGCTTTGAAGTGCAGACGTTTGGAAAAGATGCAACTATTCCTGTTTCAGTAGAGGGAAACACATTAGCAACTTGTGATTTGGCAGTGGGAATTCTAGGTTCATGATTACTAAGTGTGACTGGTGCTAATCTCTTAATCACAGTAGGCGGGAGTTGTTCATACTTTCCTAACATTTCCCGTAACATAGAGATGGTGTGAATCAGATCTTGATTTTCAGAACGAATATTACCAGCAAAATTCATGACTTCTCTAGTGTGAGCAAGATAGTGATCAAGTTCATTAGATGCTTCATCTCGAGTCTTTTTGAGTAAATCAAATATGACACCATATTCCTGTTTAACTTTTAAAAGTTCTTGTTCATATTTTGAGATTTGACTTTTCAAAGACACGTTCTGATCATCCAGTTGCTCAATTTTAGGATCAGAAGACTTTGCACTCAATTGAGCGATTTTCTTTTGAAAGCTAAGTTGATGGTTGTGAATATCTTTTTCACACCAATGAAGACGACGTTTTGCATTGTAAATTTCCGTGTTTAATCGTTTATTTTCAGCTTTTAAAGACTCGATCTGAAGCACATTATCGGTGTTTTCAACAGTTTCAACAGTTTCAACAATATCAGTAGAGATATGATCAGATGCATATGGCAACGAATAGAATAGCACAACATTATGGATATCAGCACAGATAACATCTTCCAAGAGTCGATCAACATCTTTTCTCAACATTTTCTTTTTGCGTTTTGTGTTAGTAATAGATGTTTCTGTTTTCTCGAAAATGTTTTTCATTACCCCAAGTTCCTTATGAAAATCCTTTTCCCAGGCAATTGCACAACTTTTCAAGTTTTTAACATTAGGTAAAAGATTTTTCTGAAAGATGTCTCTTTGTTCTCTCGCCAGAGGCGATTGAAAATGTTCAACTTTGATTTCAGATCGATATTCTATCTCATGTTGTAAAATTTTAAGGTCAGCCATGAAAATGTCAAAATATCGAAGAATTTTTCGATTTTCAGGTTGTGAGTTTACTTCGCTAATGGAAGGTAAAGGACCATAAGTTTGTGCAAAGACTGTTTTGGGATTAACAATAGAAGACTCGGGTGTTTTGATGATAACCCTGGGTGTGTTTGTGGAATCCGTTGGTGTGACGAAAGTGACCGCGTTTTTATAATTAAAAGGTTTGTTGTAAACAACATTTTTTAATTTTGATCGACTCTCGTCTTCTGCATCTAATTCCTCTTGACGATGGTATTCAACAACACTCATGACAGTATTATCAATTTTGTATGTTGCACTAGAAACTTCAGGAGTTGGTTTGAATGTTTTTAGTGAAAGCTTTGGTTTGTAATCAGCTAGATTTTTTCCATATCCATTTGGATTTGGTTTTAAGGTAAACTTTTCAATAGCTGTTACTGATTCACCATGTTTGTAAACAACAGTTTTAAACTCTTTAAGTTTGTTTTGCAAACCGAGAATTTCTGCAAGAAGGTCATCTACCCGATTCGTTGAATGCTTTTTGTATGCAGAGAACTGTTTTTGACAATTTAACAACTCAGCCTTAGCTTTTTGATTTTCCAAGGTGAGAGCGTTAATTTTCTTTTTATGTTCATGTTTCAGTTGTTCTATTTCGGACAATAAAGCATTCTTCGAGGCGGCTAGATCACGCATCTGTCTCTCTAAATATTTTTCGTTTTGATGAGATTTTGCAAAAGCGGCTTCAAAACCTTTTTCACGGTTTTCTTGAGTTTTGAAAAAGTTGAGTTGCATTTGTAAACATTCAAAATCCTTGGTTAACAGTGCATGTTTACTTTTTAAGGATTGATTTAATGCATAACATTCCTCCATTTTGATTTTATGGTCTTGAATTAACCGAGCAAAATCCGGATGAGGCAACAGATCATCTTGTTCAACGTGAGTCTCAACATGATCATTCTTTAGATCCTCAAGTACGACCACGGAGTCAATTTGATTATCAAAGGAAACCATGAGGTCATCTTGATCGTCAAATGTAACTACAGGGTTAACTTGAAAATCATCAGAAGAAGATGTAGAAGACTCATTTTGAACAGTCTGATCCGTGCCGGATTCAGATATTGGCGGAGATATTAGTTCAGATATGATGATGGTTTGTTCGGGTACCTGAGACAAGCCATCAGTGTCATACACTGGGCCTGTATCACTCATGTGCAGCTCATGCATATTAGCCATCAACATAACAGCTGCATTCGCTTGCAAGTCCTCCATGTCATCATCTGAGTCTGCATCTGCCATAAAGCTCTGTTCTTTGTTTGTGAGAGATCCACCAGCTTCATCCTTAAGAGCCAAAAGTAAGGCCTCTTTGAAATAAGCACTGCCCCTAGTCCTTGGCTTTGGGCATGCATTAGCCAGGTGTCCCTTCTCATTGCAGTTGTAGCATCTAAGACCATTTAACCGATTCTGAGCATTTCCCTGTTCCACCACTTGAGCTCTGTTGTTATTCCTACCCACAGCATTAAACCCTTGACCACCGCCCATCTGACGACCATAATCACGATTTTGAACTTCAACACGTCCATTGTTCACAACAGCTTGAGTCCGTGTGTTAGATGAGGAACGAATACGATTGTTGGATTTGTTGGTGTAACGGCCAAAAGCATTAGCAATCATCACAAATCCTTGTTGCAATGCTTCGAATGGATCGATTTCCTCAGTAGCTTCACTGACATATGCTTGAGCATTGTTGCTGTATGGGACCAATTGATTTTGTTGAGGTTGAGGTTGTTGCTGTGAAGGTGTGTTGGAAGCAGTTGGTTGAGTTGCTGGTTGAGAGGGATAATTCTGTTGAGCATACAAGGCAAGTTGTTGATTGTCCGGTTGTGACTGTTTAGCAATTTGAGCACGGAGAATCCTTTCCCGATCAACTTCCTTTTCATGAGGCTTCAAGTAATCGTACAACAATCCATAAGTAGAATGATGCATGTTCTTCGCTTGACGGAGAAAAATGACATACTTCTCCCATTCTGGACCAAGACTACTCAGGAACTTAGTATTCACTGCAATTCTTGGCATGATGATGTTGTGTTTATCCAAATCATTGATGATGTCTGAAAATCGGTGATGATATGACTCAAGTGTCTCTCCAGGTTCAATCATGAAGTGTTCATAAGCCAAGTAAATTTTGGATTCCAAATCCTCCTGATTGAGTACAGATCCTTCCATAAGAAGACGAATATGATCCCACATTTTTTGTGCAGTCTTTTGAGCATCAACACTACGAAGAATTGGGTTTGGTAATCCTAAGAGGATGTATTCCATTGCAAGTTCATCAGCTTCATAGTGTAGAAGTTCTGTAGGATTTAAGTCTGCAACAGTAGCAATGTTGGTTTGTTCATCTCTTGGTGGAACAGCAGTTGGATCTCCGGGTACAATGACGGTAGGCATCTCAAATGGACCTTCCAAGATAACCTTCTTTAAGAACTTTCCATGTGGCTTCTTCAGATCACAGAACCTAAAGAACCTTATCACCCATTGATCGTAGTTTCCTGGAGTGAGCATTGGAGGTCTATCAAGTGATCCAGCTTCATGAATTGATTGTTGGCTGCTTAGAGCTTCACACATCTTTGCAAACCAAGTGGGTTCCTTCATAGTGCTTCGTGATGGATGTTGATTGAAATCGTTTGTGTAGGGTAGAGTTTGAAGACTTGGTGGTGGTTGAACCATTTGTGGTTGTGGAATTGCACCAAGTTGTGGAGTATGTTGCTGATTAAATTGTTGTTGATAAATTGCTTGTTGTTGATTCCATTGTTGATGTTGTGGAGTTAATTGTTGTTGTTGTTGATGATTATAAGTGTGAGGGAAGTAGTTAGAGTATGGTGGTTGAGACATGATGATAAACTTGTGTAGTAAGAATGGATCTTTGTAGTCGAGTGAACCTTTGTTGATGAGGTATCCTTAGGCGTAGAAATGACAAGAACCAAGTAGCACTTATGCGTAAAAACACCAAAAGTTACGCGTAACAAAGAATAGTTACGCGTAGGATTTAGCTTACGCGTAAGCAGGAGAAAAAACTAAAGTTATGCGTAAACAGTAAGTTAGGCGTAGAAAGTTAGGCGTAGGATTACCTTATGCGTAGGACTAGGTCTACGCGTAAGATGAATCTTAAGCGTAAGATTTTCTACGCGTAAGCTTTATGCTTAAGCGTAATTTTAGGGTTTTGCCCAAATGATCTTTTACACTTCACAGTGCAAAAGATATCCAAAGTCGACGTATTTTCAGACTTATCCAAGTAAGAAAACACGGAGTAAACCAGAAAATTGAAGATCAAACCAAGGAACAATCTTACGCGTAATATTAGGGTTTTGATACGCGTAGGATTACTCGTAACTTTGATTCTGCCCAAATGTGTTTCTAAACCAGTTTTTTGTTATGGAATAGCTTCAATAGTACCAAAAGAACACAAGAGTGTGAATTTTGATGTACCAAAATCGCTAAACGGGTTACGCGTAGAACGACACCCACGAACAAAAACAAGCTTAAAAACGTAAATCCACGCGTAAAGTTTGAAACTTTTTGCCAAAAACAAGTATTTTAACACCTCAAAACATTGAAAGTACAAGAATCTTGGATTAAAAAGTGTAAAAAACGAGTTTTTAAGATAACCAAAGTTAGCGTTATCTCTACGCGTAAGATTCAAAATCAAAACTTCAAAAACAAACGAGTACACCCAACTATTTGGCGATTGATACCACTGTTAGGTCACTAGTTTTACAACACAAGCTTATAGAGAAAGATATAAGGCGATTGAACAAGTATCAAACACACACACACACAATATTGTAACCGGTTATGCGTAGGAGGTGAGTGAAAGAAAATAACTTGAACAACCAACCCTCAAATGAGGGTTTACAAGAGTTTATATAGGCAAGGAGCTAGGGCAACACTCCCTCTCCTTCCCTATTCCTTATTGGGCTTGGGCCTCAGCTTATGGGCCTTCTACATAAGCTGGACCTTAAACAAACATAAAGGCCATAATAAAGCTACCTATTACATATGAAATATAAATACTTGAAATACTGTTTAGGAGTGATTCCAACATAATGAGTGCATTCCTTACTCCTAACTAGACATGTTTATTCATTACATTTCCTATTTCCTATCCTCCAATATCCCCAACCAAGCACCCTTTTAGTTTTAATCCTCATATGATCAAACTAAATTAATTGTGAGGATTTGTCCTTAAGTATCTAGCAAAATAGGGGTATTCAAATAAATTTTTCTCCGTAGAAGCTATTGAATGTCATTCTTTCATAGAGATATTAATAAATAAATAAAAACTACTTCATATCTTTTATATAATAAAAGAATTACATCATTTCGGAGTGTTTTTGTAAAACCCTTCTCATTGAAAAAAAATTAAACCAATAGGAAAGGTTGATTTTGCCACGTAGGCAAAATACAATAATATGATTGGTTAATAAAAAGTCAAAATTGAATCCAACTTGGTCAAACTCTATGCAATTTCGTTTGTTACACAAGATAGCTATAAAAATATATGTGTCACAAATAACAAAAAAACAAACTTATAAAAGGCGGAGCTAAATTTAACATTTGTAGGGGTTGAACGTAACTTTAACCAGATAACACAACCCCAAATCCCTTCTCATATTTTGCAATCGATCTATTACTATTCTTTTACACCACAATCTATTCATATGACCCGGTTTGCTTTCTTCCATCAACATGTGTGTCGGCTCTTAATTAAGGTTTTTGATTGTATTTTATGTTTGTGTTTTATTAATTGAAATTACAGGACTTTTGGTTTTGTCACAGAAGAAAATCCTAAAACCCCTTTAGATCTTCCAACCCTTCGTCATCAACTGAAAGTAGATTTCAAGGTTTGTATCCACTCATGAATTCTTTGATAGTAGTTGTCATCATGTTATTTGTGTATAGTGGTAAATTTGAT
Source organism: Chrysanthemum seticuspe (assembly GCA_019973895.1). Lineage (NCBI taxonomy): Eukaryota > Viridiplantae > Streptophyta > Magnoliopsida > Asterales > Asteraceae > Chrysanthemum > Chrysanthemum seticuspe. The sequence continues at coordinate 64,297,405 of BPTQ01000004.1, read as the reverse complement.
ATTTCATTCATTCATTAACAAAAACCCTTTCAATGACCAAAAGGTATGATTTTTTTGTTGATTTTGTTTGTAATTGATAAAGGGTTTTTTTATGTGTCAAAAGTGTTTGTCCTTTTTACTGTCAATTTTGTTGATTTTTTGCTTTGACTATAAAATTTTGTTTATTTAATCAAATATGTGATTGTGATATGTAGACATACATAACAGCCATGCCTATACAAACTTGACAAAAATGTTAGTTTTAAATCAGTTTCTGTTAGATTCTTTATGTAAAAACTGGTATGGGTATGCTTAATTCTATAATATAAGATTAGGAAACCGATAAGATAATATTTTTGTGTGTGCAAAGGTTGTCCACCAATTGGTAACTGTTGCTAGGGAAATTTGTGTGTGCGTTATTGGTCCTCTACAAGCAAAGTACTGCTTGGACACGAAAGTACTGCTTGGAATTCGAAAGTACTGCAGATTATATACGAAAGTACTGATTCTTGTCCAAGGTACTGCTCAAGGTACTGATTCTTCTCAAAGTACTGCTCAAGGTTTTTACATGGCGAAATTTATTTGGATTGGCAGTATAATGGTTTATTACGAGGAGATTTGGAGTTAAGGGGAAGTCGAGCATGATGATTGTTATGGAGTTTTTGGACGACACACACACAGGAAGAAATTTATGTTCTTAAAAGGATTAAAAAAGGCTTGTATTTGATTCATTGAATAATTGATTACGAAGAGGATTATTTATCACTTATTTGAAGGTGAAGTGGAATTACTTGGTTTGTATTCTTATCATCTAGCTTAATGAATCTAGCAATGTGTGATTTTTCTTATGATGCTCTATGCACACATTGGCTATCACTTAAAGGAGTTACATTGTAGTGCTCAGTGTCTCATACTAGTTGAGGATTCTTGTCAAGGGATTGCGGTCTACTTATATTTGGTTCGTATAAGTATGGAGTTCCGTGGATAGTACAAGATTTAAGACACAAGTTTGGGAAATTCTACTTCTTCATCAAATTCGTTATACTTGGTTTTCTTCACAAGTGATCATTACATAAAGCGTACAGATTTTGAAGAATTAGTTGATCTACATGCATCACTCAAGGGGAAGTGTTTGATTTTTACTACTATTGATCATTATTACTACTGCTAGTTGGAGTTTTCTACTGTTTTGGATCCATTTTTCTTATGATGCGTAATGGTGGGCGATTTTAAACATTGAAAGTCTTAGATTGGAAGTATGATATTGGTTCGTGGTGGTCAAGATCAAATTTGCATACGTTCCCTATTTAGATAATAACAAAAAGGGGAAGAGATGTTTGAGTGACATGTTCAAGTCAAGGGGAAGATTGTTTCATTCATGGTGAGATTTAATTATCTCAACTTCTGCTACTTCGTCTAGGGAAGTTCGTACAAGAATTGTGTTTGTTTTGTCATCATCAAATAGGGGAAGATTGTTGGGTCTATTATAGATTTGATGATACAAAACAAGAAGAATGAAACATGAAGGACTAAAAGTAACAAGAAGGGAAACTACAAAAGATGGAGGATTTGAAAGATTCTAGAAGATATGCTTAAAAGAATATTTAGTTTCCTAATTATGTTATGATTCCTCTTGTAAACCCTAGATGTCTCTAGTATATAAAGAGACATAGGGTCATTAATTTTAGAGTACGTACAAGATGTAGATGTCTAAAGGTGTGTGTGTGTGGGAACCTAGGCGTAGGGAAAACGCCTAGGGTTTCGTTAGTTAGTGATTAGATCAAGTCTTTGATCTCTATTATAGTTAGTTAGTTAGTTAGTTAGTTTATGATAATAAAGAAACCTTGTTCATAATGATGTTGATTCTATGTTTGAATATTCCGCTTTCATTATTATGTGTTCCTAGATATAATATTAGACCTCGTCTAAGAGCTTACAACGATCTTCACAGTAACTTAATTATCATCAATTGGAAATGCTATTTTCTCACCTTTTTCTTTAATATATGTGATGGGTTATAAGTTTGCATCGTTCTTAAACGTAGTTTTAAAAACTCGATGAAGATTTTTTTTTATCTTGGGTATAATTCCTTTCTTAGTTTATGTTATGTTTAACCACTTAAACTATTTTCTACTAATCTTTTTCCATGCAGCATAATTGCCTTACATCAATTGGTAAAAAATAATTGTTTGGTAATTTTTAGTGCAAATACATGTATGTTACCTGCAAGAGAAATAAAATATGTTGTGTACAATGATAAATAGGTGAAATAATTAGGTACAATTAATCTTTGAAACCTGGTCATACATACCATATATGATAACTGAGTAGCTGCCCCATATGAATGTTGTGATTATGTAGACTGTAAAACGGTTTTGTGGAGGAGCTCTGAACTATAACATGGTGTTGATATAAAATTTACTTAGCAAGTTAGTGTAGAATTAAGTTTAAGTAGTTACTTTGTTAAAATTGAAAATCTGTTTTATTTTGTTTTTGCATTATTAGATCGGTTTACAAGCTCCTTCTCAAGCGACACACACACACTTGAACGAAGACGAATCTTCTGATATTGACATAATGATACCTTGATATCTTTATTACATGTTTCAGTTAGTAAAAATCATCCTGTTTTGAATTGGTTTTATCCAACTACCACATATGTATTTCATGCGGGATCATGAACACAAAGGAAGAAAAGTAGGCAGTCAACTCTTTGGCTAAAAGTAAAGTGAAATAATGGATTACATGACAGAAGGTCCTAATTGTTTATTCAAACAGATACAAATATCAAATACATGGTTTAGGCAAGTGATGGCCTACTACTAGGATTAAATATGATTGCTACAGAGAACACATGTTTAATTTGGCTTTATGGGCACTATGATCCATCATTGGCGAGAGAATCACACTAGCTAAAACACCAAAAATGTAACTTGAAGTAGATAAGAATTAGCATACATAACTTTGTGTTAGGATAACTTGCAAAAAACAGTTTATTGTTGAGATATTCATTGGTGTAAGAACTACATCCATCAAATTAGCCTATACTTCAGAAAATCACTTTCTTTTGTACTTTAGAATGTGGCCTTCAATAGTTTGTATTCGATCACTGACTGATCTTTCATGGCTATTGTATAAAAAAATCACATTTATTACTGAAACTTGAACAATCCCTGGACTTGAAGCAGTTGGGTGATATGTAAACTAAACTGTAAATGCAAATATATTTCAGAATTCTTCCCTTGCCAATGGACGTTGAGGCTTCTTGCCCTTGCACTTTATGCAATGTTGTTATTGCCTGGCCTACTCAGAGATTCGTTTTGTACTAATTTACTTTTGACATCCATTTTCACTTTATGAGTTGTTACATGCTACAATGATGATGCCACCGCCCACCAATTATTAAGATCTGCAGGCTAACTATTTCTTTTATTCTTCTTGCAGTTGTATATAAATTTTGCTACTCAAACAATGTCAGTAGAAGTATAGTTTACGGTGACAAGCCAAGGAAATAAAAAATGATGGACAAGATGAACAGACTAATGAGTAATGGAGGAGTCACCAACTTAATGTGATAAGCTGATAATAGCGGTGGCGAGTAACCCTAAGCCACTAAACAAATCAGAAGGCATAACAAGGTATTACATATTCATATTTTAATGTTACATATTACATACTCATATTTCAATGTTCAAATTAAACTTGGAAAGCTATCAAAATGGTTTTGAGTCCAATATGATAGAACATAAGGTTATTAACTTACGGGTCAGAATGGGTCGAATGGGTCAAAAGTAACAATTTTCATAAATCATGAGTTTGATACAAAGTCATAAATTTTGAGCTCCTTATGATAAATAAGACTAAATTGACCATTTTGAGAGTGTGTGTATAGGACTGGTCAATAGTTATACCTTGATAACATAGTTTTTGTGAGTGAGCCTAACCTGACTCATAGTGTCGAAAAACAACCTTTAACAACCTATGTTGGAGAAGGTAAAAAGTGAGTATGGTCCAATAGTGTCGAAAAACAACCTTTATACACATACTCATAATGGTCCATGGATTGTCTCATGACGGATATTTGTTTTGATTAGTCTATATATTGACCTATTTTATGGTGTTTGATAACACGATGTTTGATATCTCAAGTTAGATATAGGAGAAGGTAAAGAAGTAAGTATGGTCTAATAGTTTTAGGTATGATTTTGAAATGCATTCTGGAAGGGTGTTTGGGTTTGCTTATTTAATTGTCTTTTTGCTTATTTACAAGCTGATAAACCATAAGCTGTTTATAGTATTGGACAAAATATTTATATATTTTCTTTTAGATATAGAACTACAAACATTCATATGTAGTATTCACACATAAATCTACTGTCTTATGTCAACTCTTTTATGTTCAAGTTGACCATGGTGAAAGGGGTGTTTGGGATTACTTATTTTTAAGTGGTTATTGCAGTGTAAACAAGAAAATAAAATAGGGAGTTTATTTATAATACCCGAGCATGCACGGGGTATTTATAAGATTCTTTGGATTCCGATGAGCGAGATTGTTTTTCGTTGAGACATGTTTTCTGTGTCTATAGTTCACATATGAACCTCTCCCTTTCATATTACTTTTTTATGAATTACTTTATGTGATCGATTTTTAGTAACAATAAAATATGGAAGATACCCGAGAGTTATATTACATCTTTATTGTTTTTCGTCAACATGAGGGATTTATATCACTTGATTAGAAGTAATACTATAGTTGGCTTTTATTGTTTGGGTGTTACTATTGTGTAAAATAAATGGAAGAGCGAGGGCTGTTTGTCCCCATTTCTATAGTCTGCACAGAATGTTTGATGCCAAAGGCCTGCATGCATGAAATCAAATAAAGTATGAGGCATGCTATTTTAGTTTCAATGACACAAAATCCACTGTATAGATTCTTTAAAAGATGTAGATATTAACATCCTTCGTGCACATTTTTTCGAATTTGTTTTGGTATATTTTAATGTATTGGTTTATTGATTATTAAACAATGTTTTAGGAAATAATGATAAGCTTGCGATATGTAAAAATCATAATTGTTAATTGTATATATAGTGTGAACCCCGTGCGTGCGGATTGTTGTAAACACTAATAGACAAGATGACCAAAAGGACGGTCTTATGAAACGAAAGTATGAGTATTAATAAAGGGGGTAAATTAGTTATCTGATTTTAGTTTGTAATCTAAAATATTTTGTTGAGGGTATGTAACTTATTATTCGACCCCTAGCAGGTGGAACGTGGACATACAATCCTTGAGCATGCAGCGGCAGGTGGAACTGGATCGTTACTATACCAATGGGAAATTGCTCTTGGTGGCATTCTTATTGAAACCGTCTCGACCAAAGAGAAGGCTGCACAAGCCAAGGAAGATGGTTTCCACCATGTCATTGTCAACAATGCTAACTACATAACCAAAGTGGAATTGACTAAGATCACATCAAGTAATGGGGTTGATGTAGTTTTTAATTCAGTTGGAAAAGACGCTTTTAATTATGAATAAGACTGTTTCTTTGTTGTTTCAGGGATCATTAGCTTGCTTAAAAATACGAGGACTCCTGGTGAGTTTTGAACAGGCCTCTGGTGTACTAGATCCTATACCTGAATCTTAACTTGCAGCAAAATCACTATACCTAGATCAATGGTTAGTAGTACTGGTAATATGATATGTGTAGGAGAGCAATGATTAGTAGTACTTTGGGAGGTTTTATTTGGGGATTGATTAGAGAAAGAAATAGATTTAATGAAGTATGATTGGATTAATCTTTGTTCATACATTAACAGTACCTACATATTTTGGTTTAAAATTCATAGTTAACTTAGGGGAAAGGGGTGTTTAGGATTACCTAAAGTAATGGGGTGTTTGGATTTACATTTGGAGAAATAGTTGACTCTATTAAAGTTACCCATGTTGACCCACCATCCAAACAGATTAACCATCCATTCTAATAATTAATCTTGATAAATGATGATCATTATGTCCTTATTTTATCTCCTTAGGATTTGCGTTCATCTAAAGTTGTTTCATATATGTGCATGTCTCTTGGCATCGCGCTGTGGAATAAAGATCGAACGACAAACATAATTGTAACCTCTAACGAATATTGTATGTGCCTGCTTTTTAACGATCTTTCACTATGTCAATTACATGAAGATGATACAATGAAAATAAATGACGCTATATTGGAAGATTGGAAGATAAAGAAGGTTCTCCTAAAGACTACAAATCTCAAGAACATGAAAATACATTACTTTCGAGGCCCATATGCAGATGCCAAGGAACTTTCCATAAATAGTTTTATGTATATGCTTATAAATCGTATACAACAATCTGGGGCCATTTTTATATCTTGAAGATGTGTTGGTGATGGGAAAGTTGGTAAACTCCTTTTACATTAGTATAGTGTTGAAGATATGCAATAGCTTAATCTTTGTTTGACCATAATTGTTTGTAATAGATTGTATGCACGAAACATAATATTTATTTCGGACTATAAACAATTATGGTCTTCTGAACTTTTGATTAACTCTCAGGCTCATCCTAATGCTTTTAAATTCGATTACCAAGCTAATACTTTATAAAACAGACAAAAAAATAAATAATAAAAATGATATGTGTACCTAAAAAAAACGTATATACTTTAAAATAACAAATAAAAAATTAATATCTAATTAAAATTTAATGCTTAAGCCTCGTGCGTGCACGTGTATTATAACTAGTTTTTCTAAAAGGAAATTGGTATTTGATGAATGGAAAATTTCATATTTATCAAATATAAATATCAAAATGTCATATTTTTCTTATTTATAAATGCATTGTATATTACGGCGATTTCAATGCATGTTTAGGAAAAATATAGCATTTTAATGTTTATATTGGGAAAATATGGAATTGACCTTTGGTGACACTAGACGAATACTCATGCATAACGACGGTGTATAGCGACAAATATTTAAATGTTCCATTTGTAATTATTGCGAGGAAAAAAATATGTGAGTAGAGACAAGAAATGATAATACTTTAAAGATTAAAAAAGATTTAAATTATCAATATAATTATAGAAGTTGTTACTATTTTTAATTAAACAACTTAACTATGTTTTAAGGAAAAGGTTTCCTCTTTATATATAGATCATGTATTGATTTGATAAGTATACTCTCTTTTGTTATTCTTTTATGGCTCGTTTGTTTCCTATATTTCTACTAATAATGTATGCATAATTTTTCTTAAACTTGAAAATCTTAAAATTGAGCAATGTATAATAACTAGTTTTCTTTAATTATTTGTCGTTATATATTATCGATATGCGCAAATATTCATCCGGTCAATAAAATTAGTCTTCTTTATGAGTAAAGGGTTGTTTAATAAAATAAAATTATTTAGCGCCGAATGATTTTCTTCCCTGAATGATTCAAAAGCTCTGTAGGATTTGGTTTCTACTGTTTGATAGCTAGTGTGAATCGACATTCTGAATAACGAGAAACACGATTTTAATATTTATCATGCAAATTATTTAAATAGTTAATTATTAGGGTACAATAGCATTTTTTTTCACTTTAACAATACAAGAACTAAAATATTGAACAAAAAAAAAAAAAAAAAAAAAGAACTAACGTATTCGAGGAAAACAGTATATACAAATCTAATTCGTTAGATCATGACCAATTTTGACATTTATGTGTCAGTCACTATGCAACAAATATTATATACTTGAAAAAGGAACACGACATTATAAAATGAATAATGAAGAGAGGAAATAATAAAATAATTTATAAAAAGAGATGTAGAAAAGAATGACATGATTTCAATCACTAAATGGTTTAGGGACAATATTTTGAAGAATCGGTAAGCATCATTTCACTCATTCAGAAGTCACATTAGTTCTCGATCAAACATATTGTGGTTCTGTCCTTTTCAGCATTCAGTGCTGGCCCATTCCATTAAGAGCCAATCAAACACTCTTTAAGGTGCTGTTTGTTTATTAAAAGGCTCTGAATCTGACTCGCACATCTCAATCTGAATCTGAGGCGAAAATGTCTGAATCTGAATCAAATAATATTGTTTATTTTTTTTAAGAAAACGTCTGAATGTTTATTAGTTCAACTAGAGTCATTAAGATGCTCCTTCCATGTCTGGTCCGTTTAGATGTTTTTACCTCTGTTTGCCTCTAAACAAAAAATAAAAAACAAACACACTTAACATCTAAAAGCTCTAACTGACTAAGAGCTTTGGTTTATTAAGAAGTTGTTAAGACTTTCAATTGAAAGCCATTAATATACTTGCTATGCACAAGTATTCATCTTGTCTATAAAATTAGTCTTCTTTTATGAGTAAGTCTGTTCATTTGAAAGCTATTAATATGTTCATCAAATACTCATTTCTTTGTAACACTACATTGTTATTTTAAAATAAAAATAAGGGTTAATGGTCTGGAAAATATACAAACTTTCCACTTTTTACTATTATGACAATAAACTTTTTTTTTTTTTCCTATTGTAACAAAATAATTTCTTAATGACTACTATTGTAACCAAATGGTAATTAACTGTGGTAATTAACTGCCAACTTAAGTGGTAATTAACGGTGCCATTTGGTTACAATAGTAGTCATTAAGAAGTTATTTTGTTACAATAGGAAAAAAAAAAGTTTATTGTCACAATAGTAAAAAGTGAAAAGTTTGTATATTTTTTAGACCATTAAAAATAACGCTAACCAATAGCATTGGAGGTGAATTTACTTTATTACCCAACTACCATAAACTAATTCATTAAATGATTAATGTGGACCACCAATTATCAATTTTGAGAGCAAATCACTCTTCCTTGATTGATAATATGTGCAAAATTTATGAAAAATTAGAGCTTGAGATGTTTGAATAAGTTTTTATCAAGTATGAACTAGTAACTACATATATGTATGTATGTATACTGGTCAAAAGTCATTTGGAGTATTTGTAATTGCATATAAAGGATAAATGTATGTTTGATGTAAGTATGTAACAAACTTTATCCTTCTAATATGTGCGTGACGTTTCTTAACATATAAAATTGCTATGCCACATTCACATCATAAGAATTCAAATCAGATTATTTTATCACTTTGATCAACAATCGGAATACTTTCATTGCATGTCATGCTCGTTTAACTAGACTGCATTATTGGTTAAATATATTTTTTTTTCATCTCAACAAATAATTCTACAGCTAAAGTAAGATTGCAATCATTTATGAATCCAAATCAATTAAAATAAATTAGAGTTTATAAGCGACTACAACTCATGCAGGTTTTTAACCTTAAACAAAATGTTCTCCTATTTGTGAAGTCAACTGAATTCGGTGTATCATGAAACATTAACAAACATGTTCAACTCTTATTACATATATTATTAATTTATTTCAGAAGATCTAGTTATTCTAACACCCTGTACCACTTAATATCTCGCAAACATATGTCTCAAACGAGAAATGAGCTCGGAATTATCAATTATTATGATGAATAAAACGCAGATAATATCCTTGTAAGGAATATTATTCGTATTGCCTGGATGGAATCATACAAATTTTATTTTATTTGATACCCTTGGGACAATGCATTAAATTGAAACAAGCTGTGCAATCCCCACAAAGCCATAACTCCTCCCCCTTTTTTCAAAAAAACTGAGACACACTTGCAAAAAAAACATTTTTCAAACAAAAATACAATGTTCTTTTTTCAGTAATTACAAAATTAAATGAGCTTCTATCTGTGTCACTTAAATGCCTCTTTGTGTGCCAAACACCATTTACCAAACTTTATTTCACTCACCAACACACTGAAATCCAAATGTGTCTGATATAAACCTGTGAGCTTTTCTAGACTCATAGAAAGAACCCCACAAAATACTTAACAATTCTTTAAGGTTTTATTATACAGCCCCACCATGGAAGATATACACAAGATTATGCTAATTGTAGCATTATCATCTTTTTTTGCATTGCTTATTATTGTAACATTAGCATGTATATGCAAAACAAAATGGTCTTCAAAAAATGAACCATGGGATCAAGAGTCAACCTATGAAGTTGAAGAAATGGATATGAAAGGTGAGTTGATTAAATTTGAAGGTGGTGAAGATCTTACTAGTTTTGATGTGCTGGATGCTCCTGGTGAAGTGATTGGTAAATCAAGTTACGGGACTTTGTATAGAGCTAATTTGGTTAGAAGTGATTCTGTTGTGGTTTTGAGGTTCTTGAGACCACCTTGTACTGGTAAGATACAAGATGTTATGCATGTGGTAAAACTTTTGGGGTCAGTTAGACATCCTAATTTGGTACCACTGTGTGGGTTTTATGTTGGTTCTAGTGGTGAAAAGCTTATGGTTCATCCCTTCTATAGGAGAGGAAATCTTGCTCAATTCATTAGAGGTACATACTCTCTATTCTCTGTGATTTTACTTATTCTTTTAAATATATTTTGGAGGTAATGATATGCAATTAAAAGTAGTGATAGATTAATATAGAAACAAAAATAAAGGATCCTTTTATTTGGTTTTGTTTAGCTTTACTACTTAAAATGTAGTACTTAATGTTCATTTATTGTATATGTGATGGAACCATTCTAGAAATGTAACAAATATGTGATCTTTCTATTGTAATAGAGTCCCTAATCCTCTAGAAATGTAATAATTTTTGCTTCTCTTGCTGTGCATTGCTCTACCAAAGAGGGTTTTAAAACTTTTGCATTGAACCACTTTTTGTGGTCTTATTGTTTTTTACTTTTGTTTAACCAATATTTGTTTATATTTTTGTTAAGTTCAAAACCTCTCCAATGTAGCACCATATTTTTCTTTTGCTGTACATTTCATAATCCAACAAGTTTTTTCTTTTCCAATTGGGCAGATGTAAATGGTCAATCCTTGAAATGGAGCGTGATCTATAGGATATCTATTGGCATTGCTGAAGGATTATACCATCTCCACACATCCCTTCAAAAGCCAATTATTCATGGAAACCTAAAATCAAAAAACATACTTTTAGGCCGAAATCAGCAGCCTTTCGTGTCTGATTTCGGTCTACATCTTCTCTTGACTCAACCTGCGGCACAAGAAATGATCGAAGATGCTGCAGTTGAAGGCTACAAACCACCAGAGTTAATTAAATCACATGATACTAGTGTTGAAACCGATATTTTCAACTTTGGTGTGATCTTACACGAATTACTTATGGGTAAAGAACCAAATAATAATGAGATGCCAAGCCTATATCGAGGTCTTAATTCAAGTCCAATCTTGGGTAGCCGGATACTGGATCCTGTTAATGAAGAACACGTTCTAAAATTGTGTCAGCTTGCAAAAGCTTGTTGTTCACCATTGCCTTCATTTAGACCCGACATCAAACACATTTGCAAAAAGCTACAAGAAATTGGATCATGAAGACCAAAATCTTAACAACGATTTTAGTATGTAATGTAATTTCATTTGTAGCATAGGCTTTGTTATTTGATTCTTGGTAAGTAAATACGGAGTAGTAACTTTAATACTCTTTATTCATTATTGCACAATCAATAATTTTACATGTCTTTATTGACTATTATATTACACACGGATTGGAATCCTGTTTAGAAATAAGTTATGGCTTCAGTATAACGATGAACTTCTGAGTTTCCGATATATCCATAGTGAACTTTGCTGAGATCGTATATCTGATTAAAACTCTTGTCGAAGACATTGTATCGTATGATCTTCCCAGGAATTCTCACCACCATGAATGTATATTCTTCGTTTTCACCTCTAACCACATCCAACACTTCGAATTCATAATAATGGGGACTAGACGGAGGTAGGTATTTATGCTTAAATTCCGGGTAAGCAACTGGAAGCTCATCGAGCTCGACTTGATACTTAAGAAACCACCCTGAATGACCACTCAACATCTCGTACACATTCAGGTGTAGAAGATTTTCAGGATTCGGTCTTACCACCATATGGAGATGACCTCGTGACTCCCCAAAGTAAAATAATGTATACATCGTCACTGGCAGTGGTAACTTTCGCAACTGTTCTACTTCAAGGTCAAAGTACAAAGGATCTTTACCCCATGGAGCCCAATGAATAGCTCCATTCAAATAAACTCCACAGCTGAAAGACGTATAATAGTCCGCTGAGAAAGAGTCATTTAACATTTTCCATTTCCCAGTATCAGACGAGTAGATTTGAATCTGAAACAAATCTTGGTCCGGAATCTGAAACAACACCCCATTTGCCTTTGCACGACGAATACAAAGAACTTTGTAATGAACACAATCTTCTTTATTGTACGCTAGGCCCATAAAACGGATAGTTTTACGAACATCCGTGCCTCCGGGAACAGACGGGATGATGGCAAATTGCTTAGTCGTGGGATTAAATACGTAGTATTTACGAGCACGTTGGTGCCCTAGATCACTACAACAAAGCAGTAATCCATTACAAGATTGCACAATTCTGAGACCCTTGAGATCATAAATGAAATCAAACTTACGTATAGGTGGAGTGCTTTTGTTTTCAACATCAAACGGAACATACAAACCGCGAACAAAAAGACCAGGACTGTTGGAGTTCTTGTCATAAAGTGTGGTGAAACGACGATGACTTAAAAGCAATAGCCAATGTTCGGATACAGATTTGAATCGAAGAACGGAAGTAACAGGGAGCCTCAAAAGGATTTCGGTTAATAATTCTTCATTTGAGCCGATCAAGGCTCCAGAGTCAGTAGATTGGTGATCAGATTCTGTGATGGAAGTCTGCGAGAACAAGGTTTTACGGATGTGTTGGGTTTTCCTGATTTTGCCTCTGGTATTCACCATTTTTTTTGTATGTTAAGTGTTAATTATGTTGAAAAAGGTGTATTTAAGGTATGTTTTCATGGTAGAAGATTGCAATGTAAGCTATTGAAAACAAGATTGTAATGAAAGCTTTGACCAAGTCTCACTTGTTGGTTGACTTGAATAAGTCCACATTTTTAATAAATAAATTGTTGAATCAGCAAGGTTGTTGCATCTAATCTATTTTTTTCAATATACATCACTGGGATTTGCCAATTAAAGTATTGAAAATGAGGTTAATTTTATGAACATAGAGTCACAGGTCGAATATTTGATTGGATTATCCCCTAACTTTTGCATTAGGCTCGTAAAGAACCTGAGTTATTGGCAGGTCAGGTTGTTGGACAGTAATTGTAAAAGTCTGGTTGGACAAGGTTTAAAGTACAGCGAACGAAAGCTAAGGGATTGAAAATGTTACTTTGATAGTTAATAACCGTTTGGCGGTTAAAAGCGGTTACATGTAGTTATTGGCGGTTACAAAAGTTAGTTATTAGTTAGTTATTTTCGGTTACACCCTTTCATGGAGGGACACCATAGTTCGCTGTGAATCCTATATAAACGCAGCATATGTAATGTTTTAAAGTGTGTCTAATGTTAACAATGTAACCATGTTATGTTGTTGTTTATATTATAGAATCAATTCTTGTCATTCTTGTCATAGATACGATCCTGGAAATTCACTATAAACCTGTGCAAAATTGGTATCAAAGCGGGTTACAAGATTACAAGTTTTTGATCAAGAAGATCAAAAGACTTAGAAGGGAAGATACACCAAGGATTGTTGGCGACGATAGTGCACGATCAGAACCAACGGAAGTTGCAGATAGCAACGACTTCAATCCACTCTTGAAGGAGAAGAGGAACACGATTGAAGGAAGCGAACATGGACACCAAACGCATTGGTGGGTTATAACTTTGTTGGTGACAACGAAGGGAAAAAGGAAGAAACTCTTGACGTAGACAAGGAAACGTGGAACAAGAGTAGGAAAAGCGCTAAGAATTCTTTTGTGGTTCGCTGGTAACGTGACACAGGAAAGGAATAATACATTCTTTTGTGATTTTCTGTTAACGCAAGACAGGAAAGAAACGTACACATCGTTTGGTTATAAAACGAGTGGGAAGGAAACTTTGTGAAACCGGGTTAAACAAGACACAAAGGGAAGGAAGCACGCGGGGTTAAAACGCGAGCAGTGAACGTTGTTGTGGAAAGATTGGAACGTATACGTAACGAGAAAGAAAAGGAGTACTCAAGGAAATTTGCTTGTGGAAAACGTGGAAAAAACGACACAAGGGTTACAACAACAACGAAGAGGAAGTAAAAACAAACATATAGTTTGTTTTGGTGAAGAATACTGTGAGGGGTATCAAGTTTGTGTGAGGAAAGGAATTGGATTTCGAGGCAAAAGAAAATAACACAACATAGATCACTTGGAAGGATACCGTGAACAAAGGAAGGATCTAGGAGACGTTGTGGAGACGAAATCAAGACACACAAAGGAATGTGCGTGACAAACGCAAGGAGTAAAGTTGCTTGTGGATTGGTTGAAAGACACCGAGAGAAGAAAACAATCTAGGATTGTTTGTGAGAAAGAAAGCGTTAGCAATACAAAGAACAACAACAATAGCAAACAAAAATAAGCCGATCACTTGTTTGAGAAAATACCGACGGGTAATTGGAATTTGTTGTGAGACACGGTGTGGAACAAAAGGAGAACAAAGAAGAGTATTGTGGAACAACGTTTTGGAGAAGGACAAGCAACAACAACGACATACAAAAACTAACAAATTGTTTTGTCGTGGAGGAAATACTACCGAGTAGTATTAGTGAAAAAGGCAAACGAATTGATTTGGTTGAAAAATACCGAAAGGTATTTGAGAAAGATTTTGTGAAAGGAGGACTTTGGAATTCGGAACAACAACAACAACAAAACAAAGATTCGCTTGGAAGGATACCGAGAACAACTTAGGTTTGTTTGGAAGGGAAGCCGTGAACAAGAAGGAGTTTAGGGTACGTTTTGTGGAAAAGGAATTTAAGTCGACACAAAGGAAAGGAACAAAACTCAGGACGCTTGGAGAATTGAGGCATGTGACCGAGTTAGAGTTTTGTGGGCAACGGTTTGAAGACCGCAAAGAAAGGAAGAGAACGCGTAGAAAGGCGTGAAGATTCGAAGAACAAGACTTAAACAATTAGGGGGAATTGTTGGACCGCAATTGTAAAAGTCTTGTTGGACAAGGTTCAAAGCACAGCGAACGAAAGCCAAGGGACTGAAAATGTTACTTTGATAGTTAATACCGTTTGGCGGTTAAAAGCTGTTACAGGTAGTTATTGGCGGTTACAAAAGTTAGTTATTTTCGGTTACACCCTTTCATGAAGGGACACAATGGTTCGCTGTGAAGCCTATATAAACGCAGCATATGTAATGTTTTAAAGTGTGTCTAATGTTAACAATGTAACCATGTTATGTTGTAAGTAATATAATGAATCAATTCTTGTCATTCTTGTCATTCGATCCTGTGGAAATTCGCTATAAACCTGTGCAAAACATGTTATAGGTTTTGTTAAACCCTTAAGTACTGTGAAAATTCGGACTATAAGAGCTGTTGAGCCCCTACCCTCCGGCCAAAAGGCTATGTATAACAATTCCCATACATGGATAAATGTTAAGGTATTTGATAGCATATAATTAAGCAAGCTTCTTAAGTATATATTCCCATATTAGTATTTAGTAACAACTGTTAAAACAAGGAGTTACTGTCTTGAAAAACATCATATGTTTTGCAAGCCTATAAATAACAGTAATGTATTGCATGCCTATAAATATAAGAGGGGTTATGTTTCTATGTTTTACATCGTCTTGAATAAGAAGAGCATCCGATGTTTTGTTCTGTTTTTGCTCTGTCTGCACTTTCATTTTAGTTATTCCCAACAAATGAGGGTCGCTAATGCCTTCTACCATATATGATTGATAGATGATCTCGAAGGTATTGGGTTACTCCATGACTTTGGGTTATGAGGCGATATAAACGGTCTCTTTGGGAAGCTTGTAAAGTTGTTTCTCCTTGTGAAATAGATGTATGTTAGAAAGTGACTTAAACTTTAAGGGTTGTTTGGTAAATTTGTTTGACTTGTCCTACAAGTTTTGGTGTTTGACTTTGTTTAGAATTTGGAAACTATTGTATGACGGTTTGTTTAGTCTATAAATAGGGATCATTAGCATTAGATATCTTTGTACCTTTTGAATAATAGTTTGGTACCTTTAGAATTTGTATTTGGTACCTTTAAAATTTGGTTTTGTATTTTGTTTGGTAATTTGTATAAAGCTTCCGCTTCGTTTGTTTGATTTGTTATTGGTTTCGTCTTTGAATAACCAACAAGTGGTATCAGAGCTAAGTTTGTTTAGCCATGAAGAAGAAAAAGAAGAAGAAAAAAAAATCGTTTCGGGTTCGTTTGGATTGATATTCGAATTGCAGATTGTTTGAATTTTGATGTTAGGGCTGCTAATTTGTTTGTTCGTTCGAAGTGTCCAACTGGGTGTCTTTTGTGGTTTGAATAATCATATTTTGTTTGAAGGTTTTTCTTTTATACTCTAGTTTTTTTGGTTATTGGGCTTTGCATTAAAATTTGGGCTATTTGGTTAGTTTTCGTTTGGTGATCAGAATCATTGGTTAAAGATTTTGTTTTTGGTTGATCTTTAAGATTTAGAATTTTTTGAAGTTGCATTGGAACATACTTGGTATTGATCGATCGACTTTGGGTAACTATTTGTTTGAAGATCAACATATGATTAGGTAATTAGGTATTTGTATTTGGACTGTAATCCTTATTCTATAAGTGGGTCATTATAGTTATTATTCGTATCATATTTGGGGAGTTTGAATTATTAGAGCCCGTTCGACAAGTTATTTAGTAACTTGAATTTGTTTGATACATGGATAATAAATTTGAAGTTGGACCATAATACTTATCAAATAAGTGGGTCATTTGAATTTGAATTTGATATTTGGAATTTGAAGATCGATTTGGTGCTTGAAGACTTAATTAGTATTAGGTTGTTTGGAATTTGTTCGATCGTTTGGAATTTTTTAGTTTGAAAAATTTGGATCTTCGTTCGTCGGGCTTTTGAAGTTGGTTGCCCGAATTTGATTGTCTTTGTTGAAGATCGTTTGAGCCAATTTGTTTGTTTGGTTAACCGAGTTTGAATTTGTCGGTTAACATTTGACTGCTCATTTTGAAGATTATCGGTGTTTGTATTTGTTCGGTTTATTTTGGATCGTTTTTGGGAATCGATCGTTCGCTTTTAATTAGGCTAGTATCTCTAGCATTTGGAATTTGGAATTTGAAAATTTGAATTTGAAGACGAAAGATTCATTTGGTTTGAAATTTCGAATGGAGTTGAAGTTACGGTGGAGATTGTTAGAAAGTGACTTAAACTTTAAGGGTTGTTTGGTAAATTTGTTTGACTTGTCCTACAAGTTTTGGTGTTTGACTTTGTTTAGAATTTGGAAAGTATTGTATGACGGTTTGTTTAGTCTATAAATAGGGATCATTAGCATTAGATATCTTTGTACCTTTTGAATAATAGTTTGGTACCTTTAGAATTTGTATTTGGTACATTTGAATTTGTCTTTGAAATTTGGTTTTGTATTTGGTTTGGTAATTTGAATAAAGTTTCCGCTTCGTTTGTTTGATTTTTTATTGGTTTCGTCTTTGAATAACCAACAATGTAGTTATTACTTGTGATTTCAATGTGGTTAATGCATAATTTCGCATTTAGTGTACTCTTAGAACTTACACCAATATCACCAGTGCTCCTTATTCCATCAAGGGGCAATTTCATATCTCCCATCCTTTTAGTTGGAAATTTCATATATACTCAATCATGCATTAAAAACATTGTACATTATACATTCAATACTTGCACTTTGGTTATATATGAAATTAATCATGAAAGTAGGATGATATATAAAATTAATCATTCTATCAAAATATGAGTAGTGCTAGACCCACAAAAAACTTCCACAAAATAAATCTATAAAATGAGTTGAATGTGTTTGATTAGTGTATTTGTGTATATGTAGGTTCTCCCTCTTGTTTTTTATTAAGCCAACCGAATACATCCAACTCATTTTGTGGATTTATTTTGTGAAAGTTTTTTGTGGGTCTAGCACTACTCGAAATATACTCTAATCCGATAACTTTAAACATATACACATTCTAAGACTAGAAATTCAATGTTACATAAAAATGTACAATTTTTTCTTCAAAAGATCAATTTGCAACCTAGAGATAGTACAAAAATGGTAAAGTTGGCCTGGTCCTAACTTTGCCCGGGTCTGGACCGGAAAAGATACGGTCTTGACTAGCCAGCGATTCTTCAATACTTCATCTAAATTTATGGTAAGGCCCTATCAAAAACAGGAGCTATTGGGTAAATTCAAGCTTAAAGTCATATATGTAGGTTTCAAAAACCGACATCTTCAACTATTGAGTGATCTTGCATGCATTACTTATGGGTAATGAACCAAATAACAATGATAAACCAAATGCTAGTCAAATACAAATAATAGTAATTAATGAAAAACCATATATTTGAAAGAAGCTACATGATGTAGACTAAGTAACAAGATAACACAAATCAAGCCTCTTGATTCTCAAGAATACCATGATCGATTCTTCCAATAATCGTTGATTCAATAGAATACCGACTATTAGGATTCTTAGCACGAAAACTGCCAATAATTGACTTTTGATATTTCTTTGAACTGAATAGCCAGGATTACAAAGCACTTTTTAAATAAGAGTGCAAAACAGAAATGGGCCTCAAAAGACATACTGGCCGAAAACTAGCCTAAAAACAAAAGTCCAAAAAACCCAAAAAAACATTAAAATGCAAATAACTCCTAAAATATAGTGTTTCGGGGCTCGAAAGTTTCATAAACCGACATAGTCATTTACCACAACGTGCTCCTCGTTCCATGTTTCGAATCAACTGGTAATTCGTCTGAAACGGAGCCCTGTATCCCACGTTATGCCCATTTTAGTGAGACCCCTTTTGTCATGCGATCTTGGGCCTCCAGAAACACAATGGCCTGTTCATCAACACTTGGGACCACATCACTACAAGAAGTCGGATCACGAAGTGTAATGTGATGTTGAATACTAACTTATTAATCCATGTAAGTCAAGAATATTTAGTATATGTGTGTTTGCATAAAGTTAAAGGGTCTAGTTTGATTAGTTAATAGACAATAACCGAATGGCAGTTATTTTCGGTTATAGCAGTAAAGATTGAAGGGTTGTGTCTGTTAGAACAGGTATGATGGTTGTTATACCAATTAGTGAACCAGTGTGATGGTTCATAGGTGTCTGTTGATGGGTTATAAATACCCGCGTCATTTAGTTTGTAAAGAACGATTGTTTTACCAATAAAATTAGTGTGATTATTATTGTGATTCAATCATTCATAGAAACTACCAAGAAGTGGTGCCAACAGTGGTATTAGAGCCAAAGGCTCGATTCAGAGAAGAGAGAAAGAAGAACACGATTCGATTGAGGAAAGATCGAATCAGAGAAAAGGAAAAAGAAGGGAAAAATAAAAACATACCGGTTCTGTGAGAAGAGACGGCCGCCACCGTCATCAACAGGAATCACCATTGATTGCAACAGGAAGAAGGAAATTATTTTAGCCCTAATCTGCATAAAGGAAGAAACGTATTTTTTGATAAAAAAAATGAAGAGAAAAAAACGTAGATCAAAAGGAGAGAGGAACAAGTGTTGGGTCGATTAGTGTTTTGGGCCTGACAAGACAAAAGGGCTCTCTTAAAGGGATTTAAAAAGGGACCAGCCACAAAGGATTAAATATACAGATTTATATTGGTTTTAGAAAGGAAAAAAAACCAAATCAAAAGATATGACGGGAGATAAAAACGAAAACAAAGATATTGTTTATAGAGAAGTCGCCGCATCGATATCATCATATCAATGACCAATTTTAAACAATACGAACTATACATTATGGGCATTAAGAATGAAGAAGATTCTATTGGCAAGTGAAGTATTGGATTTAGTAGAAGGAAAGAGTACATCAAAAGAGATTGATGTAAAAAAGGATGGTTTTGCGTCAGCATACCTATTTCAAGGATTACCAGAAGATTTGCAAATGCAAGTTGCGGGATGTGAAACAACGAAAGAAATTTGGGACTCTCTAAAGTCCAGATTTATTGGGACAAAAGATGTACAACAGGCACACTCGCAACAACTTAAATCAGAATTTGAGAGACTTGTGATGAAAGAAGATGAATCAATAGATTCATTTGCCGGGAAGTTGATGAATATTATTACAAAGGTTGCTACATGTGGATTAACGTTTGATGAGCAAACGAAAGTAAGGAAAGTACTTAATGCAGTACTAGATAAATTTGTACCAGTAGTAGAAACTATTGAAATGATTGTTAATTTAAGACTAAAGTTGGAGGAGATTATTGGGAAACTTAAGACTTATGAAGAAAGGATTAAGTTTAGAAAAGGAAGTCAAGAAGATAATAGTGAGAAGTTGCTATTCACACGTCAAGGGAATGACAGAAATTATGAATGCAACGATGGAAATAATAGACAAGGGGGTGGTAATCAGACACGAGGAAGAGGCCGAGGAAGATTCGCAAGTGATAGTAAGAATGAAGATAGTTATGATAGAAGAAGGAGAAACCCTGAAGATCAAAACTACCATAGAAGAGACATTAGAGAAATAGAATGTTATAATTGTCATGAGTTTGGACACAATGTGAGAGATTGTCCAAAACCAGACCATAGAACATAAATATCAAATCTTGTGTACGAAGATAACGAACCATCATTATTGATGGTTACATCCTTAGAAGAAGAACCGACATGGAATGGAAGTGGCATTGAAAGGGATGAAATTCCAAAAGACAAGTTAGAGGGCATAAGGTCATAAATAGAAATAGATTTAAAAGGCAAACTAGAGTTATGGAAGTTAGGAATACTTCAAGAAATAGAAATAGAGAAACAAGAGTTTAAGAAGAAAATGAGAAATAGAGAGATAGCATTTGAGAAACAAATGCAGAGACAATTAGAGAACCTGGAGAAGCTGAAAAATTACACAAGAAAATAAATGAAAGAGTTAAAGTCAGAAGAAGAACATACTAGAAAAGAAAATCATGAAGTTGTTTTAGAAAAGAAACATCAAAAGGATATACCAAGCATTGGCAAGAGCAAATGCAAGAGGCATCGTGAAACACCATCAAGATTTCCAAAGGAAAGCCAAATTAAGAAAGACATCAAGAAAGTTGAACCAGAAGATCATGATACAAGTATTACAAGAAACAATTTTTTGAAGATTCAAGATTATGAAATGATACAGGAAGATACTGACAAAGCTGACAAATATGATCGAGATGAGATTAAAGACAAGGAAGAAAGAAGTCAAATCAAAGAGGAAGTTGAAGACATAGTTCTTGTTAAAGACAAAGACAAAGAAAGTGGAAACAAGCCAAATTTTAATGAGCAAGAGTTGCTGCTAGTTGCCCAAGATAAAGATGATGGAGCTCGAAGACATCGAAGGAATGGATTAATAAATTAGGGGGGAGTGTTGAATACTAACTTATCAATCCATGTAAGTCAAGAATATTTAGTTTATGTATGTTTGTATAAAGTTAAAGGGTCTAGTTTGATTAGTTAATATACAATAACCGAATGACAGTTATTTTCGGTTATAGCAATAAAGATTGAAGGGTTGTGTCTGTTACAAAAGGTATGATGGTTGTTATACCAATTAGTGAACTAGTGTGATGGTTCATAGGTGTTTGTTGATGGGTTATAAATACCCGTGTTATTTAGTTTGTAAAGAACGATTGTTTTACCAATATAATTAGTATGATCCGATCACTCATAGAAAGTATCAAGAAGTGGTGCCAACATGTGATAGCATTTTGTAGCAGAGTGTTTGTTCTTTTGATTTTCAGTAAATAAATAGAAACTCACTCGAACTCACAAGTCATTCTTGGCTGCATATTCATAAAGTTTACATTTTTTACTAATTTATTACACGCAAATTGGAATCTTGTTTAGAAATAAGTTGTGGTGTCGGTATAACGATGCACGTCCAAGTCTCAAAATCTATGGCGCTTGAAAGACCGGCCTTGAGAGGACATTCTCTTTCTTGAGCTTTCGTGGTATTAGTTAACGTTGCTCAGATCGAATATCTGCTTGAAACTCTTGCCAATAACATTGTAGCTTATCATCTTCCCAGGTATCCACACCACTATGAATGTATCTTCTTCTTTTTCACCCCTCACGACATCTAACACGTCTAATTCAAAAGGGCTTGGCGAATGTTGGTAGCAATGGATCATATCCACATGAACTTCCTGAAGCTCATCAATATCCACTTTGTAATTGATAAACCACCCTGAATGATCATTGGACATCTCATACACATTTAGGTCAGATTCCGCCAAATGCAGATGGCCTCTTGACTCCCCAAAGTAAAGTGGCGCTATTATGTTGTAATACCCTTAACAGTACGCCACCCTCTCGGGCAAAGGCAACGGTAACTTCTTCAAATGTTCGGCATCGAGTTTAAAGTATAACATATCACGACACGATGGATCCCAATAAATAGCTCCATTCCAATAAACTCCAAGGGTGAAAAACATATTATAGTAGTTCTATGAGAAAGATTTATCTAAAGTCTTCCATTTTCTAGTATCAGACGAGTAGATTTGAGCCTGAAACAGATCTTGGTCCTGAACCTGAAACAACACTCCATCTACCTTTGCCGACGAATACAAAAACTTTGTAATGAACACAGTCTTTTTGATGGTGCGCTAGACCCATAAAATGAATAGGATTACGAGAGTTCTTGCCTGAAGGAACAGACGGGATGATGGAAAATTTCTTAGTCGTGCGTTGGGTTTTCCTTATTTTGCCTCTCGTGTTCACCATTTTTTTCGATGTGTGTTACGTGTGTTGAAAAAAGGTCTATTTAAGGTGTGTTTTTACAATGAAAGATTGCAATGGAAGTTGATGAAAAGTTAAACAAGATAGTAATGAAAGATTTGACTAAGAATCACTTGTTGGTTTGAATTTGTCAGCATTTTCAAAAAACAAATAAATTTTGAATCAACAAATAAATGTTGGTACATCTAACATGTTTTGATATAGATCAAGGTATTCACGACGTGTTGAAATGTGGTGAACCAAGAGATGCAATATGAGTCACAGGCCTAATAAATTATTGAAATATTCTAGTTAGGTTCGTAAAGAACTAACCGGATTCTGGCCCAAAGGCTCGGTGTAACTAAGTGTTCCACGTACATAAATAGAAGCTTATAAGTTTTATCTTTTATAAGTCTTTGGTTATGGGCTTCTAATACCTTCTGATCTGAACCTTACTTAATCTCAAAGATATTAGGTTAGTCGATTACTTTGGTTTTGGAGTGTTAAACATGGTTCCTTTGGCAAGCTTATTAGTAGAGGAAGTTATTTATGAGATAGGATGTACCTATTCTTTGTTGGCATGTTTTTTTGGATTTATGATCAAGATATACCAAAAATACAAGAAACAATTGAATCGTAAAAGCTTTTCTATATATTAGTCATCTATGTTTACAATATGTATGTTCTAAGTATTTATACAAATGAAAAGGTACAAGAGAATCGTTGTGATGGTTCAATCCATCCAACAGATGTGTCTCTTAGTTTGTAACTGCTAAATAACTGTCAAGAAAAACTACAATGGTTAACTTTTTGTTCTTCTGACTTTTGGTTGACTGGGTCGATTGGGTGTGTGACTTGGGTCGATTGGGATTAACCCAATATTCTCCCCCTTAATCACAATCGCTGCGACGTAGGTCTTTAAGTCTTCTTGATTCATCTTATGGTTAAATCCACCATCTGAGCTACTACTGTTTTAATTTCTTCTAGTGCTTATGATCATCCTTAAATTCAGGTAGATCAAATATTCTTCGGTTACTTCCACCGTTACTGCTGTGATCCTCATTATGTCCATGTTGATCATATTTTTTCTAGTTATTTCCACCTTCATTGTTGTGGTCTTCCTTAAGTCCAGGTTGATCATATTTTTCCTGGTTATTATCACCTTCATTGTTGTGATCTATCATAAATCCTGATTGATCATGTTTCTGGTTGGTTGGTTATACTACCAACACTTTGTCTTCCTATTGGAGTTCTTGCAGCGCATATATCTTCCTTAAATCCAGGTCGACTCATGCTTTCGGTTATACCACCATCCAAGTTTTTACTGCCAACTCCTTGTTGTTCAATGTTTGATACTGTCAATTTGAAGTGGAATGGAATTTCCATCCATTCTTGCTTC
This sequence comes from Chrysanthemum seticuspe, assembly GCA_019973895.1. Taxonomy (NCBI): domain Eukaryota; kingdom Viridiplantae; phylum Streptophyta; class Magnoliopsida; order Asterales; family Asteraceae; genus Chrysanthemum; species Chrysanthemum seticuspe. The sequence goes on along the minus strand of BPTQ01000004.1, from coordinate 64,273,193 downwards.
GTGATTCTTCTTGCTTAATGAAACCTCCTGGTGCTTCTTCAACAGTTGCCATAAGTAATGTTGGTTCCAAGTCTTCTTCAATGAGATTGGATTCCTCTTCTTTCTTTGATGGACATTTGTTTGCAAAATGCCCATACTCCTTGCATCTAAAACACATCACCTTACTCTTATCATGAGTAAATTTATTTGAGTTGCTGTTTGATTCTTTATTGAAATTATTTTCTTGGCCTTACAACAAATCTTGTCCACATTTTTCACAGTGTCTTCCGTGAGTAATGTTATTGTTGTGACGTGTAAACAATAACTTATCTTGATCGTTATTGTCCTTATTCTTCTTAAACTTTATTCTTTCCTCGTACGTCTTGAGTCTCCCAATTGCTTCTTCCATCGTCATTTCACTTAGATCAGAATATTGCTCTATTGATGCAACTGTTTGCAGATACCTATCGAGTACAGCATTTAATAGTTTTTGAACTATTGTTTGATCTTCAATTGTGTGTCCTAGACTAGCGGCTTTGTTTACGAGTGTTGTTAGTTTTGTAGCGAAGGTGTCGATTGTCTCGTCTTCCTTCATGTATAACATCTCAAAGTCAGATTTGAGTGTTTGCAGTCTTGCTTGTTGAACTCTGTCTTCGCCAACGTGTCTAGTTTTCAAAGTATTCCAAATGTCTTTCGCGGTTTTGTGCTTTGTTATTTGAATTAATTGTTTCTCGGGTAAGGCTTGATAAAGGAATGCAATAGCGGTTTTATCCTTTTTCTTATCGGGTTGAGTCGTCTCCGACGGCTCTCTTGTTTCCCACAAACCATTTGCTTCGAGAATGATTTGTATTCAAATTGCCCATAATGAGTAATTCGCGGGTTTTAGGATCGGGCATTGAAATTGAGGTGTACATGTTGTACTAATTTCCTTATTTCCACTTCCTTTCGTCATATCTCAAGGATATTGACAAAAATATCCAAAATAAAACTTTTAACACTAGGTGTGTCGAAATTTCTATATCTACCGAGTTTTTTAGTTTTATTTTGCCTTATAGGCTATAAAAACTTTACGGGACTAGTTTTTAATCCAAAAACTATCCTCGGAGTTTAATATTAAAACTTGAACAACCTAAGGTTAATTAATCCTTAAAAATTATTCTTAATCAATATAATAAGTAGTATGAGTATTAGGTTATTATATTTCTAAACCTCGACAAGATACTTATTTATATAAAAAAGTAACTTATCTAAAATGAAAACTATACAATATATATAAAAACTTAATATATACTATATATAAAAAAATGAAAATGAAAGGGTGGTTTTATATAATTTTAAAACCTGGTGGGTTGATAGTGTAACCCGTAGCCCCTTTTTGCCTTTGAGATGCCCTAATAAAAAAGGTGCGCCTCTCCTTTTTTTACTTCTTATCTTTTCCTGAGATAAAAGGAAAACGTCTCTTTTATTGAGAATTATATTTTGTCTCTCTCTTCTTCTGGGAATGATCCCAATCTTCTTCTTCTCCAAATCTGATGGTTGACCGCCTGTGATAAGGCAAGGTTGACCGTCCTTGTTCTTCCCCGGTATGCTGTGTTCTTCACGAGCACTTATAATCCCACAAGATGAAACTTAGGGTTTCGATCAATTTGGGGTTTTCTAACCGTGAGAGAATTGAATGATTGGAGTTCTAAATTTGAGTTGATTGGTGACTCAATTTGATGTTTCTGGGCTTGATTCCTCAATGAACAGGTGTGTTTGTTCTTTGTTGTGAATCGTTTAATTTCTGCCCTTGATGACTTTGTGATATTGAATTAGGTATATGGTTTTTCCTTGGTTTTGAATTGATTCGACTGGCTTTTTTTTTGCAAAGATAAGGGAACCTCCTTTTTTGATGCCGGTAACTAATCACTTTGTGATTGATACCTTGTGACAAAAAATTGGTTTCTTTGATGAAAACAACACAATAAAATGATTTTTTTGATTATTGTGTTCGACTGTATTTTGCAAAAATTTCACCGAGACTCAGTGGTTGTATCGATTCAAGAACATGGTATCCAAAGACCTTGGTATATGATGATTTGTGGCTCTGATACCAATTGTTGGCCCGTTTTTCTTGATCTATGATCAAGATATACCAAATATACAAGAAACAATTGAATCGTAAAAGCTTTTCTATATATTAGTCATCTATGTTTACAATCTGTATGTTCTAAGTATTTATACAAATGAAAAGGTACAAGAGAATCGTTTGATGGTTCAATCCATCCAACAGATGTGTCTCTTAGTTTGTAACTGCTAAATAACTGTCAAGAAAAACTGCCATGGTTGACTTTTTGTTCTTGTGACTTTTGGTTGACCGGGTCGATTGGGATTAACCCGATATACTTTTTCAAGTTGTTTTTCCTTAATTTAATCCGTAACTCTCACAAATTAAACCAATAGTCCTTCACATTCTAAAAATTGTTTGAAGTTTCAATCTAGACTATGACTTTATTTTTACATAGAGATTGTACCGCCGTTTTATCAACACTTGATTTAAGTTTCTGTTACTGGTATGGTCCCGTCAAAAACCAGATCTATTGAGAAATTCGAGCTATATATTAATGCAGAAATGGATATCTTGAAATCTGGAGTGATCTTACACGAATGAAACTCTTATCATGACTACAACATTTACCAGTTTCCCCATCGATATTTTCCCCGGCGACATCTGTCGCTGGGGAATCCGCACTAAACGACAAAAATACATCATACGTGGCACCAATTCTTGTAGAAAAGTCAGCTAAATTATTGTGTAGTTTTCCCCGGCGACATGTCGCCGGGGATTAAGCGGTTATATTTTGACCGAATATTTCTTCGTAAAACGTGGCGGGAATTTTTCCCGCTTACTTTTCCCCAGCGACATGTCGCCGGGGATTCATTTGATTATTCAAAAATTTGTATTTAGTGTTAATGACTCTTATCGTGACGTGGACAAGAGTTTCCCCAGCGACATGTCGCCGGGGATAACTGTTTGGGCTTTAAGTTATGCAATTGGGCTTATGTTTTGAGATAACTGTTTTTATTGGACATTTTCCCCAGCGACATGTCGCCGGGGATTCACTTTGACTTCGTTGACTTTAACAAAAAATATATATACGTTATTGATGAGACTTGACGAAACAGAGTAGATATATAGCTATGGGAAAAACAAAAAATATATATATGTCTAATGTGTAACCATAACATATCGACTCATCCGTTGAACGTCTAATGTGTAACCATAACGTACCGACTCATCCGTTGAACGTCTAATGTGTAACCATAACATACCGACTCATCCGTTGAACGTCTAATGTGTAACCATAACATATCGACTCATCCGTTGAACGTCTAATGTGTAACCATAACATATCGACTCATCCGTTGAACGTCTAATGTGTAACCATAACATACCGACTTATCCGTTGAACGTCTAATGTGTAACCATAACATACCGACTCATCCGTTGAACGTCTAATGTGTAACCATAACATACCGACTCATCCGTTGAACGTCTAATGTGTAACCATAACATATCGACTCATCCGTTGAACGTCTAATGTGTAACCATAACGTACCGACTCATCCGTTGAACGTCTAATGTGTAACCATAACATACCGACTCATCCGTTGAACGTCTAATGTGTAACCATAACATACCGACTCATCCGTTGAACGTCTAATGTGTAACCATAACATACCGACTCATCCGTTGAACGTCTAATGTGTAACCATAACATACCGACTCATCCGTTGAACGTCTAATGTGTAACCAAATGTGTAACCATAACATACCGACTCATCCGTTGAACGTCTAATGTGTAACCATAACATACCGACTCATCCGTTGAACGTCTAATGTGTAACCATAACATACATATATTTTTTGGACGATTTAGCTTTATTATCTTTCGGTTTTGGTAAAAGTTGTGATGTATTTGTATTGCGTTGATCTGTTATATTGTATTTGTGTTTTGGTACAAGTTGTGGTGAGTCTATACAGGTTTTGGTACAGGTTTATTTGGTAGATTTTTTCCGGAAAAAATCTGGAAATCGCCTGCTGTGCAGGCTGTATTAAAAAAAAATTGCAGACTTTTCCCCGCCGACTTGTCGCCGGGGATAATACCCACTAAACGTTGACAGGTCAACGATAAAACACAATTATCCCCAGTGACATGTCGCTGGGGATACTATGCTTATTCATTGACTTGTCATAAATCCTGGTTATTTTCACCTTCATTGTTGTGATCTATCATAAATCCTGATTGATCATGTTTCTGGTTGGTTGGTTATACTACCAACACTTTGTCTTCCTATTGGAGTTCTTGCAGCGCATATATCTTCCTTAAATCCAGGTCAACTCATGCTTTCGGTTAGACCACCATCCAAGTTTTTACTGCCAACTCCTTGTTGTTCAATGTTTGATACTGTCAATTTGAAGTGGAATGGAATTTCCATCCATTCTTGCTTCGTGATTCTTCTTGCTTAATGAAACTTCCTGGTGCTTCTTCAACAATTGCCATAAGTAATGTTCGTTCCAAGTCTTCTTTAATGAGATTGGATTGTTCTTCTTTCTTTGATTGACATTTGTTTGCAAAATGCCCATACTCCTTGCATCTAAAACACATCACCGTACTCTTATCATGAGTAAATTTATTTGAGTTGCTGTTTGATTCTTTATTGAAATTATTTTCTTGGCCTCACGACAAATCTTGTCCACATTTTTCACAGTGTCTTCCGTGAGTAATGTTATTGTTGTGACGTGTAAACAATAACTTATCTTGATCGTTATTGTCCTTATTCATCTTAAAATTTATTATTTCCTCGTACGTCTTGAGTCTCCCAATTGCTTCTTCCATCGTCATTTCACTTAGATCAGAATATTGCTCTATTGATGCAACTGTTCGCAGATACCTATCGAGTACAACATTTAATAGTTTTCGTACTATTGTTTGATCTTCAATTGTGTGTCCTAGACTAGCGGCTTTGTTTACGAGTGTTGTTAGTTTTGTAGCGAAGGTGTCGATTGTCTCGTCTTCCTTCATGTATAACATCTCAAAGTCAGATTTGAGTGTTTGCAGTCTTGCTTGTTGAACTCTGTCTTCGCCAACGTGTCTAGTTTTCAAAGTATTCCAAATGTCTTTCGCGGTTTTGTGCTTTGTTATTTGAATTAATTGTTTCTCGGGTAAGGCTTGATAAAGGAATGCAATAGCGGTTTTATCCTTTTTCTTATCGGGTTGAGTCGTCTCCGATGGCTCTCTTGTTTCCCACAAACCATTTGCTTCGAGAATGATTTTTATTCAAATTGCCCATAATGAGTAATTCGCGGGTTTTAGGACCGGGCATTGAAATTGAGGTGTACTTGTTGTACTAATTTCCTTATTTCCACTTCCTTTCGTCATATCTCAAGGATATTGACAAAAATCTCCAAAAAAAAACTTTTAACACTAGGTGTGTCGAAATTTCTATATCTACCGAGTTTTTTTGTTTTATTTTGCCTTATAGGCTATAAAAACTTTACGGGACTAGTTTTTAATCCAAAAACTATCCTCGGAGTTTAATATTAAAACTTGAACAACCTAAGGTTAATTAATCCTTAAAAATTATTCTTAATCAATATAATAAGCAGTATGAGTACGAGGTTATTATATTTCTAAACCTCGACAAGATACTTATTTATATAAAAAAGTAACTTATCTAAAATGAAAACTATACAATATATATAAAAACTTAATATATACTATATATAAAAAACCGAAAATGGAAGGGCGGTTTTGTATAATTTTAAAACCTGGTGGGTTGATAATGTAACCCGTAGCCCTTTTTTGCCTTTGAGATGCCCTAATAAAAAAGGTGCGCCTCTCCTTTTTTTACTTCTTATCTTTTCCTGAGATAAAAGGAAAACGTCTCTTTTATTGAGACTTATATTTTGTCTCTCTCTTCTTCTGGGAATGATCCCGATCTTCTTCTTCTCCAAATCTGATGGTTGACCGCCTGTGATAAGGCAAGGTTGACCGTCCTTGTTCTTCTCCGGTATGTTGTGTTCTTCACGAGCATTTATAATCCCACAAGATGAAACTTAGGGTTTCGATGAATTTGGGGTTTTCTAGCCGTGAGAGAATTGAATGATTGGAGTTCTAAATTTGAGTTGATTGGTGACTCAATTTGATGTTTCTGGGCTTGATTCCTCAATGAACAGGTGTGTTTGTTCTTTGTTGTGAATCGTTTAATTTCTGCCCTTGATGACTTTGTGATATTGAATTTGGTATATGGTTTTTCCTTGGTTTTGAATTGATTCGACTGTCTTTTTTTTTGCAAAGATAAAGGAACCTCCTTTTTTGATGCCGGTAACTAATCACTTTGTGATTGATACCTTGTGACAAAAAATTGGTTTCTTTGATGAAAACAACACAATAAAATGATTTTTTTGATTATTGTGTTCGACTGTTTTTTGCAAAAATTTCACCGAGACTCAGTGGTTGTATCGATTCAAGAACAGGGTATGCAAAGACCTTGGTATAAGATTATTTGTGGCTCTGATACCAATTCTTGGCCCATTTTTCTGGATCTATGATCAAGATATACCAGAAATAAAAGAAACAATTGAATCGTAAAAGCTTTTCTATATATTAGTCATCTATGTTTACAATCTGTATGTTCTAAGTATTTATACAAATGAAAAGGTAGAAGAGAATCGTTGTGATGGTTCAATCCATCCAACATATGTGTCTCTTAGTTTGTAACTGCTAAATAACTGTTAAGAAAAACTGCCATGGTTGACTTTTTGTTCTTGTGACTTTTGGTTGACCGGGTTGATTGGGATTAACCCGATATACTTTTTCAAGTTGTTTTTCCTTAATTTAATCCGTAACTCTCACAAATTAAACAAATAGTCCTTCACATTCTAAAAATTGTTTGAAGTTTCAATCTAGACTATGACTTTATTTTTACATAGAGATTGTACCGCCGGTTTATCAACACTTGATTTAAGTTTCTGTTACTGGTATGGTCCCGTCAAAAACCAGATCTATTGAGAAATTCGAGCTATATATTAATGCAGAAATGGATATCTTGAAATCTGGAGTGATCTTACACGAATGAAACTCTTATCATGACTACAACATTTACCAGTTTCCCCATCGATATTTTCCCCGGCGACATCTGTCGCTGGGGAATCCGCACTAAACGATAAAAATATATCCTACGTGGCACCAATTCTCGTAGAAAATTCAGCTAAATTATTGTGTAGTTTTCCCCGGCGACATGTCGCCGGGGATTAAGCGGTTATATTTTGACCGAATATTTCTTCGTAAAACGTGGCGGGAATTTTTCCCGCTTACTTTTCCCCAGCGACATGTCGCCGGGGATTCATTTGATTATTTTAAAATTTGTAATTAGCGTTAATGACTCTTATCGTGACGTGGACAAGAGTTTCCCCAGCGACACGTCGCCGGGGATAACTGTTTGGGCTTATGTTTTGAGATAACTGTTTTTATTGGACATTTTCCCCAGCGACATGTCGCCGGGGATTCACTTTGACTTCGTTGACTTTAACAAAAAATATATATACGTCATTGACAGGTCAACGAAAATGGAAGGGTGGTTTTGTGTAATTTTAAAACCTGGTGGGTTGATAGTGTAACCCGTAGCCCCTTTTTGCCTTTGAGATGCCCTAATAAAAAAGGTGCGCCTCTCCTTTTTTTACTTCTTATCTTTTCCTGAGATAAAAGGAAAACGTCTCTTTTATTGAGACTTATATTTTGTCTTTCTCTTCTTCTGGGAATGATCTCGATCTTCTTCTTCTCCAAATCTGATGGTTGACCGCCTGTGATTAGGCAAGGTTGACCGTCCTTGTTCTTCTCCGGTATGTTGTGTTCTTCACGAGCACTTATAATCCCACAAGATGAAATTTAGGGTTTCCATGAATTTGGGGTTTTCTAACCGTGAGAGAATTGAATGATTGGAGTTCTAAATTTGAGTTGATTGGTGACTCAATTTGATGTTTCTGGGCTTGATTCCTCAATGAACAGGTGTGTTTGTTCTTTGTTGTGAATCGTTTAATTTCTGCCCTTGATGACTTTGTGATATTGAATTTGGTATATGGTTTTTCCTTGGTTTTGAATTGATTCGACTGGCTTTTTTTTTGCAAAGATAAAGGAACCTCCTTTTTTGATGCCGGTAACTAATCACTTTGTGATTGATACCTTGTGACAAAAAATTGGTTTCTTTGATGAAAACAACACAATAAAATGATTTTTTTGATTATTGTGTTTGACTGTTTTTTGCAAAAATTTCACCGAGACTCAGTGGTTGTATCGATTCAAGAACAGGGTATGCAAAGACCTTGGTATATGATGATTTGTGGCTCTGATACCAATTGTTGGCCCGTTTTTCTGGATCTATGATCAAGATATACCAAAAATACAATAAACAATTGAATCGTAAAAGCTTTTCTATATATTAGTCATCTATGTTTACAATCTATATGTTCTAAGTATTTATACAAATGAAAAGGTACAAGAGAATCGTTGTGATGGATCAATCCATCCAACAGATGTGTCTCTTAGTTTGTAGCTGCTAAATAACTGTCAAGAAAAACTGTCATGGTTGACTTTTTGTTCTTGTGACTTTTGGTTGACCGGGTCGATTGGGATTAACCCGATATACTTTTTCAAGTTGTTTTTCCTTAATTTAATCCGTAACTCTCACAAATTAAACCAATAGTCCTTCACATTCTAAAAATTGTTTGAAGTTTCAATCTAGACTATGATTTTATTTTTACATAGAGATTGTACCGCCGGTTTATTAACACTTGATTTAAGTTTCTGTTACTGGTATGGTCCCGTCAAAAACCAGATCTATTGAGAAATTCGAGCTATATATTAATGCAGAAATGGATATCTTGAAATCTGGAGTGATCTTACACGAATGAAATTCTTATCATGACTACAACATTTACCAGTTTCCCCATCGATATTTTCCCCGGCGACATCTGTCGCTGGGGAATCCGCACTAAATGACAAAAATATATCCTACGTGGCACCAATTCTCGTAGAAAAGTCAGCTAAATTATTGTGTAGTTTTCCCCGGCGACATGTCGCCGGGGATTAAGCGGTCATATTTTAACCGAATATTTCTTCGTAAAACGTGGCGGGAATTTTTCCCGCTTACTTTTCCCCAGCGACATGTCGCCGGGGATTCATTTGATTATTTAAAAATTTGTAATTAGTGTTAATGACTCTTATCGTGACGTGGACAAGAGTTTCCCCAGCGACATGTCGCCGGGGATAACTGTTTGGGCTTTAAGTTATGCAATTGGGCTTATGTTTTGAGATAACTGTTTTTATTTTACATTTTCCCCAGCGATATGTCGCCGGGGATTCACTTTGACTTCGTTGACTTTAACAAAAAATTTATATACGTTATTGATGAGACTTGACGAAACAGAGTAGATATATAGCTATGGGAAAAACAAAAAATATATATACGTCTAATGTGTAACCATAACATATCGACTCATCCGTTGAACGTCTAATGTGTAACCATAACATACCGACTCATCCGTTGAACGTCTAATGTGTAACCATAATATATCGACTCATCCGTTGAACGTCTAATGTGTAACCATAACATACCGACTCCTCCGTTGAACGTCTAATGTGTAACAATAACATACCGACTCATCCGTTGAACGTCTAATGTGTAACCATAACATACCGACTCATCCGTTGAACTTCTAATGTGTAACCATAACATAGCGACTCATCCGTTGAACGTCTAATGTGTAACCATAACATACCAACTCATCCGTTGAACGTCTAATGTGTAACCATAACATACCGACTCATCCGTTGAACGTCTAATGTGTAACCATAACATACCGACTCATCCGTTGAACGTCTAATGTGTAACCATAACATACCGACTCATCCGTTGAACGTCTAATGTGTAACCATAACATACATATATTTTTTGGACGATTTAGCTTTATTATTTTTCGGTTTTGGTAAAAGTTGTATTGTATTTGTATTGCGTTGATCTGTTATATTGTATTTGTGTTTTGGTACAAGTTGTGGTGAGTCTATATAGGTTTTGGTACAGGTTTATTTGGTAAATTATTTCCGGAAAAAATCTGGAAATCGCTTGCTGTGCAGGCTGTATTAAACAAATTGCAGACTTTTCCCCGGCGACTTGTCGCCGGGGATAATACCCACTAAACGTTGACAGGTCAACGAAAAAACACAATTATCCCCAGCGACATGTCGCCGGGGATACTATGCTTATTCGTTGACTTGTCATAAATCCTGGTTATTTTCACCTTCATTGTTGTGATCTATCATAAATCCTGATTGATCATGTTTTTGGTTGGTTGGTTATACTACCAACACTTTGTCTTCCTATTGGAGTTCTTGCAGCGCATATATCTTCTTTAAATCCAGGTCGACTCATGTTTTCGGTTATACCACCATCCAAGTTTTTACTGCCAACTCCTTGTTGTTCAATGTTTGATACTGCCAATTTGAAGTGGAATGGAATTTCCATCCATTCTTGCTTCGTGATTCTTCTTGCTTAATGAAACTTCCTGGTGCTACTTCAACAGTTGCCATAAGTAATGTTGGTTCCAAGTCTTCTTCAATGAGATTGGATTGTTCTTCTTTCTTTGATTGACATTTGTTTGCAAAATGCCCATACTCCTTGCATCTAAAACACATCACCTTACTCTTATCATGAGTAAATTTATTTGAGTTGCTGTTTGATTCTTTATTGAAATTATTTTCTTGGCCTCACAACAAATCTTGTCCACATTTTTCACAGTGTCTTCCGTGAGTAATGTTATTGTTGTGACGTGTAAACAATAACTTATCTTGATCGTTATTGTCCTTATTCTCTTAAACTTTATTCTTTCCTCGTACGTCTTGAGTCTCCCAATTGCTTCTTCCATCGTCATTTCACTTAGATTTGAATATTGCTCTATTGATGCAACTGTTCGCAGATACCTATCGAGTACAACATTTAATAGTTTTCGTACTATTGTTTGATCTTCAATTGTGTGTCCTAGACTAGCGGCTTTGTTTACGAGTGTTGTTAGTTTTGTAGCGAAGGTGTCGATTGTCTCGTATTCCTTCATGTATAACATCTCAAAGTCAGATTTGAGTGTTTGCAGTCTTGCTTTTTGAACTCTGTCTTCGCCAACGTGTCTAGTTTTCAAAGTATTCCAAATGTCTTTCGCAGTTTTGTGCTTTGTTATTTGAATTAATTGTTTCTCGGGTAAGGCTTGATAAAGGAATGCAATAGCGGTTTTATCCTTTTTCTTATCGGGTTGAGTCGTCTCCGACGGCTCTCTTGTTTCCCACAAACCATTTGCTTCGAGAATGATTTGTATTCGAATTGCCCATTGATCTGTGCTGAACTACAGTCAAGCTACCTCACACAAGCCAGCCACTTGTGAATGACTGACCGTAAGAAGCTTAAAACTGCTCAGACACAAATACAATGAAGTCCTGGAGAATACAATGAATTCCCGGGTCGTTAAGTCCCACGGAGACTCAATGGTGTGCAGAACACTTGATCAGACAATAGAATGATCACTATTGATAGTGATCAGAAAGGATTTGGATTGGATATTACACTACTGAAAAAGTTTATAAATTAAAGCGACTTAAATACAAATTAAGAAAATTAAAAAGATAAAATCTATTAAATAAACGCTATCACTATTTGCAAAATTGATGTTTTAGTGATTTTATAAAACAAAATAACTTAAATAAACTATTTTAACTAAAACGTAAACTTAAATTATCTAAAAACGTAACTTAAAACGAAAACGAGCGCTATTTATAAAAATTACGCGAGTGCGCAAGCAAAAACGTAAAATTTGCGAGATAAAAGTCCTACAAGTGTAAAAACAATTTTTTTACGTAATATATGACAAAAGAAAATTTTAGGAAAAAGCGGAATATTTTTTTGAGTTTTATTTTATTTATTACAAATTAAAAACGATTTAACACTAATTAAATGATTAAAAATATTAAACTAATTCCGAAAAATCTGAAAAATTCTCAGAAACTACTATCATGCTAACTGATCCTAAGAAAATTGGAAAACGTGGTGGTGCTTTAAGCAATAAGCTGACAATAAGCTCAAAAGTGCTTATAAGCCAAACTGACCATTACCCCTTTTATATTTGATTTTGCAAGATATTCATGAGACAAGTCCCAAGGGCAGTTGGTTGTGATGTTGTGTTGTGAACTGGGTGGCGTGGGTTCGAGTCCCACCATGCCAGGTTTTTTTGCAAACATTTTTTTTTTCAATTTTGCCTTTTGAGATTCAAAGACGATCAAAGATGAGAACTTTTTTTTATGAAAACTGACTTGTGAAACATACCCAATAAGCTGTTAACAGCTTATCAGCTCACGTGTCTTGAACAATCCCGACCAAACACCCTCTAGACCCACTTATAAGCACAAAATAAGCAATTTTACAATCAAGGAAACAGAAATAAGCAATACTTAAACTACACTCCCACATTAAGCTAACAGAGTAAAAACAAAACCAAAGAACTGAATGGGAAAATAAGCAGTTGGTATCCAAGTCTAACTAGGGAATCCTAAGACTAAAACAAAATTGAAATAAGCAATAAAGGTGTGCTGATAAGCACTAAGGGGCACCTAATGAGCAATATCATTAACTAACCTAGTCTAAATACATGACAAGGACTTAATCAGATGAAAACTAAGCTGAACAAGTACCTGATAAGCACTTTAAGAATCAACACAAACTGCTGAAGGGGTTGCAGCAGGACAGACCAAGAGCCCTACTTTGGAGCTTATTCTGAATAAGCTAAAGGATGAGCTAGACCTTGAGCTTCTGGGAACTTGGAGTACACCTGGCTGACTTCCTTTTGCCCCCTTGGTTGGCTTATGAGGGGTTGGTTACAGCTTATAAATAAGCTAAAGAAATGGGTGAAGGGGCTGCTGATGCAGTTGTGGACAGAACAGGCCTAAAGGGCTACTTGGGAGCTTATTTTGGATAAGCAACAGGGTGAACAAGCCCCTGAACTTCTAGGATTCTAAAGCTCTCCTGGCTAGCTATCATTTGCCCCCATGAGATCACCTTAATGAGCATTTTACAGCTTATAAATAAGCTTTGGAAAATGGTGCAGGGGCTGCTGGGACAGATAAAGAGTAGCAGACATGGGACTTATGGAAATCAAAAAAGCTTTAAAATGAACTAAAAAAAAATCTTAACACTTGAATTTTAGAAGTTGTAACATGCATTTAGACTGAGTTGGACCAAAAACTTCAACATTTGAGAACTTTTGATAGGATTTAGCACATTGACTGTTACAAAACTTTTACAAACTAAATTTTGAAAAAAGTAATTTTGAACTACTAACATTTGTTAAAACTAATTAAATTTGATCACAAATCATTAAATGGACTAGATTAAAGGTTAAGCAAATGGTTTGAGACCCAAAGTGGGTCAAAAAATGAATTTTGACCCAAAACTAGTACTATTCCAAACACTCCTGTAGATTGCTAAAACAGATTTTAAATCAATTTTGGTATTAAGCCTTGAGAATTTTAACTGAAAAGGACTTCTAATAACTGAGTTACTTCTACTTTAAAGCTTTTAAACACGATTTACACTAAGATTATGATGAACTTAATGGTTGACTTTCGTTGACTTTACATGAAAATTTCTCAAACTTGGAATGAATACTTGAAATTAGTTCCAATACACTGAGTTAACTAAGTTTCATACATTAATACTTGAAATTACAACTTAAAATTTATTTAAAACATAGAAACTTTAAAAACGACATACAAGGAAAAACTTAAAACTAACTAACTCCTTTGCTTGCTTCCTTCTTGCTTTATATAAGCTCCAATCATCTTCTCTCCTCTCTCTGGACATTTCCCATCACTAAAACTGACCATTGGATGTCTCAATTTAATCTTGGCCATTCAAGTACTTTTGGCGCCAAAACCATTTTAGCAGCTTGTGGGATGGAGTGAGGTGGAAGGAAGCATTAAATGCATCCTTGGAGTTATATGTTTGGAGGAGGGTAGAGGGTAGGAATGATGAAGGGGGTGGAGTGTTAGCAGAAGTGTAGCAGGTTGTGATGATGGGGAAATGGGTATCTCGTGAAGGAGGGAGGGAAAAGCAGTCAACTGCATTTGACTGAGGGTTTAATAATAGAAAGGGTCCAAAGGTATTAGTGACAGGGTCCAATTTGGGTAGGCAGGGGTCAATTGCCATTTTGACAAGTCCAAAAGGTGTTTAAAGGTTAATAAGTACAAGGACTTCTTATGTAATTTTTGAAACTGTAGGGACCTAGGCTGCCAATATCTCAAAGTTGCTCCAAGGACTGAAATTGACAAGTGTTAATATTACAAGGACCAAAGTTGCCATTTTCAGATTTTCCAGGGACCATTTCTGCCAATTCTTAAACTTGAAGGACCAATTTGTAATTTTCTCAAAACTTTTTATATTTTTCACCAAAGGACTAAATTTGACAACTTATGATTTTAAAAGGACCTTTGGTGATTTTTCTTTTGAAATTTTGACTCAGGGACTATTTTTGACAATTTTTGAAACTTGGGGGACTGAAACTGCCAATTATGCAAACTTTGCTCATTTTTCATCTGATTTTAAACATTTTGCATCTGAAACATATAAAATGCAATTTTGGAATATTTTCAGTATTTTGATGCATTTGTGAGCATTTTTAAGTGTTTTGCAGTTCAGATTTGACTAAAAATGATGAGTATTTACACACTCATCAATCCCCCACACTGAGATATTGCTAGTCCCTAGCAATGATTTGAGAAAACATAATGGATTTTAATCTCTTTACCAAAAGCCATTACTTCTGGAGTAGCCAAATGTTTCAGTTCAAGTAAGAACCATGGTACACCGATAACCATGTGATTTTGAGCAAACCACCAGCTTTCAACGGATTTGGTTTTGTCTTTACCAGAAGCCGTTTGCTCTGGACTAGCCAACTCTTAGATAAATTATCAATATTATCTTTGGTGAGCTGATTACCAATTATGGATTTTCCACTGCCTTTACCACAAGCCATAAACTTGCGGGCTAGCCAACTCTTCACTTTTTAGGATATGGTGAGCTGATTACCATACAATTTTGGGCAAATTGCAAGCCATATAAACGGATTTGAGAAATCTTTACCAAGGGCCGTTTGCTCCTGGATTAGCCAATCCTTTTGTTCATAAGACAAGGCGGACTGATAACCAATTGAGTAAGTGTAGAACACTTACTCCAAAAAAAAATTTGGCCAAAAACGGGGGAATTGGTATAATTATATGATAAAATTCGTGAGAATTCCCCCCCACACTTAGAAATGAATATTGCCCTCAATATTCAAAGTACCGGCTGTTATGCCGAAACAAAGAACGTAAAAGGGAAATACTACGGCCATTATTTAGAAAGATGATGATTTTTTTTTTTTTTTTTTTTTTTTTTTTTTTTGAAATACTTATATATATATAATATGTGGGGCACTCCCCCACACTAGGGTGGACACATGGGTGAAAACCCATGTTTAGCTACTGTTTTTGATTACCGAGTCGCTAGCTTGACTCGACCCCGAATTCATTGGTTCATGGGGAAGCAAAGTGGAAGAAACAATCTCCATCGGACTTTCATTCAAGATGTTTGGATAAACATTGAAGAACGCGAAAGTTCCACACCGATGAGATAAAGAGAGACAGAGACAGACCCGGCTCACAGATGGTACATGAAAATGCCGGGGTCAAAGATAATGTCTTCACTCCCGAAGGATTTAAGACATGGAGAAGTCACACCGTATGTGAAGAAAAGAAGGAGAATCATGATCATGACTAACTCCTCATTATCAGAAGGAGAATTCATGATTTTTGGATCATGAATCTCATCAGTGAGGATAGAATCATCATCACATGATGGAAGAGATAAGATAGAATACAGAGGTGGGACAAGTGGTGTGCTCTGAGAGCTAGCAATTTCCACCACTTCCGTGATGGTCTCTGTATCGGCCTCAGACATTTCATCGAAAAGAGGATTTACTTTCCCAAAAGTATAGTCATTATCAAATTCAAAAAGAGGATTTGAGAAAATCCCGGAAGTAACCTCAGAAATGTCGAGAGAATCACAAAAAGGCAAATCACAATCACTATCGGATATATCCTCAGACTCACTTGGGATTGGGACAAGATCCTCAACACTAGATGATTCCGTTTCTGAAATACTGCTGAGATGATCATCCTCCATTATGAGAGAGTCTTTGGAAGCAATAATAGGTAAGATAGGTGTGATAGCAATAGACTGAGGGAGTTGAGAAATAAGATCGTTCAATTGAGTAACACTCTCCTCGTCGTAATCATAGTATTCCTTCATTTGAATACTATCCTCATCATCATCGTCATCATATCTGATTCTTATATTCATCTGCTGAAGCTTACACACCATTCTTTTCATTTGCAGTTTCTTTCGAATGCGTATTTCTTCAGAACTTTGAGGAAGATTACACTCCTCGTAATCATTGAAATGATGTGAAGGCTCGGAAGTCTGATGACTGATGGAATACTGTGGGGGTTGGAAATTGTCAAAACCGGGAGAATTGGAATTTTGAAAATTTTGATTCACCGGTTGACATTCAAAAGTCGTATGAGGACCCCCGCAATTCTCACAACAGAGATAATTGGGAGAATAACTTTCACCAAAGTTCTGATTGTAACATGGTTCCGGCTCATAGACAAGCGGGACCCGTGGTGGACAATCAAAACCGTAATGAGAATCATTCCCACAAAACTCGCATGAGTAGGATTCGTATTGGGGCTGTGGAGGTAGGTAGGAAAAATCGGGCGTTTCATTTGAAATGGGATCGGGATTACCGACAAACTTGTCTCCGAAACCCACATTGGTACATCGCCGACAATTTCCTCCGTTAAATGGACCTCCACACCAGGAACATGTCAAATACCATGACATAAAGAATTAAACAGATAAGAGGGATAAGAGATGAAGAATTAAACGGTTATAGAGGATAAGGAATGGAGAATTAAACAGATTAGAGGATAAATGAATGGAGAATTAAACAGATTTAGAGGGTAAAGATGGATATTTTTGGATTTTTTTTTGAAAAACAGGCTATAAAAACAAAGAATGAAAATATTTTTGGTGTTGCTAACACTTCAGAAAAAGTGTTAATGAACTTTTTGGATTTTTGAAAACTTTACAAAAAAAACTTTTTACAAAAGATGGGGTATGTGCAAGAATGGATCTGAAAAAGGCTAAACACACGCTAAAGCCTCCCCGGCAGCGGCGCCAAAATTTGATCTGTGCTGAACTACAGTCAAGCTACCTCACACAAGCCAGCCACTTGTGAATGACTGACCGTAAGAAGCTTAAAACTGCTCAGACACAAATACAATGAAGTCCTGGAGAATACAATGAATTCCCGGGTCGTTAAGTCCCACGGAGACTCAATGGTGTGCAGAACACTTGATCAGACAATAGAATGATCACTATTGATAGTGATCAGAAAGGATTTGGATTGGATATTACACTACTGAAAAAGTTTATAAATTAAAGCGACTTAAATACAAATTAAGAAAATTAAAAAGATAAAATCTATTAAATAAACGCTATCACTATTTGCAAAATTGATGTTTTAGTGATTTTATAAAACAAAATAACTTAAATAAACTATTTTAACTAAAACGTAAACTTAAATTATCTAAAAACGTAACTTAAAACGAAAACGAGCGCTATTTATAAAAATTACGCGAGTGCGCAAGCAAAAACGTAAAATTTGCGAGATAAAAGTCCTACAAGTGTAAAAACAATTTTTTTACGTAATATATGACAAAATAAAATTTTAGAAAAAAGCGGAATATTTTTTTGAGTTTTATTTTATTTATTACAAATTAAAAACGATTTAACACTAATTAAATGATTAAAAATATTAAACTAATTCCGAAAAATCTGAAAAATTCTCAGAAACTACTATGATGCTAACTGATCCTAAGAAAATTGGAAAACGTGGTGGTGCTTTAAGCAATAAGCTGACAATAAGCTCAAAAGTGCTTATAAGCCAAACTGACCATTACCCCTTTTATATTTGATTTTGCAAGATATTCATGAGACAAGTCCCAAGGGCAGTTGGTTGTGATGTTGTGTTGTGAACTGGGTGGCGTGGGTTCGAGTCCCACCATGCCAGGTTTTTTTGCAAACATTTTTTTTTTCAATTTTGCCTTTTGAGATTCAAAGACGATCAAAGATGAGAACTTTTTTTTTATGAAAACTGACTTGTGAAACATACCCAATAAGCTGTTAACAGCTTATCAGCTCACGTGTCTTGAACAATCCCAACCAAACACCCTCTAGACCCACTTATAAGCACAAAATAAGCAATTTTACAATCAAGGAAACAGAAATAAGCAATACTTAAACTACACTCCCACATTAAGCTAACAGAGTAAAAACAAAATCAAAGAACTGAATGGGAAAATAAGCAGTTGGTATCCAAGTCTAACTAGGGAATCCTAAGACTAAAACAAAATTGAAATAAGCAATAAAGGTGTGCTGATAAGCACTAAGGGGCACCTAATGAGCAATATCATTAACTAACCTAGTCTAAATACATGACAAGGACTTAATCAGATGAAAACTAAGCTGAACAAGTACCTGATAAGCACTTTAAGAATCAACACAAACTGCTGAAGGGGTTGCAGCAGGACAGACCAAGAGCCCTACTTTGGAGCTTATTCTGAATAAGCTAAAGGATGAGCTAGACCTTGAGCTTCTGGGAACTTGGAGTACACCTGGCTGACTTCCTTTTGCCCCCTTGGTTGGCTTATGAGGGGCTGGTTACAGCTTATAAATAAGCTAAAGAAATGGGTGCAGGGGCTGCTGATGCAGTTGTGGACAGAACAGGCCTAAAGGGCTACTTGGGAGCTTATTTTGGATAAGCAACAGGGTGAACAAGCCCCTGAACTTCTAGGATTCTAAAGCTCTCCTGGCTAGCTATCATTTGCCCCCATGAGATCACCTTAATGAGCATTTTACAGCTTATAGATAAGCTTTGGAAAATGGTGTAGGGGCTGCTGGGACAGATAAAGAGTAGCAGACATGGGACTTATGGAAATCAAAAAAGCTTTAAAATGAACTAAAAAAAAATCTTAACACTTGAATTTTAGAAGTTGTAACATGCATTTAGACTGAGTTGGACCAAAAACTTCAACATTTGAGAACTTTTGATGGGATTTAGCACATTGACTGTTACAAAACTTTTACAAACTAAATTTTGAAAAAAGTAATTTTGAACTACTAACATTTGTTAAAACTAATTAAATTTGATCACAAATCATTAAATGGACTAGATTAAAGGTTAAGCAAATGGTTTGAGACCCAAAGTGGGTCAAAAAATGAATTTTGACCCAAAACTAGTACTATTCCAAACACTCCTGTAGATTGCTAAAACAGATTTTAAATCAATTTTGGTATTAAGCCTTGAGAATTTTAACTGAAAAGGACTTCTAATAACTGAGTTACTTCTACTTTAAAGCTTTTAAACACGATTTACACTAAGATTATGATGAACTTAATGGTTGACTTTCGTTGACTTTACATGAAAATTTCTCAAACTTGGAATGAATACTTGAAATTAGTTCCAATACACTGAGTTAACTAAGTTTCATACATTAATACTTGAAATTACAACTTAAAATTTATTTAAAACATAGAAACTTTAAAAACGACATACAAGGAAAAACTTAAAACTAACTAACTCCTTTGCTTGCTTCCTTCTTGCTTTATATAAGCTCCAATCATCTTCTCTCCTCTCTTTGGAAATTTCCCATCACTAAAACTGACCATTGGATGTCTCAATTTAATCTTGGCCATTCAAGTACTTTTGGCGCCAAAACCATTTTAGCAGCTTGTGGGATGGAGTGAGGTGGAAGGAAGCATTAAATGCATCCTTGGAGTTATATGTTTGGAGGAGGGTAGAGGGTAGGAATGATGAAGGGGGTGGAGTGTTAGCAGAAGTGTAGCAGGTTGTGATGATGGGGAAATGGGTATCTCGTGAAGGAGGGAGGGAAAAGCAGTCAACTGCATTTGACTGAGGGTTTAATAATAGAAAGGGTCCAAAGGTATTAGTGACAGGGTCCAATTTGGGTAGGCAGGGGTCAATTGCCATTTTGACAAGTCCAAAAGGTGTTTAAAGGTTAATAAGTACAAGGACTTCTTATGCAATTTCTGAAACTGTAGGGACCTAGGCTGCCAATATCTCAAAGTTGCTCCAAGGACTGAAATTGACAAGTGTTAATATTACAAGGACCAAAGTTGCCATTTTCAGATTTTCCAGGGACCATTTCTGCCAATTCTTAAACTTGAAGGACCAATTTGTAATTTTCTCAAAACTTTTTATATTTTTCACCAAAGGACTAAATTTGACAACTTATGATTTTAAAAGGACCTTTGGTGATTTTTCTTTTGAAATTTTGACTTAGGGACTATTTTTGACAATTTTTGAAACTTGGGGGACTGAAACTGCCAATTATGCAAACTTTGCTCATTTTTCATCTGATTTTAAACATTTTGCATCTGAAACATATAAAATGCAATTTTGGAATATTTTCAGTATTTTGATGCATTTGTGAGCATTTTTAAGTGTTTTGCAGTTCAGATTTGACTAAAAATGATGAGTATTTACACACTCATCACCCATAATGAGTAATTTGCGGGTTTTAGGCCGGGCATTGAAATTGAGGTGTACTTGTTGTACTAATTTCCTTATTTCCACTTCCTTTCGTCATATCTCAAGGATATTGACAAAAATCTCCAAAAAAAAAAAACTTTTAACACTAGGTGTGTCGAAATTTCTATATCTACCGAGTTTTTTTGTTTTATTTTGCCTTATAGGCTATAAAAACTTTACGGGACTAGTTTTTAATCCAAAAACTATCCTCGGAGTTTAATATTAAAACTTGAACAACCTAAGGTTAATTAATCCTTAAAAATTATTCTTAATCAATATAATAAGCAGTATGAGTACTAGGTTATTATATTTCTAAACCTCGACAATATACTTATTTATATAAAAAAGTAACTTATCTAAAATGAAAACTATACAATATATATAAAAACTTAATATATACTATATATAAAAAAACGAAAATGGAAGGGTGGTTTTGTATAATTTTAAAACCTGGTGGGTTGATAGTGTAACCCGTAGCCCCTATTTGCCTTTGAGATGCCCTAATAAAAAAGGTGCGCCTCTCCTTGTTTTACTTCTTATCTTTTCCTGAGATAAAAGGAAAACGTCTCTTTTATTGAGACTTATATTTTGTCTCTCTCTTCTTCTGGGAATGATCCCGATCTTCTTCTTCTCCAAATCTGATGGTTGACCGCCTGTGATAAGGCAAGGTTGACCGTCCTTGTTCTTCTCCGGTATGTTGTGTTCTTCACGAGCACTTATAATCCCACAAGATGAAACTTAGGGTTTCGATGAATTTGGGGTTTTCTAACCGTGAGAGAATTGAATGATTGGAGTTCTAAATTTGAGTTGATTGGTGACTCAATTTGATGTTTCTGGGCTTGATTCCTCAATGAACAGGTGTGTTTGTTCTTTGTTTTGAATCGTTTAATTTATGCCCTTGATGACTTTGTGATATTGAATTTGGTATATGGTTTTTCCTTGGTTTTGAATTGATTCGACTGGCTTTTTTTTTGCAAAGATAAATGAACCTCCTTTTTGATGCCGGTAACTAATCACTTTGTGATTGATACCTTGTGACAAAAAATTGGTTTCTTTGATGAAAACAACACAATAAAATGATTTTTTTGATTATTGTGTTCGACTATTTTTTGCAAAAATTTCACCGAGACTCAGTGGTTGTATCGATTCAAGAACAGGGTATGCAAATACCTTGGTATATGATGATTTGTGGCTCTGATACCAATTGTTCGCCCGTTTTTCTTATCTATGATCAAGATATACCAAAAATACAAGAAACAATTGAATCGTAAAAGCTTTTCTATATATTAGTCATCTATGTTTACAATCTGTATGTTCTAAGTATTTATACAAATGAAAAGGTACAAGAGAATCGTTGTGATGGTTCAATCCAACCAACAGATGTGTCTCTTAGTTTGTAACTGCTAAATAACTGTCAAGAAAAACTGCCATGGTTGACTTTTTGTTCTTGTGACTTTTGGTTGACCGGGTTGATTGGGATTAACCCGATATACTTTTTCAAGTTGTTTTTCCTTAATTTAATCCGTAACTCTCA
Source organism: Chrysanthemum seticuspe (assembly GCA_019973895.1). Taxonomy (NCBI): domain Eukaryota; kingdom Viridiplantae; phylum Streptophyta; class Magnoliopsida; order Asterales; family Asteraceae; genus Chrysanthemum; species Chrysanthemum seticuspe. The sequence goes on along the minus strand of BPTQ01000004.1, from coordinate 64,250,892 downwards.
CAAATTAAACCAATAGTCTTTCACATTCTAAAAATTGTTTGAAGTTTCAATCTAGACCATGACTTTATTTTTACATAGAGATTGTACCGCCGGTTTATCAACACTTGATTTAAGTTTCTGTTACTAGTATGGTCCCGTCAAAAACCAGATCTATTGAGAAATTCGAGCTATATATTAATGCAGAAATGGATATCTTGAAATCTGGAGTGATCTTACACGAATGAAACTCTTATCATGACTACAACATTTACCAGTTTCCCCTTCGATATTTTCCCTGGCGACATCTGTCGCTGGGGAATCCGCACTAAACGAAAAAAATATATCCTACGTGGCACCAATTCTCGTAGAAAAGTCAACTAAATTATTGTGTAGTTATCCCCGGCGATATGTCGCCGGGGATTAAGCGGTTATATTTTGACCGAATATTTCTTCGTAAAACGTGGCGGGAATTTTTCCCGCTTACTTTTCCCCAGCGACATGTCGCCGGGGATTCATTTGATTATTTAAAAAATTGTAATTAGTGTTAATGACTCTTATCGTGACGTGTACAAGAGTTTCCCCAACGACATGTCGCCGGGGATAACTGTTTGGGCTTTAAGTTATGCAATTGGGCTTATGTTTTGAGATAACTGTTTTTATTGGACATTTTCCCCAGCGACATGTCGCCGGGGATTCACTTTGACTTCGTTGACTTTAACAAAAAATATATATACGTTATTGACAAGTCAACGAAAATGGAAGGGTGGTTTTGTATAATTTTAAAACCTGGTGGGTTGATAGTGTAACCCGTAGCCCCTTTTTTCCTTTGAGATGCCCTAATAAAAAAGGTGCGCCTCTCCTTTTTTTAATTCTTATCTTTTCCTGAGATAAAAGGAAAACGTCTCTTTTATTGAGACTTATATTTTGTCTCTCTCTTCTTCTGGGAATGATCCCGATCTTCTTCTTCTCCAAATCTGATGGTTGACCGCCTGTGATAAGGCAAGGTTGAACGTCCTTGTTCTTCTCCGGTATGTTGTGTTCTTCACGAGCACTTATAATCCCACAAGATGAAACTTAGGGTTTCGATGAATTTGGGGTTTTCTAACCGTGAGAGAAATGAATGATTGGATTTCTAAATTTGAGTTGATTGGTGACTCAATTTCATGTTTCTGGGCTTGATTCCTCAATGAACATGTGTGTTTGTTCTTTGTTGTGAATCGTTTAATTTCTGCCCTTGATGACTTTGTGATATTGAATTAGGTATATGGTTTTTCCTTGGTTTTGAATTGATTCGACTGGCTTTTTTTTTGCAAAGATAAGGGAACCTCCTTTTTTGATGCCGGTAACTAATCACTTTGTGATTGATACCTTGTGACAAAAAATTGGTTTCTTTGATGAAAACAACACAATAAAATGATTTTTTTGATTATTGTGTTCGACTGTTTTTTGCAAAAATTTCACCGAGACTCAGTGGTTGTATCGATTCAAGAACAGGGTATGCAAATACCTTGGTATATGATGATTTGTGGCTCTGATACCAATTGTTGGCCCGTTTTTCTGGATCTATGATCAAGATATACCAAAAATACAAGAAACAATTGAATCGTAAAAGCTTTTCTATATATTAGTCATCTATGTTTACAATCTGTATGTTCTAAGTATTTATACAAATGAAAAGGTACAAGAGAATCGTTGTGATGGTTCAATCCATCCAACAGATGTGTCTCTTAGTTTGTAACTGCTAAATAACTGTCAAGAAAAACTGCCATGGTTGACTTTTTGTTCTTTTGACTTTTGGTTGACCGGGTCGATTGGGATTAACCCGATATACTTTTTCATGTTGTTTTTCCTTAATTTAATCCGTAACTCTCACAAATTAAACCAATAGCCCTTCACATTCTAAAAATTGTTTGAAGTTTCAATCTAGACTATGATTTTATTTTTACATAGAGATTGTACCGCCGGTTTATCAACACTTGATTTAAGTTTCTGTTACTGGTATGGTCCCGTCAAAAACCAGATCTATTGAGAAATTCGAGCTATATATTAATGCAGAAATGGATATCTTGAAATCTGGAGTGATCTTACACGAATGAAACTCTTATCATGACTACAACATTTACCAGTTTCCCCATCGATATTTTCCCCGGCGACATCTGTCGCTGGGGAATCCGCACTAAACGACAAAAATATATCCTACGTGGCACCAATTCTCGTAGAAAAGTCAGCTAAATTATTGTGTAGTTTTCCCCGGCGACATGTCGCCGGGGATTAAGCGGTTATATTTTGACCGAATATTTCTTCGTAAAACGTGGCGGGAATTTTTCCCGCTTACTTTTCCCCAGCGACATGTCGCCGGGGATTCATTTGATTATTTAAAAATTTGTAATTAGTGTTAATGACTCTTATCGTGACGTGGACAAGAGTTTCCCCAGCGACATGTCGCCGGAGATAACTGTTTGGGCTTTAAGTTATGCAATTGGGCTTATGTTTTGAGATAACTGTTTTTATTGGACATTTTCCCCAGCGACATGTCGCCGGGGATTCACTTTGACTTCGTTGACTTTAACAAAAAATATATATACGTTATTGATGAGACTTGACGAAACAGAGTAGATATATAGACTATGGGAAAAACAAAAAAATCTATATATGTCTATGTGGTACCATAACATAGTCGACTCATCCGATTGAAACGTCCTAATGGTGTAACCATAACTATATACCGACTCATCCTGTTGAACGTCTTAATGTGTAACATAAACAGACCCGAACTCATTCTCGTTGAACGTTCTAATGTATACCCATAACATATCGACTTCATCCGTTGAATCGCTAAATGTGTAACCATAACCTATCGAACTTCATCCCGTTGAACGTTTGAATGTTGTAACCATAAACTACGACTCATATCCGTTAACGTCAATGTGTGACCATAACATACCGACTCGATCCGGGGGACGTCTATGTGTGAACCATAATCATAACCGAATCATCCCGTTGAACGCTAATGTAGAGAGACCAAAACATACCGACTCATCGTTGAACGTCTATGTGTAACCATTAACATACCGACTCTCCGTTGCAACGTCTAATGTGTAACCATACATACCGACTCATCCGTTGCACGTCTATGTGGTAACCATAACATAACCGACTCATCCGTTGCACGCTAATGTGTAACATACATAATATACCGACTCATCCGTTGCACGTCTAATGTGTAACCATAACATACCGACTCATCCGTTGAACGTCTAATGTGTAACCATAACATACCGACTCATCCGTTGAACGTCTAATGTGTAACCATAACATACCGACTCATCCGTTGAACGTCTAATGTGTAACCATAACATACATATATTTTTTTTAACGATTTAGCTTTATTATCTTTCGGTTTTCGTAAAAGTTGTAATGTATTTGTATTGCGTTGATCTGTTATATTGTATTTGTGTTTTGGTACAAGTTGTGGTGAGTCTATACAGGTTTTGGTACAGGTTTATTTGGTAGATTTTTTCCTTAAAAAATATGGAAATCGCCTGCTGTGCAGGCTGTATTAAAAAAAATTGCAGACTTTTCCCCGGCGACTTGTCGCCGGGGATAATACCCACTAAACGTTGACAGGTCAACGAAAAAACACAATTATCCCCAGCGACATGTCGCCGGGGATACTATGCTTATTCGTTGACTTGTCATAAATCCTGGTTATTTTCACCTTCATTGTTGTGATCTATCATAAATCCTGAATGATCATGTTTCTGGTTGGTTTGTTATACTACCAACACTTTGTCTTCCTATTGGAGTTCTTGCAGCGCATATATCTTCCTTAAATCCAGGTCGACTCATGCTTTCGGTTATACCACCATCCAAGATTTTACTGCCAACTCCTTGTTGTTCAATGTTTGATACTGTCAATTTGAAGTGGAATGGAATTTCCATCCATTCTTGCTTCGTGATTCTTCTTGCTTAATGAAACTTCCTGGTGCTTCTTCAACAGTTGCCATAAGTAATGTTGGTTCCAAGTCTTCTTCAATGAGATTGGATTGTTCTTCTTTCTTTGATGGACATTTGTTTGCAAAATGCCCATACTCCTTGCATCTAAAACACATCACCTTACTCTTATCATGAGTAAATTTATTTGAGTTGCTGTTTGATTCTTTATTGAAATTATTTTCTTGGCCTCACAACAAATCTTGTCCACATTTTTTACAGTGTCTTCCGTGAGTAATGTTATTGTTGTGACGTGTAAACAATAACTTATCTTGATCGTTATTGTCCTTATTCTTCTTAAAATTTATTCTTCCCTCGTACGTCTTGAGTCTCCCAATTGCTTCTTCCATCGTCATTTCACTTAGATCAGAATATTGCTCTATTGATGCAACTGTTCGCAGATACCTATCGAGTAAGTTTTCGTACTATTGTTTGATCTTCAATTGTGTGTCCTAGACTAGCGGCTTTGTTTACGAGTGTTGTTAGTTTTGTAGCGAAGGTGTCGATTGTCTCGTCTTCCTTCATGTATAACATTTCAAAGTCGGATTTGAGTGTTTGCAGTCTTGCTTGTTGAACTCTGTCTTCGCCAACGTGTCTAGTTTTCAAAGTATTCCAAATGTCTTTCGTGGTTTTGTGCTTTGTTATTTGAATTAATTGTTTCTCGGGTAAGGCTTGATAAAGGAATGCAATAGCGGTTTTATCCTTTTTCTTATCGGGTTGAGTCGTCTCCGACGGCTCTCTTGTTTCCCACAAACCATTTGCTTCGAGAATGATTTGTATTCGAATTGCCCATAATGAGTAATTCGGATCGGGCATTGAAATTGAGGTGTACTTGTTGTACTAATTTCCTTATTTCCACTTCCTTTCGTCATATCTCAAGGATATTGACAAAAAATCTCCAAAAAAAAACTTTTAACACTAGGTGTGTCGAAATTTCTATATCTACCGAGTTTTTTTGTTTTATTTTGCCTTATAGGCTATAAAAACTTTACGGGACTAGTTTTTAATCCAAAAACTATCCTCGGAGTTTAATATTAAAACTTGAACAACCTAAGGTTAATTAATCCTTAAAAATTATTCTTAATCAATATAATAAGCAGTATGAGTACGAGGTTATTATATTTCTAAACCTCGACAAGATACTTATTTATATAAAAAAGTAACTTATCTAAAATGAAAACTATACAATATATATAAAAACTTAATATATACTATATATAAAAAACCGAAAATGGAAGGGTGGTTTTGTATAATTTTAAAACCTGGTGGGTTGATAGTGTAACCCGTAGCCCTTTTTTGCCTTTGAGATGCCCTAATAAAAAAGGTGTGCCTCTCCTTTTTTTACTTCTTATCTTTTCCTGAGATAAAAGGAAAACGTCTCTTTTATTGAGACTTATATTTTGTCTCTCTCTTCTTCTGGGAATGATCCCGATCTTCTTCTTCTCCAAATCTGATGGTTGACCGCCTGTGATAAGGCAAGGTTGACCGTCCTTGTTCTTCTCCGGTATGATGTGTTCTTCACGAGCACTTATAATCCCACAAGATGAAACTTAGGGTTTCGATGAATTTGGGGTTTTCTAACCGTGAGAGAATTAAATGATTAGAGTTCTAAATTTGAGTTGATTGGTGACTCAATTTGATGTTTCTGGGCTTGATTCCTCAATGAACAGGTGTGTTTGTTCTTTGTTGTGAATCGTGTAATTTCTGCCCTTGATGACTTTCTGATATTGAATTTGGTATATGGTTTTTCCTTGGTTTTGAATTGATTCGACTGGCTTTTTTTCTGCAAAGATAAAGGAACCTCCTTTTTTGATGCCGGTAAATAATCACTTTGTGATTGATACCTTGTGACAAAAAATTGGTTTCTTTGATGAAAACAACACAATAAAATGATTTTTTTTATTATTGTGTTCAACTGTTTTTTGCAAAAATTTCACCGAGACTCAGTGGTTGTATCGATTCAAGAACAGGGTATGCAAATACCTTGGTATATGATGATTTGTGGCTCTGATACCAATTGTTGGCCCGTTTTTCTGGATCTATGATCAAGATATACCAAAAATACAAGAAACAATTGAATCGTAAAAGCTTTTCTATATATTAGTCATCTATGTTTACAATCTGTATGTTCTAAGTATTTATACAAATGAAAAGGTACAAGAGAATCGTTGTGATGGTTCAATCCATCCAACAGATGTGTCTCTTAGTTTGTAACTGCTAAATAACTGTCAAGAAAAACTGCCATGGTTGACTTTTTGTTCTTGTGACTTTTGGTTGACCGGGTCGATTGGGATTAACCCGATATACTTTTTCAAGTTGTTTTTCCTTAATTTAATCCGTAACTCTCACAAATTAAACCAATAGTCCTTCACATTCTAAAAATTGTTTGAAGTTTCAATCTAGACTATGACTTTATTTTTACATAGAGATTGTACCGCCGGTTTATCAACACTTGATTTAAGTTTCTGTTACTGGTATGGTCCCGTCAAAAACCAGATCTATTGAGAAATTCGAGCTATATATTAATGCAGAAATGGATATCTTGAAATCTGGAGTGATCTTACACGAATGAAACTCTTATCATGACTACAACATTTACCAGTTTCCCCATCGATATTTTCCCCGGCGACATCTGTCGCTGGGGAATCCGCACTAAACGACAAAAATATATCCTACGTGCCACCAATTCTCGTAGAAAAGTCAGCTAAATTATTGTGTAGTTTTCCCCGGCGACATGTCGCCGGGGATTAAGCGGTTATATTTTGACCGAATATTTCTTCGTAAAACGTGGCGGGAATTTTTCCCGCTTACTTTTCCCCAGCGACATGTCGCCGGGGATTCATTTGATTATTTAAAAAATTGTAATTAGTGTTAATGACTCTTATCATGACGTGGACAAGAGTTTCCCCCGCGACATGTCGCCGGGGATAACTGTTTAGGCTTTAAGTTATGCAATTGGGCTTATGTTTTGAGATAACTGTTTTTATTGGACATTTTCCCCAGCGACATGTCGCCGGGGATTCACTTTGACTTCGTTGACTTTTACAAAAAATATATATACGTTATTGACAGGTCAACGAAAATGGAAGGGTGATTTTGTATAATTTTAAAACCTGGTGGGTTGATAGTGTAACCCGTAGCCCCTTTTTGCCTTTGAGATGTCCTAATAAAAAAGGTGCGCCTCTCCTTTTTTTACTTCTTATCTTTTCCTGAGATAAAAGGAAAACGTCTCTTTTATTGAGACTTATATTTTGTTTCTCTCTTCTTCTGGGAATGATCCCGATCTTCTTCTTCTCCAAATCTGATGGTTGACCGCCTGTGATAAGGCAAGGTTGACCGTCCTTGTTCTTCTCCGGTATGCTGTGTTCTTCACGAGCACTTATAATCCCACAAGATGAAACTTAGGGTTTCGATGAATTTGGGGTTTTCTAACCGTGAGAGAATTGAATGATTGGAGTTCTAAATTTGAGTTGATTGGTGACTTAATTTGATGTTTCTGGGCTTGATTCCTCAATGAACATGTGTGTTTGTTCTTTGTTGTGAATCGTTTAATTTCTGCCCTTGATGACTTTGTGATATTAAATTTGGTATATGGTTTTTCCTTGGTTTTGAATTGATTCGACTGGCTTTTTTTTTGCAAAGATAAAGGAACCTCCTTTTTTGATGCCGGTAACTAATCACTTTGTGATTGATACCTTGTGACAAAAAATTGGTTTCTCTGATGAAAACAACACAATAAAATGATTTTTTTGATTATTGTGTTCGACTGTTTTTTGCAAAAATTTCACCGAGACTCAGTGGTTGTATCGATTCAAGAACAGGGTATGCAAAGACCTTGGTATATGATGATTTGTGGCTTTGATACCAATTGTTGGCCCGTTTTTCTGGATCTATGATCAAGATATACCAAAAATACAAGAAACAATTGAATCGTAAAAGCTTTTCTATATATTAGTCATCTATGTTTACAATCTGTATGTTCTAAGTATTTATACAAATGAAAAGGTACAAGAGAATCGTTGTGATGATTCAATCCATCCAACAGATGTGTCTCTTAGTTTGTAACTGCTAAATAACAGTCAAGAAAAACTGCCATGGTTGACTTTTTGTTCTTGTGACTTTTGGTTGACCGGGTCGATTGGGATTAACCCGATATACTTTTTCAAGTTGTTTTTCCTTAATTTAATCCGTAACTCTCACAAATTAAACCAATAGTCCTTCACATTCTAAAAATTGTTTGAAGTTTCAATCTAGACTATGACTTTATTTTTACATAGAGATTGTACCGCCGGTTTATCAACACTTGATTTAAGTTTCTGTTACTGGTATGGTCCCGTCAAAAACCAGATCTATTGAGAAATTCGAGCTATATATTAATGCAAAAATGGATATCTTGAAATCTGGAGTGATTTTACACGAATGAAACTCTTATCATGACTACAACATTTATCAGTTTCCCCATCGATATTTTCCCCGGCGACAACTGTCGCCGGGGAATCCGCACTAAACGACATAAATATATTCTACGTGGCACCAATTCTCATAGAAAAGTCAGCTAAATTATTGTGTAGTTTTCCCCGGCGACATGTCGCCGGGGATTAAGCGGTTACATTTTGACCGAATATTTCTTCGTAAAACGTGGCGGGAATTTTTCCCGCTTACTTTTTCCCAGCGACATGTCGCCGGGGATTCATTTGATTATTTAAAAATTTCTAATTAGTGTTAATGACTCTTATCGTGACGTGGACAAGAGTTTCCCCAGCGACATGTCGCCGGGGATAACTGTTTGGGCTTTAAGTTATGCAATTGGGCTTATGTTTTGAGATAACTGTTTTTATTGGACATTTTCCCCAGCGACATGTCACGGGGGATTCACTTTGACTTCGTTGACTTTAACAAAAAATATATATACGTTATTGACAGGTCAACGAAAAAACACAATTATCCCCAGCGACATGTCGCCGGGGATACTATGCTTATTCGTTGACTTGTCAACCTATAAACATTGTTTCCCCAGCGACTTGTCGCTGGGGATAATTGAAAATTAACGTTAGTTTTAATTAGGCGTGTTAATCAATTTAGCTTAACCCGAAGATTCCCCAGCGACATGTCGCTGGGGATAATATGCCACCGTGGCACTACTTCTTTGACTGAAAAATGAGTGGGACCCATGTCGTCGCCGGGGATTGTCGCTGGGGATACAATCCCTGACGCGGCTTCCCCAGCGATGTTTCCCCAGCGACATGTCACTGGGAAAGGAATCCCCAGCGACAGGTCGTTTGGGAAAGACCCCAAGTGTCGCTGGGGAAACTGGTCGATGTTGTAGTGTGATCAAGATTATTTTAGTTCTAACCTACTCTTGTGAAATGGAGAACATGTTCTGATATTGTCTCAGCTTGCAAAAGCTTGTTTGCTGTACCTACATTTAGATCCGACATCAAACATATTCGCAAGAAGCTACAAGAAACTGGATCATATGCAGACCAGTGGTTCATTGGTTCTATAATTGTGATGCATGTGATTGCATTTGTAGAATAGGATTTGCCCTTTGATTCTTGGTAAATAGTTAGTAGCTCAAACTGTTTATTCATATTTGGCTTCTTGCATATACATATATTTTATATTTTTAATCTACATATTACAGACATACTTCGATCTTGTTTAGAAAGAAGTTGTGGTTTCAGTATAACGATGAACTTCTGAGTTTCCAATTCTTCCATAGAAATATTTGCCTCCAATACATTTTTGAAAAAGTTTGCTTAGATCGAATATCTGTTTGAAACTCTTTTCGTAGGCGTTGTATTGAATGATCTTCCCAGGAATCCTCACCACCATGAATGTATCTTCTTCTTTTTCACATCTCACAAAATCTAACACTTCAAATTCATAATAATGTTGGCTTGACCGATCTAGGTAATATTGGATCATCTCTGGATAAACATCCGGAAGCTCATCAAGATCCACTTGGTACTTGATAAACCACCCTGAATGATCACTTGACATCTCATACACAATCAGGTGTAAATAACTTTCATCATGAGCAGTTAACACCATATGCAAATGGCCTCGTGACACCCCAAAGTAAATTGGCGTTGCTTCATTGAAATAGCCTTTAAAAGATGCCACCCTTCCCGGCAACGGTGGTGGCAATGGCAGCTTTTCCAAATGTTCTACATCGAGTTTAAAGTACAACGGATCAAGACATGATGGAGCCCAATGGATCGCTCCATTCCAATAAACTCCACTGTAGAAAGACGTAAAATAATCCGACGAGAAAGATTGATTTGAAACTCTCCATTTCCCAGCATCTGACGAGTAGATTTGAATCTGAAACAAATCTTGGTCCGGAATCTGCAACAATACCCCATTTGCCTTTGCACGACGAATACAAACAACTTTGTAATGAACACAATCAGTTGGATGATATGCTAGACCCATAAAAAGAATTGTTTTACGGACATCCCTACCTCCAGGAACAGATGGAATGATTGCAAATTGTTTGGTTGTGGGATTAAATACATAGTATTTACGAGCACGTTGGTTTCCTAGATCACTACAACAAAGCAGTAATCCATTACAAGATTGCACAATTCTGAGACCCTTGATATCAGGATAGAAATCTAGACTACGAAAAGGAGGGGTGCTTTTATCTTCAACATCATATGGAATATACAAATTGCGAACAAAAAGACCAGGTGACCTCGAGGCGTGGTCATACTTGAGAGTAAAATGACGGTGACTCAAAAGTGATAGCCAGTGTTTGGATACAGATTTGAACCGAAGGACGGAAGTAACAGGAAGCCTTCGAAGAATTTCGGTTAAAATGTCATCGTTGGAAACGATTAAAGCTCCAGACTGAGTTGATTGATGATTGGAATCCGCAAGGGAAGACTGCGAGAAGCAGGTTTCACTGATGATTTTTGCTTTTTTGAGTTGTCTCCTGGTGCTCACCATTTTTTGGATATTGGTTAATCAAGTGTGTTGGAGAAAAGGCGTATTTAAGGTGAGTTTTTCATGGTAAAAGATTGCAATGGAAGCTTATAAAAAACAAGATTGCTATGTAAGCTATATACTTTAATTGAACTAGTCTAACAATTTTAACATATAACATTTTGAGGTTGGTGCTTCTAAGTCCTAACTTTATCAATGAATGATTCAACATAAAGTTTTCAAGATCCATTAAAAAAATATGTGAGTTTGAAAATGCACAAAGGATTGCGGGACCAACCCAACAAGTCTGTCCAAAAACCTGAAATATTGGGCAAAATCAGTTCACAGGAGCTATGAGGCCCCAATGCGCGTCCTTGTAATCGAAAATCCTGGTTAGGCCTGGTCAAAAACCGCGCTAGTGGGCAACTCAGAGTTTCAGACTGTAAGAGCCATCACGCCCCAATGTCAAAATCATTATGCAGGAGCTACGATTGGTATCTGCTAAAAATTTCAATATAAAATATTAATCATTTTGTTTCAAACGTGTTAAAACGCTAAAATATGACCGGGTCAGTTGTACATGTAAATAATTAACAGTGAAAATATGCACCCGATATTTCAAATAAGATAATATGCTCCCCTTTTTCGGTTTGAGCATAAACCAATCTCAAGTTCATAAGGATACATACATGGTTACAATTGGCATACTAATAACTGTTTTATCAATCATGATATAAAATACATTGGGTTTGAAAGTTTGAATGATCTCATTGACACTGCTGAACCTATTAGGTCGCTCCATTGATCACCTGAGTTTCCAATAATTCGAAACCCTTCTTCCACAATCTCTTTCCTCTTGTCTGACTTAAATGACACTGCGGTTTTTCCATGGTCTTCAGCGCCTCTGTTAAGAATATAGTAACTATTAGTTTAGCAAAATGTAAGAAAGAAACCATATGCGTCTAAGGTTATAAACGCTTACCTTAAGATTAGACGGTCCCAATTCTCAAATCCGGCCAGGATCAGATTATTGATAGTGGCATTTCTTTTGTTCTCAGTTCTTCCAGTCAGCAAAAACGTCTTAAACCCTAAGCTTAAAACCTCCTTGTAAACCTTTAAACTAGGATTAATTGGTGGTGCCACTCCTTCAAGGACCCATTTGTCAAATTGAATATGGTCGAACATTTCGGACCTGTGACATTCATAATATCAGTTGTTATATATTAGAACCAATGAAAAAAATGTAAATGAAATCATCAAATGTTGTGTAAGGGTGTTTGGGTAAAGCTTAAGCATCTTCAAAAAGCTCCAAATTTGTAGCTTAAGATTGTAAATTTATTTCTTACAAATAATCAAATAAGCTTTCTCAGCATAGCTTTACCAAAACACGTGTTATGAGCTAATCGTTAGAGGCGTTTGAGTAAGATCATCTGTGCACCTTCTGGGCTTATTGCATTTTGCTAAAGGTATTAAGTACTTTTGGTGAACTGGTGTTTGGGTAAAGTCAAACCGCTTATGATTATGGTTTTAAACTACTTTCAAGAAGCTTTTTTCGTGTGTCTTCCTAAAAAGGCTTGCAGCATTGTTGAGAATGCTTTTCACATATCACATTTATACAAGTGTACACTAACCCAAACACTATATACTACCTTGTGTTTATTACGTATATAAACTAATAAGCCTTTTTTACTAGATAATCATATCAATAAGCTTTATCCAAACACCCTCACATATGTCCAGTGACAGATAATAAGAAAGAGATGTAGTATATCTGGCACACAAAGAAACAAGTATAATTGGTTTTTGAATCCACTCTCCTCAATACGGGCAAAATTACATGTGGTAATTTTGACTCATTCGTAATAAACAAAATTGTTTTAGGTTATAATAAAGCATCATTGAATCAAGCAGATAAAATATGTGAGAATTAGGGTCAAACGGGTCGAATGTCTGGGAGTGTTTCAGATTACTTAACACGAGTTTTGAACCATATTTACTATGTAACCAACCCGCCCACACCCAACCCACCCATTTTATAGCAAGAGCATAGGGTTAGTACATCATCCATAACCTATCAGCAAAATCCCTAAATCAAAACCCGATTGCAACATTATTAAACCCCCCACATTCAACTAAATAAAACTCAAAACCCAAAAGCTAAATCCCCAATACCCCATTGCATAATCACAATCATCATTAACATAAACCCGAAAAACATCTTAAACCAAAAATAAAAAGAAACCATACCCATAACCATGTTGACCATAATAAGGCAAATTCGAAAGCAATGTCTCATCAATATCAAAAATCCAAACATCCATTCCATCTTCATTCACCACAACACTTTTCGCAAACTCAACCACTTCATTCGACACCGTCTCAAGATCCATCTCATATGACCTACCCAACATATATTCCTTAACATACTCAACACATTCCTTAGGTATCATTTTCCATGGACTTAAGTTATTCGCCTCACCCGCAACTCTCCAACTCGTACATTTTAATCGCGTACCGTCTAAACCATCCTTCTGACTTTCCAACTTTCCTGGAAGCTCAATGATCAAATTATGATCATGACAGAATGCTAATGAAAGTATGGTCAAAAAAAGGGTGCTTATGAATATTTTCATGATATTTAGATTAAACTTTAACAATTTCTTTTATGGATTTGAATTGGGTTGTGAAGATTTTGATATATGATTTCAGGGATTAATTCCTTGCTAAGCAAGGAAGTGATTCTTTGTTTGTAACAGTAAATAGACTTTGGTGAGGATAATTAATATATGAGCATGCTAAACGTATATTCCTTTTATACGCGTTTGTGTTTTTATTTGTTATATTTATAGTTAAACTTAGCCCACATAAATTGTATTTTAATGCCTTTTCTATGAGTGTGGTACGCAATAGACATTGTAGTGAAAAAGCACAATTGTCACATTCAAATATATTGTCGGATGTTTGGTCAGAAGGGTGTGCCAAGCAAAAACTTTCGCCTAACACCTCAAGCTCGGTGAAAAAGACTCGATCGCTTAAACCCTTGCCCCACCTATCTTTAGGAAAGGAATTTTTGTGATTTCCTTAGCATACCGTAGAGTGGTGATGAAAGCAGGGTGGGTTAGGGGTTTCGAAATTGTTGGAAAATTTAGTGCATTTGTGGGATTAGTTCACACCTGGTAATGGGTCAGGAGGTACGGAGTGTACACCCATAATGTCTCTGAACACCCTGACTCTTTTAGTGAAAAGTACTGCTAGCATTATGAAAGTACTGCTAGTGCTATGTAAGCACTGCTAGTGCTATGTAAGTACTGCTAGTGTTATGAAAGTACTGCTAGTGCTATGAAAGTACTGCTAAGTGGCAGTTTCAACTGCTTAATGACCACGTTTAATTGGTCATGTAACCACTAACGGCTATAATGAGGATAATTATGAGGCGATTAATGGGCCTATTAATTCTCATAATTTCATTTGACTAGCTAAGAGTAATTTCCTATAAATAGGATATCAGATTATGCATGAATGATATACAGAAAACACTTGACACTTCTAAGCAAAAGGGTTATTGAATTGTGCATAATTCTATAACTACATTTGGTCTTATCCCAAGTAAATATTCGTGTAACCCAGGCATTAGGGTCGAATAGTTTACTTTGGAAAGTGATCACACGATTCCAAGTGATATCCGGTAACCACCTAGTGGTATTTGTTGTTGCTACTGATTATCTTACCCTGTTATGGGCTGTTACACACCAACAATCAAAGTAAACTATTAGTGATAATCAATGGCTGCTGCTGCAATGAAACACATGGCTTCAAACTTTGCCAAGCTTGATAAGTTTGAAGGGGTGGACTTCAGGAGATGGCAGAAGAAGATGCACTTCCTGCTGTCAAGCATGAGTGTGGTGTATGTGCTAACCACTCCTATTCCTGATGATGGGGATGATGCTACTGTTGAGCAGATTAGGAGGAGGAGCAAATGGGAGAATGATGACTACATATGCAGAGGCTTAATTCTCAATGGTATGTCTGATTCTCTGTTTGATATTTATCAGAACATTGAATCTTCCAAAGAACTGTGGGACTCCTTGGATGCCAAATATATGGCTGAGGATGCATCAAGTAAGAAGTTTCTTGTAAGTAATTCCACAAATTACAAAATGACTGATTTAAGACCAGTTATGGAACAATACAATGAACTTCTTGGTATACTTGAAAGGTTTACACAACACAATATGCACATGGATGAGGCTATTTCAGTCTCTTGTGTCATTGACAAACTCCCTCCTTCTTGGAAAGATTTCAAGCATACCTTGAAATATAAGAAGGAGGAATTAACTCTGGTTGAGTTGGGCAGTCATCTGCGCATTGAGGAATCTCTCAGGGTGCAGGATAATGACAAGCCAAAGAGTAGCAATGCTGCTGGTGCATCTGTTGTCAATATGGTGGAGCATAACAACTCCACCAGGTACAACGACAACAAAGGCAAACGCAAATATCATGATAACACAAGGGCAGATCCTAACAAGAAGGCAACACCTACTTGTTAGAAATGTGGAAAATCTGGTCACATTAAAAGGGACTACAAAGGTGTTAAAGTTGGTGGTAAAGCCAATGGATCAGGCACTAATGGTTCAGGGAGTGGTGGTTCAGCCAACTTACTGAAAGGTCAGAATATGTTTAATAAGTCTTTTCAGATTTATTATGTTACATATGTATCTGAATCTTTTTATGTGCAGGATGATGATGTTGCGTGGTGGGTTGACTCTTGAGCAACAGTTCATGTGTGTAAAGATAGAAGTTGGTTCAAGACTTATGAGTCACTGAATGATGGTTCTATTCTTCGCATGGGAAATGAGTCAACAACCTTGGTGCATGGTCGTGGTTGTGTAGATATTAGATTTAGTTCTGGAAAGATTGTAACTTTGTTTGATGATGTTCACGTTCCTGATATCAGGAAGAACTTGGTTTCAAGTAGTGTTTTGAATAATCATGGATATAAACAAGTTATTGAATCTGATAAATTTGTTCTTTCTAAGAATAGTGTTTTTATTGGTTTTGGCTATTTATGTAACCAAATGTTCAGGCTTAATATTGTCACTGATAGTGTTAATTCATCCTTTGTGACCACCACTGACCTGACTGACTCTACCCTTTGGCATGCTAGACTTGGCCATGTACACTATAAAAGGATGCAAGATATGTCTAAGGATGGGTTAATACCAGCATTTGACATGGACACTGAAAAGTGTAAAACTTGCATGTTGACCAAGATAACCAAGAAACCTTTTCAGGGTGGTAGTCGTGAGACTAAGCTCTTGGAACTTATACACAGTGACCTGTGTGATTTGCATGCCACTCCCTTTTTGGGGAATAAGAAGTACTTTGTGACATTTATTGATGATGCTTCTAGGTTTTGTTATGTCTATCTGTTACATTCCAAGGATGAAGCATTAGATAAATTCAAAGTGTTTAAAACTGAAGTTGAATTACAACTTGGGTCTTTGATCAAAAGATTAAGGACTGATAGGGGAGGTGAGTACATGGATACTTTGTACTTTTAGTCTGTTGGTATAATCCATGAAACGACTGCTCCCTATACTCCTCAGCAAAATGGTATTTCTAAAAGGAAAAACATGGTGCTAAAGGAGATAGTTAATTCCATGTTGTCCTATTCAGGACTGAGTCAAGGGTTCTGGGGTGAAGCTATGTTAACAACTTGCTATTTGTTAAATAGGGTTCCCAACAAAAGGAACAAGGTTACCCCTTATGAACTCTGGACTAAAAGGAAACCCAACCTGAACTATCTCAGGGTTTGGGGTTGTAGGGCTGTTGTAAGACTCCCTGATCCAAAGCTGAAAACTTTGGGTGAAAGAGGCATTGATTGCATCTTTTTTGGATATGCTGAGCATTCCAAGGCTTTTAGGTTCTATGTTATTGAACCTAATGAACATGTTTCAGTTAACTCAATAATTGAATCAAGGGATGCAAACTTTGATGAGAATAGATTCTCATCAGTCCCTAGACCAAGTCAGAGGATTCCTAATGGAACTCATGACACGGGTGTATCAGAGGTCCCTGATGATGAACCATCAGTGGTTCCTGATGAGGTTGTAGTTCAACGACCTGAACCTGTGCTTAGGAAAAGCAAAAGGGTCAGGACTCCAAAGTCATTTGGACCTGAGTTTCAACTATACTTAGTTGAAGGAACAAGGGATGAGGTCTCAGACCAATACTCCTATTGCTTCATTGTTGAGGATGATCCCAAGACATTTGAAGAAGCAATGAAGTCCCAGGATATTGCTTTCTGGAAAGAAGCAATCAATGATGAGATGGATTCCATCATGGGGAACAACACTTGGGTGTTGGTTGATCTACCACCTGGTTGCAAACCTTTAGGTTGCAAATGGATTTTCAAAAGGAAAATGAAGGTAGATGGAACTATTGAAAAGTTCAAGGCTAGACTAGTCATTCAGGGCTTTAAACAAAAGTCAGGGATAGACAATTTTGATACATATGCCCCTGTGGCTCGTATCAGTACCATAAGACTGCTGATTGCTTTGGCATCTATTCACAATCTGATTATTCATCAGATGGATGTGAATACAGCTTTCTTAAATGGTGAATTGGAAGAGGAGGTTTATATGAACCAACCTCAGGGCTTCATCATGCCTGGCAATGAAAACAAGGTGTGCAAACTGATTAAGTCTCTTTATGGACTGAAGCAGGCACCTAAGCAATGGCATCAAAAATTTGATGAAGTGGTTTTGTCTAGTGGTTATGTTCTTAACCAAGCTGACAAATGTGTATATAGCAAATTTGATGAATCTGGTAAATGAGTCATCATTTGTCTATATGTTGATGACATGTTGATCTTTGGCACTGACCAAAATCAGGTTGACCTGACAAAGGAATTTTTGTCATCAAGGTTCTCCATGAAGGATATGGGGGAGGCTGATGTTATCCTTGGTATAAGGATCAAACATGAAAGTAAAAGAATTTCTATCTCTCAGTCTCATTATATTGAGAAGGTACTGAGGAAATTCAATTACTTTGATTGTACTCCAATGAGTACACCTATGGATACTTGTGAGAAGTTGATGCCTAATCATGGCAAAGCTGTATCTCAACTTGAGTATTCTAGGGTAATTGGCTGCCTGATGTATGCCATGACTTGTACAAGGCCTGATATTGGTTTTGTAGTGGGAAAATTGAGCAGGTATACTAGTAATCCTAGTGCTCATCACTGGCAAGCAGTTCAGAGGGTACTGAAGTATTTGAAGAGAACTATGGATTATAGTCTCTCATATACTGGTTATCCATCAGTGTTGGAAGGATACACTGATGCAAGTTGGATCAGTAACACTGAAGACAATTCGTCTACCCGTGGCTGGGTATTCCTACTTGATGGAGGTGCAATTTCTTGGGCATCCAAGAAGCAAACTTGCATCACCAGTTCAACAATGGAATATGAATTTGTGGCCTTAGCAGCTGCTGGTAAAGAAGCTGAATGGTTGAAAAACTTGCTTCTTGAGATTCCATTGTGGCCTAAACCTATAGCACCTATTTCTATCTGATGTGATAGTGCAGCTACATTGGCTAAGGCTTATAGCCAGATGTACAATGGTAAGTCTAGACACTTAGGTGTCAGGCATAGCATGATTCGTGAGCTTATCATGAATGAGGTGGTATCTATAGAGTTTGTTAGATCTCAACAGAACTTAGTTGATCACTTGACGAAGGGTCTGGCTAGAGACTTGGTTATAAAGTTTGCTAAAAGGATGGGTTTAAGTCCAACTTAGTCACTGAATGCTAGGACACCCAACTCCCTCCTGAGGAAACTTGGGAGCTGAGTTCAATGTGGAAAGCTGAACATTCAGTGGACTGGAGCACATGTTTTATTTACATCCCAAGGTTGTGCTCAGAACCTGCTGAAAAGGAGGATGAAGTCTTTACTTCTTAATGGCTAATTTCTTTGAAAAAGTGCTTGGCAGAAGCATGAATAAAGAAGAACCACCTATGTGAATGTTCAAGTTTTTCCGCTTCAGGGAGCTTTTGGACTTTTAGCTTTTACAACATTTATGAATTTGGATATGGACACATGGCTTGTATAGTGTCAGGAGCTTTTAAGTGTTTGAAAACTTGTGTGTATTTTATCTTCAGGTATTCAAATGGGGTTGAAGGGTTCAATTCTTAGAACACCCTGATTCTCGAATATTTGAACGTGTAATGTACTAAGATGGAAATTCAATCCTCAGGATATTTTCGTTTATGCACATGTTTTGTTGAATGTTTGTTTTTCATGCAAAGGAAGTGAACTAAATTTGGGGAGGATTGTTGGAAAATTTATTGCACTTGTGGGATTAGTTCACACCTGGTAATGGGTCAGGAGGTACAAAGTGTACACCCATAAGGTCCCTGAACACCCGACTCTTTTAGTGGAAAGTACTGCTAGCATTATGAAAGTACTGCTAGTGTTATGAAAGTACTGCTAGTGCTATGTAAGTACTGCTAGTGCTATGTAAGTACTGCTAGTGTTATGAAAGTACTGCTAAGTGGCAGTTTCAACTGCTTAATGACCACGTTTAATTGGTCATGTAACCACTAACGGCTATAATGGGGATAATTATGAGGCGATTAATGGGCCTATTAATTCTCATAATTCCATTTGACTAGCTAAGAGTAATTTCTTATAAATAGGATATCAGATTATGCATGAATGATATACAGAAAACACTTGACACTTCTAAGCAAAAGGGTTATTGAATTGTGCCTAATTCTATAACTACATTTGGTCTTATCCCAAGTAGATATTCGTGTAACCCAGGCATTAGGGTCAAATAGTTTACTTTGGAAAGTGATCACACGATTCCAAGTGATATCCGGTAATCACATAGTGGTATTTGCTGTTGCTACTGATTATCTTACCCTGTTCTGGGTTGTTACACACCAACAATACTGATAGATTTTTGTGGCATAGTGTCAATTTTGTTTAAAAAATTCTTGAATTTTATTAAATGCATCTGGTCTCTAAAAGTTGTGTTTGTAGCACTGATTAGCTTATTTTAAGTGCATCTGGTCATTTTATGTTCAGATTCCGTCTCTGAATGAAAGATGGAAGAGAAACAAAGAATTTTTACATGTATATATTGTGTGAATAATATGTATGTCTTGGATGTATTTCTAATAATAGGATAGGAGAAAATTTCCGAGACGACGCGATAATGTTTTATAAATTATATTTAGAAAAGAAAGAAAATGACAAACAATGATGTAAAGTTGATATAACGAAAGACCTTTACCATATCCTCTATTATTATAATTAGTAGGGTATCCGCGCGTTGCGGCGACGAATAACCTGAAAATTGAAATTTCCAAAGAGAGAATTTCATGTCGGAACTACTTTAACTCTTTTTTAACCAATAATAATGTTTTTTTTATTGTACAAGGCATGATAATTTATTTTTCCGTTATCAATGGTTTTTCGTTTTTTACAATGACTATTTGCTTTATATAAGGTTAAGCTAGATATAAATACTTGAATCTGTAATTTAATTTTTTTCATAAATAATTAAAATATGGATAGAGATCCTCTAATATTGAACTCAACATGACTAGTCATGTTGTCTCACATTAGAGATAGTGGTCCCCACAAATGATCCACTTTGAATTCATATTACGGGACCCACTAATTTTTTATGTGAGACAACATGACTAGTCATGTTGAACTCAACATTAAAGGATCCCAATCCTTAAAATATTGTGTTAAATGTGTATGTGATCTTTTGAGTTATCTATCATATTTTTTACGATAATAATAAATGATATGAGATACGTCTTAGTATAAAAGTCTCGCTAAATGGTAAATCATACCCCATCATGATCTCAGAAGAAAAGGTTAATATTTCGATTCTAATGTCCTCATCATCATCCGAGGCCAGAATGCATGATGATGGATCTGAGTTTGAAGAAGAATTCATAGGACCGTCTATGGTGGATTTCGGCGGCGAGGATTTTTCTGACGGTGGTAATCAAAAAGTTTAGAAGATGAAGAGTTTGCCTCGGGTCTTTCCCCTATAGTTAGTTGTGGGTTTTCGAGGTCTGGCAACATTAAAAAGGATGTAAGTAACGAGGAGGAGTATGTAGCAGATTATATGCAAGCAAGACAGAGCAGTTTTCCATTAATTATTAGGGCCCTTATAGTAAAGGATAATAATCCAACACCCTATTGTCTTATTGGGCCATCCCTTCTAAAAGTAGGCCTAACAACACTAATGTTGAAGTTAAAAATGTTGAGCTTTCCTCCTTGGGACGTACAGATTATATAAGTGGGCCTTGCAACTATGATATCTCAAAAGATCCCATTATAGATCTTAATACTTCTCCTAATATGCCGAATGAATTTCCAAAAGTTGACAAGAACTTGAGGATCTTCCTTCAAGCTTCCAACGTCTTTCCAATGAGGTTGAAGTAGGCCATGCTAATAAAGACGAGAAACGAAGGAATAAGCATAAGAAGAACAAGTCAAGGTTCTGAGACTCTTCTGGTTCGCAAGTTTGGATGTTTCTTGGTGTTCCTAAAGTTTCCAATGATAGGTATTTCTATTAATTGCAATGGTTTTGGGTACGGTAGTAAGAAGTTCAAGATAAAAAATTTGGTGAATACTTTTCCTCTCTCTTCATTGGGATTCACGAAACAAAAAATTGAATCCTTTGATGATATTCCTATTGGTTCTCTTTGGCCTGATCACACATTGATTATGAATTTAGTAGTTCAGTTGGAGATTCTGGTGGCATTATTATTGTTGGTATTGTGTGCGCATGACGAAACATATAAACTTATATTAATCATTTCTTATGAGACCTAAGGGTCACACACATATATCACGAGAACCCTGAATAATGAATATATGTATGTATATGTATAGTTGTTAAAATGAGAACTAGTTTAAACAACCACTAAAAAGTTTTATAAAGAACCATTTTAGCAATGTTACAGAAAAAATAAAATGTTAATACAAATTAACATTCTAGCAACTAATAACCAACTGAAACATTAGTTTAGATTACTGATACATAATTATGAATTTTATACCGATACATCAAAATCTCAAAAATTTGATATCTTATACATAAATTAATACACCAGATACATATCAACCACTAAATAAACTAATACATATACCAAAACCTGATACACATTACACGTCGAATCAAAGTGTATCACCTAGTTTTCGTCAATTTAAAAAAAAAAAAAAAAAACTATCGAAACTTTAATAATTCTTATTGAAATTAATTAAATTTTTATTTGTATTTTAAGAAGAGTATCACTTGTCAAATTTTAGTTGGATCTTATTTTTAAAAATTTAAGTTTGATTTTATTTAATCTAGATTTTATATATATATATATATATATATATATATATATATATATATATATATATATATATATATATATATATATATATATATATATATATATATATATATATATATATATATATATATATATATATATATATGACTCAATGGAAATCGAAAAAGAACTTCCAGAACCATGGACCCTATTCACGGACGGTTCATCATGCATAGATAGTTCCGGGGCAAGCCTAATACTCACAAATTCGGAAGGAACGGAGTTTACTTATGCCCTAAGGTTCCAGTTCGAAGCAACAAACAACGAGGCCGAATACGAAGCTCTAATAGCTGGACTAAGGATAGCAGAGCAAATGGGCGTAAAAAACCTTTAAGCAAATGTGGATTCAAGGCTTGTGGCTAATTAAGTTAATGGATCATACATAGCAAAGGAAGCAGGGATGGTTCAATATCTGGAAAAGGTGAAGGCACTCATAAGTGGATTCAGAATGTTCTCTATCAAACAAGTCCCTCGAATCGCAAACAAAAAGGATGATGCTTTAAGCAAGATGGCGTCAACCAGCTTCGCACACTTGAGCAAGCAAGTGTTAGTCAAGGAACTCAAATAAAAATCAATAGAAGAAATAGCAGTGCTAGCAATAGTGGAAGAAGAGGGACACACCTGGATGACCCTGATATATGAATACCTAACAGAAGAACTACTCTCGGTCGAACCAAAGAAACCAATTGGTAACGCCTCCAGTAATACAAAAAATGCTTACATACCAATTTGAGAACATAGAACAAGAAAGTTACAGAATCATGTTAAACTCGACGAGTTGTTGCGAGAAGATAGATAGAACCAGACGGTATATAGTAACAACTCATTTAAAGATATATTAACTAATAGAGAGCCTAACCATTCATTAATTTTTGCATAATGTAAGATTCAGTCATCACTACGATTTTAGAAATCATTGCGAAGAGACCTTGGTACTTCCACTGATGTCGTGATTGTAAGCATAAGATCTTTGATAATTTCCCACACTGGCATTGCTAGCCACCTAATCCTGAATAGCCTAACGACTACAGGTTTGGAAAATAATGCCAACTCTGTAATGAACATGAGTGCAATATCTGATATAAGAAAGAGTAGATGCATAAATCTTGGACCAAATACTTTTTTTCGGCCTGTGCAACTACTGTTTTAGAGCCTCAATATTTGACAACACCAGGACATTAAAATTAACATGCTTCACTGACGAGGTACATATAATTATAACATAATTCAATAAGGTTGTATCAGACATGGGCTACACAGATCCATACACACCGCCGCCCGTTCTGACTGCACTGGAAGGTACGACTCATTTGTTTCAGCTGCATTTCTCGACATAATCTACAAAGGAAAAGGAAGACTACATTCTCGACACAGTCATGGAAACCAGACCACATTTACTCACACCAGCTGAAGCCACTCCATCAATCAATACAACGGATACACAAACAGAAACCCAAATGTTGTTATACTAGGGCCTGAGACCGAGACACGGGACACAATACAAGTACCTATACCAGCAAAAAAAACCACTAAATACACCAACAACATACAAAATATTGCAAACATCAACCCCTGTCACTGCAGAATATCGCGGAAGATCGCACGAGTCTGTTGCGAAGGCTGAAGGGACAAGGGCCTCTGTTTGGAGACAACTACTTAAGGATAACATAGAAGAGAAACCAAGTGCAAGTGCAAAAAGGACAAATCAAGAAGAATTATACTGATGCACCTGTTTTTGTATTAGGTTATCGGTATATACAACAATTTTTTTGCAGACTACTCAAGTCTGCATGTCGGCTTAGTATGATACTATAACTGACCAATAATCATGTCCAAAATGAAAAATATGTTAATACAAATAAGCCATAAAAACTTTTATTTATATTTTACAATCTTCTAATGTTTTGTCGATAACAAACGTAAAATCATTTTAACGAAACAAATAAAATACGTAAATAGTTTGAGCCAATAGTTTTCTAACACACTTACGCTTTCACATAAAACACTAAAACAAGTATAAGTGATTTTATAATTTAGTAATACATATGTACAACAACTAGTGTTTACATATTTGGGTAAATATATACTTAAACTAGTATATACTAAAATGGGTAAAAACTAACAAATGGTATTGACCCATAACCCATGGTTTTATCCAAACCCTTTGACTAGGTACATTGAACTCATGAGATACATTGTATCTAATAAGAAACCCATGGATTAACCCATAACCCATGACCCATGACCCATAACCAAAATACCCATGGGTAAAGAGGAGCGTCCCACGGATCCCTAGCTTTACGCTAGTCGGATCCCTTGTGGAGGGATCCGTGGGATCCGGGGAACAGTAAACTTTCTCCTCTATAAATAGTGAGCCATTTCTTCCTTTTGGCTTGCCACTCTCACACATACTTTCCCCAAGTATTGTAACTCTCTAACCACTGATCCTAAGGGATCTTTCTATGTAGTTTGTCTTTTGTTTTTGTGTGATTCTCTAAGTTCCTCTTAAAGGCGAGATCACCACTTCTTGAAGTTGAGCAAGCTCAAGTCCATGAGTTGCCATGCTTCGTCATCATCAAGACAACTGAAGGTTCTCTTGTTGGTAGTTCTTTCTTCCTCCGTAGATGTGTTGTGTTGAAGGCATTAGTGAAGGATGCCAAAAGAGTCAAGACGAAAGCATTAGTGAAAGGTGCTTAACGTCCGTGTCAAAAGCATTAGTGAAGAAGGCTAAAGGTGTCAAGACGAAGGCATTAGTGAAAGGTGCCAAGTGTTGTGTCAAAGGCATTGGTGAAGAATGCCTAATAATCAAATCAAGCGGCATTAGTGAAGAATGCCAAGGTCGTATAATCGATGAGGTGCATCGTTATACATATAAGTATTAGGTTGTTTTCAAGGATGGTGATATCCTTGATGGTGTTGTAATAAGGAGTAGATCTCCTTAAGATTAGGTGTTGTGTTGTGTTGGGTAGTAGTTCCTCCATAGAAATGGAACTAGGTACTTAGCCTAGTACCTAATAAAGGGTAGGCGACGTTGTGATAGGTGTGGTTCACCTTGGAGTGAAAGAACCCGGTGGTTAGCCTAGTACCGGAAAAAGAGTAGGCGACGTTGTGAAGGCTTCTCCGCCATAAGGAGATTGGTGTCGTGTAGTGTTTACGAACTCTCGAGTAGGTGACTCGAGGAGTGGAGTAGGGCAAGGAAGGTGTCCTTTTAGCCGAACCACTATAAATACTCATGTCGTGGTTATGTGCTTCTTACTCTTTATCTTTCATTATACGTTTATATATCTATCTATCAACGTCCAACATAAAAAACCAAATAGATTGGCATAAGTTAATCTAAATATTTTAAAACGAAGTTTTAATTGGTAAAACTATTCAACCCCCCCCCCCCCTTCTAGTTTTCCACAATTGGCATCAGAGCTTCGTTACCAAAGTTTCTTAGAGTAAGTTGTACTTTAAAAACTTCATACGATCCGTGTATGTTTGAAAACTACAAAGAATGATTTTTCAAGTCATGTTTTAAAAATCATTATAATGTTTATTGTTGGACAATGATAGAATGTTCTAACATTTTCCTTGTTAAGTATTCTCCATACTTGGATTTGGGCTTACCAAGAAGATCATGAAGAATTTATCTAAATATTTCTTTTCGCAAAAAGAATGTTTAGTATTGTCCTTCTCACACATGAATCTGGAGATTCCAAGAAGATCACAAAGCATTTCATCTAAATGCTTCTTTTCTTAAAAAGAATATTTAGCAAAGGTATGATCGTTAATAATTTACTTTTGGTTTTATTATTGTTAAAATCTTAGTTGCATAATTAATATTTATTAGTAATTACTTAAGTAGTTATCTATATTATAGTCATCATCAAGAATAGTATTCTTTGACTGATTTGTATAGACTACACTACCAACTCGTAATAATGATATCTTGGTTATTCGATAGCCTTAATCATTATCCATCACAAAGGAATTATTGACACTCCATCTATGTCAATAATTTTCCGTGTGAAACTTCTTATATTATGATAAAATGGGATTTTATCATAATCTTTGATAAACCTTCCAAGAATTGTGACTAATTCTTAAAAAGGGAACCAAGACTAGTAGGATTAGTACTAAACTGTCAAAAACTCAAATCACAAGTTATTGAGCTTAAACATCAAACTATAGGAGATTTTAGAACTCCCAAACCAAAGTTATCAAGGAATGCTTGAGCTAATTTTTGCTGTCATGCCGGATCCCTGCGTTTACACTAGCCGGATCCCAAATGAGAGGGATCCGTGCAACAGAAGAAAGCATAAGTTAGTAATGATCACTGTGGATGTTCCACAATTATATCCACTTCAAAGACTCACGAACAAGATCACAGCTACTGTTCAAAGGAGCAATTTGATCATTTATCTCAAGCATAACAATCACTTGTGTAAGTATAATCTTCACTACATTGTTAATTTAATTCCTTGATTTCTAGGATTACAATTTCTTCATCTTTAAGAGTTGGGTTCAAATGGGTTTATCATAATTTGTCACCACATTGTTTTCTAAGATAATCTAAATCAAAGAATTAACATTGTTAATACAAATTAAACACATTTCTTGAATTCAACAAAGATGATGATAGAAAAATTGTGATCAAACCCTCTAGGCTACTATTCGCAATTAACACCACATTGTGGTTGTATTGTTTAGGAACAATCATGTCAAGCAACAAAAAACAAGATTACCAAGACACCGCTCATTACTTACCAATGTACCATAGAAAAGATGGACTTAGTCTGGACGATAGGAAAGCCTTTAAAATGCTTGAAAAGAGACTCTTTCACGAAGGTCGAGTTGTTGAACCATCATTTCTTGCCAATACCGACATAAGGGAAGTTTTTGGAACTATTGGGTTTGATTGTTTATTGGACATAAACGAACAATTTGCCCGGTCTTTGTACTCGAGTTCTACAAGACCATAAGGATTACTAGAAATGATGATGGGTCCATCTCGATTGTCTTCACCATAAATGAGCATGAATACACCCTTTCGCTTGTAGAGTTTGGAAGAATAATAGGGGTTCCATATCAAGGTGTTTGCATGTATTCTAATGAGTGGTCGTTGGAGGAGATACACTCTATGGTTGATCATCATGCAATCTATCACATGATAATCCCGGAAGCAACTACGGTGAGGGACACCGTGTTTATGCCAAGAGCATCCCCATCAAGGGTTACTAGGAAGTCGAAAGTGATCTATAGGGATCCTTTCCAAATGGAGCTCTCCGAGATGTACGAATTGTATAGGAAATGGGAAGATGTGATAAGGGAGAATGTGGTGTGCCTAGTAGGAAATAAGGATCACCCCAACGCATGTCTAAGTTTCATGATCTATTTCCTAGTGACTGAGACTCACTTTAACCTTGCCTACTACATGATCAAGAGAATGGCAAGTGTAAGAAGCATGGACAAGATGGTGCTCCCGTATGCAATGCTCCTAACCCGTCTTGCTAAATTCATCTTTGCATTAGATCCTTCTCCGCAAACCTATGATCATATCTTTTGCAACAAGGTTATGGTATCATTGACCGAGGGAAGAACTACAAGGTTTATGGTAGATGGCAAAAGGCCTCACCCACCCACGGATTCCTCGGAAGAAAGGGAGAGGCAAAGAGAAGGTGAAGGTAGTAGTAACCCACTCGGAAATACCGAACTCGACCCCTTGGACTACATCAACCAATTGCCGGACGTTCCTGGTGCATCACCCGAATGGCAACAAACCAAGGGAATCTTCAAGTGCTTTGCCAACTTCTTGAAGAAAAAGAAGTAGAGATTGTATGCTAAAGAGTGGAGGATGGGCGAAGACGGGAGAAGCAAGGTAAGTTCATAAGGACCAAAAGTTTGTGAAAAACAATTTCAAACAATGGGTTGTAACACTTAAACAATACTTATGTAGAATAGGATGTAGCATGTAGGTCTTGCCATATCTTGGCACTAAACAATCTTAACTTAGGAACTTGTAGAATAAGATTTTACAACTCCTTGAAATCATTCAAGTGGTCGTTGTCACTCATTTTAGGAACTTTTAGCTCTCCCTACTTTGCTATGCCTTATATTTATTGTGTTCTTGCATTTAGTCCTTATAGAAACAACTAGGAGAAGCATTTGCTAAAAAGTGCAAAGTTGCACATTTGCTGAAAGCCTTCTGATCTGCAGTAGGCGGATCCCAACATTTTAACTAGCCGGATCCCTCCCAGAAGGGAACCGCGGGATCCGTGACTACAGATGAGCAATACAGACTTGCTTACATCAAAATAGCTCACTAGATCACCTCACAGTAGTCAAACATAAGATATTAGAGGTAACTAAGTCTTCCTCAAATATTTGAAAGCCTCACACTCACCCATGGCTTACCTATGATATATTTCAAAGTGTTTTTGATTTATCAAGTCATCAAAACTCACCATACTTCCGCTCCAACGCTCACACATTATTTATCACATCTCATAACACTTAGTATGGTATATCCATCAATTTTAGCAAATTGGTCTTAATCACTTTTGACTCAAAATTAGGCTCAAAACTAGTTTTTCGTTTTTCTTTATTTTTTAAGATTTTAGTAATTTTTTCTTGAGTCATCATCTGACTTCTAGGACTAATTACCACCACTTCTCCATATCAATTTAAATGGTATCCTTGTCAAACACTTAGTTAGACTACCTAAAGTCAATTTTCTTACCCAAAACCATCATTAAGCACCATCACCCATTATGGTTGAGCATTTAAGATATCCACCAGTTAAAAAATTCAAGATTAAGTCAAAACCTTGAGATACATAGGTAATAAACCTCAAAAAAGCACAATCATTTCACCTAGAACCTGTCTGACAGACGGATCTCTGGTTTATAACCAGACAGATCCTTGGTGAGAGGGATCCGCGGGATCCATGGCTGCAGAAAGATTAAATCAGCTTCCCTCTTCAATTTTAAACCACCTTTTGGTTATCTAACCACTTTTAGCCTTCATTTATTGTCTCCTTAGAGCTGATCAATATCCTAAGTGCATGCTTAATCCTCTTAGTGGCCAAGAATTAAATTCCCTAATTCAAATTATCCTTTATAAACCAAACACTCTTAAGGATAAGAGACTACTCTCACTTAGCTTTCAAAAATCAGCAACTAGAAGCTCATATAGCATCATTATCATCACCATGACTAAGGCTCTTAGCAACAACTCCTCAACCAAAGGCTCATCCAAAAGAAAAGGTCAAATGATCCATGAAATCTCATCCACCGAATCATCTCCCATAAGAGATAACAATGCTAGAATCCCACCTCTTCAAACCCATTCAACAAATGCTAAGAGAACCGCAAGGATTACCATCAAACCTTTCGGACTAGAAAAAGGATCATCTAGTTCAAAACCAAACATGGCTAGTTCTAGCAAGCCATCTAAACCTTCATTCCTTGAGCATGGAATACACCCTTTCAATGAACCTCTTCCTCACCCAAATCTCTATTCATTAGAGCACTCACCACCAAGAACCTCCCACTCACCAACTTTCTCGTTGAATAGGGAACCACCTACAACACCAACTAGTCCATCATGGGAAGCAAGGATCAATCAAGGACTTGATCATATGGAAGAATTTCCATTACGACCCTCATTTTTAGAACCTCATCCTATGTCTCAAAATGAAAACCCACAATCATTCGTAGAGCCTCCTCAAAATATACATTCTCCTCCAGTTTCAAACCAAGACAATAATTGTCCAAATTGTCTAATCACTCAAGGACTTGTTCAAGAAGCACGAAATGAGTTACATTTCATGTTTAATCATCTTCTTGCAAAATTGGATCAAATCAACAAGTCCACTCATTCCTAGACTCAAGCACATTGTTGCGTTTTAAGTTTAGTAACTAATTAGTATTAGTAGTATTTGTATGACTAGATCATTCTCTTAGTTTTAGAGATTTGTTTGATTATCTCTTGGTTTTATTGAATGATCACTTATATGTCATGTTGCTTTGTGTTTATGCTTGCTAATTATATACATATCTCACCTCATTATTAGCATTATTTCACATATCTTCATTGCTGAAGAATCTGTCACCAGACAGCCGGATCCCCACAAAATGCCTAGACGGATCCCTCTACAAAGGGAACCGTGGGATCCGTGGTACAGAAGAACAATTTACTACTAACTTGAGTCTTATTTGCAGGAAATTATGCACTATACTTTTGTTTTCTAACCTTTATTTTGTAGATTTTCAAAATACACATGAAGATTTTGACACAATAAAGCTAGGGGAGCTTTGTGTCAAACCATACATTGCAAATCCATTTGCAACTTGATCCTTATTTGGATTACTCTTCATGACACCCCATTGCAAAGTTGCAATCTTCAAGGGGGAGCATTTTCGTCACAAGGACGAACCATTTGCAAACATAATTGCAATACATTAGCTTACTTATTTTTATGTACTTGATGCCCTCACAAAGGGATGGACTCGTCAAGGGGAAGTTAAGACGAGAACCATTCCCGTCACTTACTCACTTTACATCTTTTCTTTTTTACATGTTTTTCTTAAAACTTTGTGTTAGTTTCTTTTCGACGCTCTTTTTGTTTCGACAAAAAGGGGGAGAAGAGAGTAAAAACTCCAATTCAAACTTTTTACGAATTCTAGTTTTTCCTTAAAATAATTTTATGTTTTGTCATCAACAAAAAGGGGGAGATTGTTAATACAAATAAGCCGTAAAAACATTTATTTATATTTTACGATCTTCTAATGTTTTGTCGATAACAAACGTAAAATCATTTTAACGAAACAAATAAAATACGTAAATAGTTTGAGCCAATAGTTTTCTAACACACTTACGCTTTCACATAAAACACTAAAACAAGTATAAGTGATTTTATGATTTAGTAATACATATGTACAACAACTAGTGTTTACATATTTGGGTAAATATATACTTAAACTAGTATATACTAAAATGGGTAAAAACTAACAAATGGTATTGACCCATAACCTATGGTTTTATCCAAACCATTTGACTATGTACATTGAACTCATGAGATACATTGTATCTAATAAGAAACCCATGGATCAACCCATAACCCATGACCCATGACCCATAACCAAAATACCCATGGGTAAAGAGGAGCGTCCCACGGATCCCTAGCTTTACGCTAGCTGGATCCCTTGTGGGAGGGATCCGTGGGATCCGGGGAACAGTAAACTTTCTCCTCTATAAATAGTGAGCCATTTCTTCCTTTTGGCTTGCCACTCTCACACATACTTTCCCCAAGTATTGTAACTCTCTAACCACTTATCCTAAGGGATCTTTCTATGTAGTTTGTCTTTTGTTTTTGTGTGATTCTCTAGGTTCCTCTTAAAGGCGAGATCACCACTTCTTGAAGTTGAGCAAGCTCAAGTCCATGAGTTGCCATGCTTCGTCATCATCAAGACAACTGAAGGTTCTCTTGTTGGTAGTTCTTTCTTCCTCCGTAGATGTGTTGTGTTGAAGGCATTAGTGAAGGATGCCAAAAGAGTCAAGACGAAAGCATTAGTGAAAGGTGCTTAACGTCCGTGTCAAAAGCATTAGTGAAGAAGGCTAAAGGTGTCAAGACGAAGGCATTAGTGAAAGGTGCCAAGTGTTGTGTCAAAGGCATTGGTGAAGAATGCCTAATAATCAAATCAAGCGGCATTAGTGAAGAATGCCAAGGTCGTATAATCGATGAGGTGCATCGTTATACATATAAGTATTAGGTTGTTTTCAAGGATGGTGATATCCTTGATGGTGTTGTAATAAGGAGTAGATCTCCTTAAGATTAGGTGTTGTGTTGTGTTGGGTAGTAGTTCCTCCATAGAAATGGAACTAGGTACTTAGCCTAGTACCTAATAAAGGGTAGGCGACGTTGTGATAGGTGTGGTTCACCTTGGAGTGAAAGAACCCGGTGGTTAGCCTAGTACCGGAAAAAGAGTAGGCGACGTTGTGAAGGCTTCTCCGCCATAAGGAGATTGGTGTCGTGTAGTGTTTACGAACTCTCGAGTAGGTGACTCGAGGAGTGGAGTAGGGCAAAGAAGGTGTCCTTGTAGCCGAACCACTATAAATACTCGTGTCGTGGTTATGTGCTTCTTATTCTTTATCTTTCATTACACGTTTATATATCTATCTATCAACGTCCAACATAAACAACTAAATAGATTGACATAAGTTAATCTAAATATTTTAAAACGAAGTTTCAATTGGTAAAACTATTCAACCCCCCCCCCTTTCTAGTTTTCCACAAAATATATGTGGCCTTAGTCTGGTACTAAGCTCTGGTAATGTATTAGGATCATGGTATCTGTTAAAGTTATAGGTTTACAATGTACTTTGCAGTTTATCTATCTATCCTCAGCTACATGCATGGTTGTTGTCATAGCACGATAAACTAATCCATTCATACAAACCGTAAAGATTTGCGTAACAACATAATCATGTGTCTAAGCAATCACGGGATGGCCACAATCCTTCATATATGCTGGACAGTTACACAAACAGAGCTATACAAAAGAAAAAGGTGTATGACCTAAGGAGCTGCAAAAAACATTAGGACCCCAAAATGCTTACAGATAATAAAATAACCAAAAATAAAAATACAGTTGGTTAAAAATTAACAGAAACCACAATCCATTTCAACAAACAAAGATAATACCCATTACAATAACACAAAAACCAGAAAAGACTAACAGAACATGAAGTACCACATGACAATACCTAAACTACATAACGACAATCTAACAGCTAAAAGTTACTTATTCCAACACACATATAAAGACACACACAAACCGCATCCTCAAACATTGGCAAATCGACCAACAAAGCCCCTCTTCTAACGTAAATGAGCCTGAAATTCTGCAAACATAGCCTGCAAACTAGCCAGTTTTCCAGCTTCAACAGCACGGATTTGGCTAAAATGTGTGACTGAATCAGTGGCATGAACATCATCTCCTTCCCTTGGATGCGTAACCGAGTTAGCAGCAACATGATCAGCGCCCAAACACTCAAGCTCTCGGATCACCCCGTCTAAGTACGCTACATGTTCACCAAGATGTGCAAAACGAGTGCGTAAAACTGCTTGCCAACACCTCTCTTCATCAACCTCCCTCTGAAAATACAATCGCATCATATCCATCAAAAAAGAAGAATCGACAGAAAAGGACAATTCACCAATTGAAGGAAACCTACACATTAGATTATGAGTAAAAAAAAGGCACGATGCAATATGATGAATAAACAGAAAAAACTACCACTTCAAATAGCAATTCTCAATAAAAATAAATGAGTGGCCACAAATGAACTTGCTCAGCCCAAGAAAAAGAATCAAACCAACTATACTAAAAAGAGGCTCAAACACAACTGTTGGAAGTGAAATCACAAATAGATTGATATATCAATGGCAATATGACTTACAAATTGAAACCACAGACACCTGCACTCAAGTATGATAAAAGACAATGGCAAAAAAATTAATAAGGATAATAATATAAAGTAAAAACAAAACACCAACAATAGATTCTAAAAAAATCCACAACAACAGATTCACTGCTTAAAACACTGCTACACCTATTCACAAGGATTAATTAACCAGTGCGAGTAGAAAATCTAATACAATGGAAATAAGAAATATGATAACATTCAGGATTTAGGGACACATTTACATTATACATACAAAAACTAAGGCATGCACATTCTTAACCATAATCAAACTTACCTGCAAACGAAGAGGCAACACAACTTCTGCACAGGTCATTAGCAGACCCTTATACTTTAACTGCGCACCTCAAATGTACTAAAAAAAGGTCACACCCGTTCAGTACAGACAAAACCATAGCATAAATTTGCTAATTTCCATAGGCCTTTACAGGTAACCTAACGGCTAGATTATAATGCTCATAAGAACCAAAACATAAAAGACAAATCGAAGGTGCAACAAAAAAAGGTAAAAAAATGTGCGTGCCATCTCTTAAATAATTATGACCCATAATCCAACTAACGTAAAATATAATAGCACAACCTACAACAAAATTATAAGCAAAGACATAACATGACTTTATCTAATTCCCATAAACCTTTCGAGGTAACTTAACACCTGAATTATAATACCCACAACAAGCAGTCATTCCTAAAGACCTAAAGAAAGAACCAATACCAAACATTTATCACAAGCAAAAATAACAACCGCATTTACAACCCAAATATTCTTTAACCATTGCTTATTAAACAGTTTAACGTCGCATCATTACCCATAACCTTATACAAGACTACTAAAATAGCCAAATCTAAATGCGATGACCAACAAACCACATCCAATCATAAGCGGCATATAAAAATAAACTCCATTTGTGGATCACCTAAACAGATACCATACAGAAAAAGATAAATGAAAACTAAAACGACCATTCTCCATTACCAAAAGACACATTACATATTACATCTAATACTATTTACATGATCATATACATAGCTACACACACGAAACCCAGCTAATGAAGCACACACAGACTGCTAACACAAGACTTGCCCACAAGCTTACAACTTAACACAAACTTCGCAGAAGTAAAAACCACCCGAACAGATCTATACCTACACATGTAAGACACCAACATCTACATACTAGCAAAAGACTATACTGATAGACCTATTTCAAAGACAACGACCCAAAACCTCTTTCCTTCCATTAAACATTCACATATCAAGATGCATCATGATATTAATCTTTGCAGCTCCACGGCACTCACTGGCCCCTACCATTAGATTCAATTACCCAATTTCTTCAATACCTTCTTCCTCCGCTTGCCTTAACACATGAACGATATTATTAAACGCGTCCCTTTTCCCAAAACGCTCAAACTCCTTAATAATCCTGCGCATATGCGCCAATCGATTCTCAATGATGCTAATCATCCTTTTATAATACCAGACAATGAACATATTCACTTCCCTCTCTTGCGTAAGAAGATAATACAACATGTCCTCTACACAGTTAGAATCAACATCTTTAGAGAGTCGACTACACAAAGGAAACCCGGTTGCCATGATTGAAAGAATAGGGTGCGTGTTATGTGGTTTGAGTCGGCTAGAAACACAAACAAGATATGGAAACATAAAAATAAAAAAAAAGAAAAAAAATGACAAAACACATCCTCAAACTATGTACAATGTTACTGAAATGATCTAAAACTAGAACAAACATACATAAAATGCATATTTTTTCTAGATAGTATGTTTAGCCCATTTTTGCGATCACACTATATACAACAACTCTGTTATTGATTACACTATCTATATATCTGCGAAATCATATCCGTCAGATTTAAAAGAAGTTACTTAAACGCACTTAACCCAACTATTGCTATGATTTTGACTTATTGAACAAAAGTTAGGGTAACACACTAAACTAGAAAGTTAGTGACCAATGAAATTCGTCAATGACTAAAAAAAGTTTCAAATACAACGAACGATCAACCAACATCTGTAGCAGCTACAAACGAATGATCATTGCCCGCCGCAACACGGCGACTCGTAACCATCCTCGTTTATATAAAGCTATCATCACTAAAATTAATGACTTATTAGCTCATCATATCTAATTTATCAAGCCCAAAAACTAATCAAACTATGTTGTCCATTAGCCCATTTACATTTGAGGATATGAATTGTGAGTTCATAAAAGCCCTAGGGTAACCGGACACTACACACGCGCATACACATTATCTTTTAATTTTTCTTCATCTTCGATTCTTCTCCAAAAGATATTTTTGTGCTTTACTCAACATCCTGTAGCTAAGAGATGGAAGAGAAAGAAATAATTTTTACATGTGTGTGTTGTGTAAGTAATATGCATGTGTATGTATTTCTAATACGGAGTAACAAAAAAGGAGAAAATTCCTAAAACGATGCGATAGTGTGTTATAAATTATATTTAGAAAAGAGAAAGAACATAACAAACAATCAGACGATTACTCGCATATAACGGCGACGATGTATAATTGAGTTTATTAGTGTATGCAATTTTTTCTTATATATACGTGAGTGTGAAGTAAGTGATAGTATAAAAAATAGTGACATACATTGTAATTAAGTATTTATAGAATGCGTTGCTTTTTATAAATAAAAGTATTTTAGTTTAAAAGCATTACGGATTTTTCAAATTTTTAAATTTTAAGCAAATGTGTTTTGTGTTTATATGTGGTATAGAGGATGTAAAGTTTTCATATCCTCTCCTCCATTCTAAATGTCTCTATTTGATACTAGTAGCTAGTTAATGATGCTTACGTAAAATCAGTGAAGTATCATTAATAGTGCTTTAAAACGCACGTATATTGGTCCGTGAGCTAAAAATGTAAAATAGGTAAAATGATGTCTTAAATCATAATACAACAAAATGTTTGATCATGTTTCATTCAGTACAAGCAATGTATTCACGCATTGCGGTGGCATATGTTTTGTAATTAAGTTTTTTGATAATATATTTTTTTGTGACAATAACTTTATAGAAGATGGAAATTTTAGATTTTATTAACTTCAAACAATAACAAACTATATTATTTTAAAAGTAAATAGTAAAAAATATAAATATGTCATTAAGATTTTTGATAAATTGTATTAATTTTTAATTCATGAATGTTTTAATGTGTTTGAGGAGAGTATTTAAAAATTTATTCTAATAACTTGTTTGATTTGTATCATGTAATTTATTAATTGTATTTTTGCATCGAGGAATGTTTTAATAATTAATTGAAAGTGTTAAATTATGTTTATGCATAAGTTAATTGTACAACATTATGTATACTTGTATTATTTAATATTCAATTATGATTTTTTTAGTTATTTATTACGTAAGTATTTATTATACGTAGTTTAGATTTAATTAATTAGATAGTTACTTATTAGATAAGTATTTATAATAGTGTTATTTTAGACAAGCTTGGAAATAAGGGTGACAATCGAGTCGTGTTCGTGTTGACCTATTTGGGTTTGCGTGTTGCTGGGTTAGTATAACCTTTACACAAACATGATCCATTTGTTAACCGTGTCAAGAAACTCAACCATAACCCATACCTGTATAACACGTGTAACCCGTTGTGCCCCGTTTAACCTCTTTAAGTAAATAAGTCAAATAGTGAATAAGGTTGATTGTTTGTTGATTTAACTAGTTTAAATACAAAAATGATATAAGAATATAAAATACGATAAAAATAACCATACAAATAACTATGCGATAATTTATAGAGTTATAAGCATCAATTTCAATGATATCTGAAATTTAATCCTAATTCACTCATATTAACTACATAACAAAGATACATTTAATCCAGATCCAACATAAAAACCATGTTACATATTTTATTTTAGAGTCTTATATACTTAAACAGGTTCACGTGTTGACTTGTTTTTCACCCAAACCTGTTTATCCTCAACCTAAACCTGTTTAATTTCGTACCAAATTCATATCATTTATCGTTTCGTGTCGAGAATTGCCCACCCTAATTAGTTGAAAATTTTGTAGAGTTAGTGCCTCCCGAACTATTTGATAATGGTGTATTGACTTTGACCTGTTGGTATCGTGAATCATGTTGTTTCTTGTCATTTTTTTGGAACAATTGTCTTTGTTAGTTTAGTCATGGTTTTTTATGTTGTTAACTTGTTATTTTAAGTTTTCGCTAAATCCCGTCGTGGATTTTAGTTTTCGGAGGTACTCTATTTTAATCATCTTGTTTGGGCAGTGGGTCTCCTTTATATTGTATCTTTGTACTTTGGTTTTGGTTTTAATCTATATATATGCTTGCTTTTAAAAAAAAATAATAATAAAAAAAAATAAAATCATGTTCTTTGTAAGGAATCAAAGTCATTCAATTTTTCGGAGGTACTCTATTATAAATTCTTTATTGATTAAATGCGGAATAAAGTCATTCAATTTTTTCATAAAAAATAACACACTTTCCACATTTTTTTTAATAAAATATCCTAAAAAACTATAAACCGTTAAATGCCAAAAAATACGCTATCATGAAGAGTATTTTTTAATCTTTTAGTTGACGGGTATTTCGATATACATTCTGTTAATACAAATATCGTCATTAAACGTTATTTATATTTTTGATCTTTGCCTAAGTTTTGTTAACGACAAAAGTAAATTTAATTTATAAAAGCTTAAAGCTTGTCAAGTTTATTTGATATTAAAACAAGCTTTCTCAAACAATATATTCATCATTCAAGCATTTACATTTATGATTAGTAACATCTTGATATGACTCTAATCATTATGTATGATAGTAGTTTGTAGAATGTGTTAGGTTCTTAAAACCAAACACTACTTAAGCATTTGCATATTTCTATAAATAGTAATACAACATTTGACATCATGTATTACATCATGGAAATCATTGGAAGATTCCATTAGATATTTTGTGAAGATTTGTACTCTTCATATCTTGCACAATCTCACTTAGATAGAGTTGACTTTAGGCAAGATTTGATATCTTGGCTGTCAGACCGGCGGTACCAAAATGGTACACGGGCGGAACCCTTTTAAGGGGTCCGCCGTCCGTGGACGCTCCTGTCCAATTTGGCTATAAATAGCAATGCCAAGCCAAGTAGTTTCTTACCCCTTTCTAACATACTCTCATACATATCTTCTCTCTAACCTTTCTAACTCAGTTTCATATCATATTAGTGATCTCTTTTGTAGCAAAGAAGATCAAGTCATATTCAAGCTTCAACGAGAAGTTGGAAGTCTTGTTTGTTTAGTGTTGTATGATCTAGTGTTGATCCATACTTCATTGTTGTATCAAACCATCATAATCTTGTGAGTGTGAGTGGTTAGTATTTTAGTCCTCAAAATACATTGTGTGTGGGAGTAGTTGTACCCTTGGAAAGAACTCGACATCTAGCTTAGTGTCGGAAATAGTGTAAGCGAAGTGTAAAGGTTTTCTCCGCCAGTGAAAGGAGCTTGTTGACTAGTGAAGTTAAACTCTCGAGTGTGAGACTCGGGGAGTGGAGTAGGGCAAGGAAAAAGAGTCCTTGTAGGCCGAACCACTATAAACAACTTGTTGTGGTTTGATCATTTCTTTCCTTATTTACTTATTACATATTGCTTGCATATTTCATTAACATACTTAAGATCAATATCAATTGATCTTTCAATAAGTTTCAAAACAAAGTTTTTAATCGGTAAACTATTCAACCCCCCTTCTAGTTTTCTACAATTGGTACCAGAGCCTCGTTGCTCAAGAATTTCTAAAATAACTTGTATTTTATAAACTTGAAACGATCCATGGATTCTGAAAACTTTAAAGAAGGGCAATCTATGCAAAGACCACCACTCTTTGAAACCAATGGATTTATCTATTGGAAAAACCATTTTGAAACATATGTAAAATCAAAAGATATAGATCTTTGGTTTATTATTGTTAAAGGAGATTTTAGTTCTACAACAAAGGATATTTCCGTTGATGAACAAAAGAAATTAGTTGCTAAAAATAATGAAGCTAAAATGATGCTTTATAATGCTTTACCTAGAAAAGAATATGAAAGAATTTTTATGTGTGAAACCGCCAAAGATATTTGGGAATCTTTAATTGTTACACATCAAGGTAATTCACAAGTCAAGGATAACAAAATTGATCTTCTTGTTCAACAATATGAACAATTTGTTATCCCTGAAGATGAAACCATTGATTGTGGCTTTGCTCGTTTTAACACTATCATTACATCACTTAAAGCACTTGATGAATCTTTTCG
The DNA here is from genome assembly GCA_019973895.1 of Chrysanthemum seticuspe. Lineage (NCBI taxonomy): Eukaryota > Viridiplantae > Streptophyta > Magnoliopsida > Asterales > Asteraceae > Chrysanthemum > Chrysanthemum seticuspe. The sequence goes on along the minus strand of BPTQ01000004.1, from coordinate 64,210,797 downwards.
TAGTAAAAACTTTGTCAGGAAATTTCTTAGAGCACTCCATCTCAAATGGAGAGCTAAAGTGACCGCTATTGAAGAATCAAAAGATCTCTCAATAATGTCACTAGACGAGCTAATTGGCAACCTCAAAGTTCACGAAATGGTAATGGAGAAAGATTCGGAGATCGTCAAAGGAAGAAAGGAGAAGATCAAATCCGTTGCTCTTAAAGCAAAGGCGGAATCAAGCTATGATGGTGAATCTTGTTCCGATAGTGAAGATGAGGAGTATGCCATGGCCGTTAGAGATTTCAAGAAGTTTGATCTGGTCCGAACCGTCAAGTCTAATCACACAAGTTGGCCACTTGTGAATGGCCAACCGTAACAGGCTTAAAACAGCTCAGACACAAATACAATGAAGTCCTGGAGAATATAGTGAATTCCCGGGTCGTTTAGTCCCACGGAGACTCAATGGTGTGTCAAAACAAACTCAGAGGATAGAATGATCACTAAGGATAGTAATCAGTAAGGAATTGGATGGATAATTACACTACTGAAAAAGTTATAAAATAAAGCGACTTAAATACAAATTAAGAAAATTAAAAAGATAAAATATATTAAATAAACGCTATCACTATTTTTACAATGATGTTTTTATGATTTTATAAAATAAAATAACTTAAATAAACTATATTAACTAAAACGTAAACTTAAATTACCTAAAAACGTGATTTAAAATGAAAACGTAAGTTATTTATAAAAATTACGCTGGAGCGCAAGACAAAACGTAAAATTTATGAAATAAAAATCCTACAAGTGTAAAAACAATTTTCTTACTTAATATATGACCAAAGAAAATTTTAGAAAAAAGCCGGGTATTTTTTCGACCTTTGTTTTATTTATTACGAATTAAAAACTAAATTTATCTAATTAATTATTTAAAAATACTAAACTTTTTTAGAAAATTCTGAAAAATTCAGAAAAACTACTTTAAACAACACTGAGTCTGAGAAAAATAAGAAAGAACACAACTGCTTTTTGAATTTAGCATTTAATAAGCTAATAAGGGATAATCTAAAACTGCGTAATGGTCTTTAAATAATAAACAAGGAAAACAATGAAAAGTAACAACTAGTAGAGCAGATGGTTGGAAGGTGTGTGCTGTGTGCGTGCAGGTAGGCAGGAGGTCGTGGGTTCAATTCCCAGCAGTCCCCTTTTTGGTTCTTGTTTTTATTTTTGGTTTTAACTTTTGCAAAATAACTTAGGACAAAATAAGCAACTATTTAACAAAAACTTAAGCTAGGAAAAGCTTAAAACAAACTGTAGACAGCTTGTTTACAACAGTTATGGCAAAACAAAAACAAAAAAAACTGAAAGGGCTGTTTGGCTAAGAAGATAACTAATGGATTATGAAAACTACTAAAGCTTAAATAGCTTCCTACATCATATCTTAAGCTACAGAATATTGATTTATATCTAACATGAGCAGAAGATAATAAAATTGAACCAAAGAAGGAATTGGATGAAAGCTAAACTAAAGGGAAACTTAAACTAAAAGAATAAGATAAATAAACAATGAAAAGCAATAAATAAGCTACTAGTTTGCAAATCTAACCTAATTAATCCAAAAAAAAAAAACTAAGGATTCTAAATAAGCTAAATAAGAAGGAAATAACCTCAAAAAGAACTCCACTGTGCACTGTAGCACCTGAACACTCTTTGTGCAGGCTGCTGCACAAATACAGTGAAAAGGGGGGTGTTCCAGGAGCTTATAAATAAGCACTTAGATGCCCTCTAAAGTCCTAAATAAGCTGAAATACATAACTAGCATACTAAAGGTATCCTCTAAACTAAAGAGCCGCTATTGTTGAGCTTTCACCTCCTAAGATAAGCTAAGGAAGGCTACCATTAAGCTAAAGAAAAAGAGGTGACTAACCTGGTGTGGTTCGCTGCAGAGCATGCTTAAACAGCAGCCTGGAGTGACATATTTTTGCTTATTTTTAAGCTGCTACAGGAACTCCCAAGCCTATACCATGCTCTACGTTAGACTATGCTAAGTGAACCAAATAAGCTACTCAAACAGCTTATGAACAGCATCAAGGTTGCTGTTCTGTACAGCTTAGAAAATCAAAAAAAAAAAAAAAAATCTTTTACACCCAACAAAGTAAAGCAACACCTTATTCAAACATTTTCCAATTATAGTGACTAATCTTAAACCTCGAAAAGAATTTGACTTGACAAGTCAACGGGTTAAAAGTGATTTTGACCAGTTAAAAGCCTAAACCAAGTACTTAAGCACACTTGAGCAAATTCTTTTAAAACACAAATGACAGAAATTAGAACATCAAGACTGCAAAGACATATAAACTGCATAAATTAAACAACAGTAATTAAAACTGAATTGAAATTACATTGAAAATTTAAAGGTTACAAGAAAATTAAAATGACAATAGAATTAAAAGGAGCTAGAATGACTGAAATTTTAGAACTAAAAACTAAATTAAGACTAAAAAACTAACTACTACTACTTATACAATGGCTACAAAAACTATTTATACTACTGAGGGTCTTCCTCTCTTCTCTTTCTTGTATTTCTTCTCTGTCTTAGATGCTTCGTGTACTCACTCTTGGTCCACTGGGGAGACAAAGGATTCCCAAGGTGGTTAGGAGCACGTGACAGGATGGGGTATACCTTTCTTTTTGCAGCTTCCTAGGGTGAGAATGATGGGGGAAATTGGTTTTTACTTGGGTTTGAGAAAAGGCAGGGGATGGGGAGGTTGAGTGGGTTTTTGGGTATGTCAGGTTTATGCTTTTTCTTATTTGTGGTCCGGTTTTGGGGAAGAGGCAAGTGGGGAAAAGTATGGGTAGGGTTTTTTATTTGAGGTGTTGTCTGGTTTTGATGGGAAACAGGGAAAAAGAAGCTAAACATTGACCGGGTTTGGGGTTTGGGCTTGGATATCATATGGGCCTAATGATGTAGTAATTTGGATTTGGACTAACTTTGTGATCCAATATTAAACATAGGGACTCAATGTGACAAGTTTAATTTTCCCAAGGACCAAAAAATAATAATTTTCAAATTAAAAATGTCCCGGGGTAATTTCTGTCAATCTTTGAAATTTCAGGGACTAAAGTTGCCATTTTGCAAAATTGAATTTTATAAGGCTAATTTTGACAACTTAAAAAAATCCTGAGGCCTTTTTATGATAAATTAACTTGTTTTGAGTAACCAGGGACTAGATTTGACAATTTATGCATAAAATACAGTCTAAATATTTTTTCTGTCTTTTTGAGACTTTTCAAAGTGTTTTTGACAGTTTTTGCAGTGTAGAAGGAACAAAAATGATGAGTATTTACACACTCATCAATCCCCCACACTAAACTATTGCTAGTCCCTAGCAATCTTTTGAGAAAACTTAATGGATTTGAATCTCTTTACCAAAAGCCATTACTTCTGGAGTAGCCAAATGTTTCAGTTCAAGTAAGAACTTTGGTACACCGATAACCAAATGATTTTGAGCAAATCACCAGCTTCCAACGGATTTGATTTGTCTTTACAAGAAGCCGTTTGCTTCTGGACTAGCCAACTCTTAGATAAAATATCTTTGGTGAGCTGATTACCAATTATGGTTTTCCAACTGCCTTTACCACAAGCCATAAACTTGCGGGCTAGCCAACTCTTCACTTTTAAGGATATGGTGAGCTGAATACCATACAATTTTGGGCAAATTGCAAGCCGTCAATGGATTTGAGATATCTTTACCAAGAGCCGTTTGCTCCTGGATTAGCCAATCCTTTTGTTTATTAGACAAGGCGGACTGATAACCAAATGAGTAAGTGCAAAACACTTACTCCCAAAAAAAAATTTTGGCCAAAAATGGGGGAATTAGGCGGTATAATTACATGATAAAATTCGTGAGAATTCCCCCCCACACTTAGAAATGAATATTGCCCTCAATATTCAAAGTACCGGCTGTTATGCCGAAACATAGAACGTAAAAGGGAAATACTAAGGCCATAATTTAGCAAGATGATTTTTTTTTTTTTTTTTTTTTTTAGAAAACTTATATATATACAACATGTGGGGCATCACCCCCACACTTAGGTGCTAGAAAGGGGTGAGAAGTCAGAAATATGGGGGAAAACCCATATGGCGTGTGCTACTGTTTTTGGTTACCGAGTCGCTAGCTTGACTCGACCCCGAATTCATTGGTTCATGGGGAAGCAAAGTGGAAGAAACAATCTCCATCGGACTTTCATTCAAGATGTTTGGATAAACATTTGAAGCACGTGAAAGTTCCACACCGATGAGATAAAGAGAAAGACCCGGCTCACAGATGATAAATGAAAATTCCGGGGTCAAAGATAGTGTCCTCACTCCCGAAGGAGTGAAGAAGAGAGGAAGTCACATCATATGTGAGGAATGGAAGAAAAATGTTGATAACAATCAAGATCCATTCTTCATCCTCAAATGTAGACATATCGGGAGGAAGGGTGAAGGTAGTATCATCAATAAGCAAACTCTTATGATAGAGTACACCTTCCTCCGAGCCAATATCATCCTCAAGATCAAAATAGAAATGATCATATTCCGGAGGAGATATGTCATGAGAGAGTTCACCGGAGAACTCTTCATGAAGAGAATCATTAGAAAAAGCCTCAAGTTCAGGAGATGTTTCGGGCTTGTCCAATGTAGAGTTACTATCCACAACGGGGATAGGAGATGAAGCTGACTTAGCACAGAATGATTCGATCTTAGAAACGAGGAGATTTATATTGAACAATTTTTCACGAAGTATCTCGTCCTCAATTTCCAGATCATCAGAATCTCTCACTTCCTTCAAGCTAACTAGCTCAGAAGGAAACTCCTCGACATAATCGATGTCTCCATAGGATAAAGAATCGTCAAACGAAGTACAATCGTTATCAGAATTGGAGAACATCTCGACATGATCATATGGAATGTCAAGAGGAGGAGAAGAATCATCATTAAGAGGCTCATCACACATATTACCGGAGATAACCTCGGACTCACTTGGGATTGGGACAAGGCTCTCAACACTAGACGATTCCATTTCTGGAATAGTGCTAAGAGGCTCGTCCCCCATTATGAGAGAGTCAATGGGAGCTACGGGTGTGATTTCAGTTGACAAGCTCTCATAATATTCCTTCACTTGAATAGTATCCTCATCATCATCGTCATCATATCTGATTCTTATATTCATCTGCTGAAGCTTACACACCATTCTTTTCATTTGTAGTTTCTTTCGAATGCGTATTTCTTCAGAACTTTGAGGAAGATTACACTCCTCGTAATCATTGAGATGCTGTGAAGGCTCGGAAGTCTGATGACTGATGGGATACTGTGGGGGTTGGAAATTGTCAAAACCGGGAGAATTGGAATTTTGAAAATTTTGATTCATCGGTTGACATTCAAAAGTCGCATGAGGACCCCCACAATTCTCACAACAGAGATAATTGGGAAAATAACTTTCACCAAAGTTCTGATTGTAACATGGTTCTGGCTCATAGACAAGCGGGACCCATGGTGGACAATCAAAACCGTAATGAGAATCATTCCCACAAAACTCGCATGAGTAGGATTCGTATTGGGGCTGTGGAGGTAGGTAGGAAAAATCGGGTGTTTCATTATTTGAAATGGGATCGGGATTACCGACAAATTTGTCTCCGAAACTCACATTGGTACATCGCCGACAATTTCCACCGTTAAATGGACCTCCACACCAGGAACATGTCGAAAACCATGACATAAAGAATTAAACGGATAAGAGGATAAGGAATGGAGAATTAAACGGTTAAAGAAGATAAGGAATGAAGAATTAAACAGATTAGAGGGTAAGGGAAATGTAGAATCAAAAGATGCGAGAGGGTAAAGATGGATATTTTTGGATTTTTGAAAAATATGCTGCAAAAACAAAGAATGAAAATATTTTTGGTGTTGATAACACTTCAGGAAAAGTGTTAATGAACTTTTTGGAGAATTTGAAAACTTTACAAAAAACTTTTTACAAAAGATGGAATATGTGCAAGAATGGATCTGAAAAAGGCTAAACACACGCTAAAGCCTCGCCGGCAGCGGCGCCAAAATTTGATCTGGTCCGAACCATCAAGTCTAATCACACAAGCTGGCCACTTGTGAATGGCCAACCGTAACAGGCTTAAAACAGCTCAGACACAAATACAATGAAGTCCTGGAGAATATAGTGAATTCCCGGGTCGTTTAGTCCCACGGAGACTCAATGGTGTGTCAAAACAAACTCAGAGGATAGAATGATCACTAAGGATAGTAATCAGTAAGGAATTGGATGGATAATTACACTACTGAAAAAGTTATAAAATAAAGCGACTTAAATACAAATTAAGAAGATTAAAAAGATAAAATATATTAAATAAACGTATCACTATTTTTACAATGATGTTTTTATGATTTTATAAAATAAAATAACTTAAATAAACTATATTAACTAAAACGTAAACTTAAATTACCTAAAAACGTGATTTAAAATGAAAACGTAAGTTATTTATAAAAATTACGCTGGAGCGCAAGACAAAACGTAAAATTTATGAAATAAAAATCCTACAAGTGTAAAAACAATTTTCTTACTTAATATATGACAAAAGAAAATTTTAGAAAAAAGCCGGGTATTTTTTCGACCTTTGTTTTATTTATTACGAATTAGAAACTTAATTTATCTAATTAATTATTTAAAAATACTAAACTTTTTTAGAAAATTCTGAAAAATTCAGAAAAACTACTTTAAACAACACTGAGTCTGAGAAAAATAAGAAAGAACACAACTGCTTTTTGAATTTAGCATTTAATAAGCTAATAAGGGATAATCTAAAACTGCGTAATGGTCTTTAAATAATAAACAAGGAAAACAATGACAAGTAACAACTAGTAGAGCAGATGGTTGGAAGGTGTGTGCTGTGTGCGTGCAGGTAGGCAGGAGGTCGTGGGTTCAATTCCCAGCAGTCCCCTTTTTGGTTCTTGTTTTTATTTTTGGTTTTAACTTTTGCAAAATAACTTAGGACAAAATAAGCAACTATTTAACAAAAACTTAAGCTAGGAAAAGCTTAAAACAAACTGTAGACAGCTTGTTTACAACAGTTATGGCAAAACAAAAACAAAAAAAACTGAAAGGGCTGTTTGGCTAAGAAGATAACTAATGGATTATGAAAACTACTAAAGCTTAAATAGCTTCCTACATCATATCTTAAGCTACAGAATATTGATTTATATCTAACATGAGCAGAAGATAATAAAATTGAACCAAAGAAGGAATTGGATGAAAGCTAAACTAAAGGGAAACTTAAACTAAAAGAATAAGATAAATAAACAATGAAAAGCAATAAATAAGCTACTAGTTTGCAAATCTAACCTAATTAATCCAAAAAAAAAAAAAAACTAAGGATTCTAAATAAGCTAAACAAGAAGGAAATAACCTCAAAAAGAACTCCACTGTGCACTGTAGCACCTGAACACTCTTTGTGCAGGCTGCTGCACAAATACAGTGAAAAGGGGGGTGTTCCAGGAGCTTATAAATAAGCACTTAGATGCCCTCTAAAGTCCTAAATAAGCTGAAATACATAACTAGCATACTAAAGGTATCCTCTAAACTAAAGAGCCGCTATTGTTGAGCTTTCACCTCCTAAGATAAGCTAAGGAAGGCTACCATTAAGCTAAAGAAAAAGAGGTGACTAACCTGGTGTGGTTCGCTGCAGAGCATGCTTAAACAGCAGCCTGGAGTGACATATTTTTGCTTATTTTTAAGCTGCTACAGGAACTCCCAAGCCTATACCATGCTCTACGTTAGACTATGCTAAGTGAACCAAATAAGCTACTCAAACAGCTTATGAACAGCATCAAGGCTGCTGTTCTGTACAGCTTAGAAAATCAAAAAAAAAAAAATCTTTTACACCCAACAAAGTAAAGCAACACCTTATTCAAACATTTTCCAATTATAGTGACTAATCTTAAACCTCGAAAAGAATTTGACTTGACAAGTCAACGGGTTAAAAGTGATTTTGACCAGTTAAAAGCCTAAACCAAGTACTTCAGCACACTTGAGCAAATTCTTTTAAAACACAAATGACAGAAATTAGAACATCAAGACTGCAAAGACATATAAACTGCATAAATTAAACAACAGTAATTAAAACTGAATTGAAATTACATTGAAAATTTAAAGGTTACAAGAAAATTAAAATGACAATAGAATTAAAAGGAGCTAGAATGACTGAAATTTTAGAACTAAAAACTAAATTAAGACTAAAAAACTAACTACTACTACTTATACAATGGCTACAAAAACTATTTATACTACTGAGGGTCTTCCTCTCTTCTCTTTCTTGTATTTCTTCTCTGTCTTAGATGCTTCGTGTACTCACTCTTGGTCCACTGGGGAGACAAAGGATTCCCAAGGTGGTTAGGAGCACGTGACAGGATGGGGTATACCTTTCTTTTTGCAGCTTCCTAGGGTGAGAATGATGGGGTAAATTGGTTTTTACTTGGGTTTGAGAAAAGGCAGGGGATGGGGAGGTTGAGTGGGTTTTTGGGTATGTCAGGTTTATGCTTTTTCTTATTTGTGGTCCGGTTTTGGGGAAGAGGCAAGTGGGGAAAAGTATGGGTAGGGTTTTTTATTTGAGGTGTTGTCTGGTTTTGATGGGAAACAGGGAAAAAGAAGCTAAACATTGACCGGGTTTGGGGTTTGGGCTTGGATATCATATGGGCCTAATGATGTAGTAATTTGGATTTGGACTAACTTTGTGATCCAATATTAAACATAGGGACTCAATGTGACAAGTTTAATTTTCCCAAGGACCAAAAAATAATAATTTTCAAATTAAAAATGTCCCGGGGTAATTTCTGTCAATCTTTGAAATTTCAGGGACTAAAGTTGCCATTTTGCAAAATTGAATTTTATAAGGCTAATTTTGACAACTTAAAAAAATCCTGAGGCCTTTTTATGATAAATTAACTTGTTTTGAGTAACCAGGGACTAGATTTGACAATTTATGCATAAAATACAGTCTAAATATTTTTTCTGTCTTTTTGAGACTTTTCAAAGTGTTTTTGACAGTTTTTGCAGTGTAGAAGGAACAAAAATGATGAGTATTTACACACTCATCAAAGTTCTTTAGAAGAAGAGGAAAGTTTGTAAGACAACCTCGAGAAGAAAAGAAGCCATTCCGAAAAGATCGGGATGATAAGAAGATTAAAGGTGAAAGAAAGTGTTTTAGATGTGGTGATGCAAGTCATCTCATAGGAGAATGTCCCAAGCCACCTAAAAGCAAAACTCAACGAGCTTTTGTAAGTGGTGCTTGGAGTGATAGTGAAGACGATGAAGAATCAAGCAAGGAAGAAATCGCTCTAATGGCACATGAGTCAAATGAGGTACTTTCCGACTCTTCTTATTCTTCTATAGATGATGACACCTTGCAAAAACAATATAATCAATTGTGTGAGCTAAGTCTAAAAATCATAACTAAAAATAAATTTCTAAAAACCAAAAAGGAGTTTTTGGAAAATGAGGTATATGAGTTAAAAGAAAAAGCAAAACGACTTGAAAAAGGAAAAGCAAATGACGATGATTGTAAATCATGTCAAGAGCTTAATCTTGAAATAGAAAAACTAAAGCTCACACAAGAAGTTTTAATAGAAAATAATTCTAAGTTTAAAAGGTTTAACAAAAACATCGCTCTTGCCGATGAAATAGTTAAAATCCATAAAACACCAGGAGACATGAATGGGCTAGGTTTTAATGAAGTATTAATTCCAAAGAGTCAAAACAAAACGGCCGAAAAGGACGAACATTCTGTCAAAATTGCTGCAGTACAGCACGGACCAGACGAAACCAAAATAAGGGTTCCGTTCGTTGTGCAAAATGGTACCGCGGGTACTTCAACAGAACAGAATGTTCGCAATACGGACCGTACTGAATTTGTTAAAGTAACAAAGAAAACCAATGATAATGTTAAACTAAAACCAGCCATTATATCAGGAGTAGGACTTGTTAAAAATGAATTTAGATCAAAAACTACTCAACAACGATATAAAACTTCTTTTGCCAAACGCCCCTTTCCTAAGAGCAACCACAACGTTCAACCTAACTACCAACACAACGGTTGGAATCAAAACTTTCCTAGACCATATCAAACTCCAGATTACATGCCATGGAACCCTTACCCATCATTTCCATACATGAATCAAATAAATGGTATGTTTAACCCAAACGGACCCATGAGATATTGGGGACCAAATGTTTGAGTTATTTGCTTCTTAGGTATGCTTGAAAGTTGGATTGGAACCTGATGAATGGATAAAAGATAGTGGATGCTCACGACACATGACGGGCAACAAAAGTCTCTTCTCATCATACCAAGAGTATGACGGAGGTAATGTCACTTTCGGTAGCAATCTCAAAAGCAAAATCATTGGCAAAGGTACGATTGCTCATAACTCTCTAACTATTGAAAATGTTGCTCATGTGGATAGGTTAGGATTTAATCTACTTAGTATTAGCCAACTATGTGATAAAAAGTATAAAGTACTATTTGATGAAAATGGTAGTAAAATACTAAAAGATGGTATCACCATAGCTAAAGGAGTTAGGAAAAATAACATATACGTCATGAAAATAGATAAAACATATAATGACAAACTTTGCTTAACAACATTAGACGATAGCTCATCTCTTTGGCATAGACGCTTAGGTCACGCTAATATGAGACTTATACAAAACCTATCTTTAAAAGAGTTGGTTAGGAATTTACCAAAACTAAAATATGACCAACACTTTTGCGACGCTTGCAAAATATGTAAACAAACACATAGTAGTCACAAATCTAAAAATATGGTGTCCACATCTAAGTGTCTAGAATTATTACATATGGACTTGTTTGGACCATCCGCTATAAGAAGCTATGGAGGCAACTTATACACTTTGGTCATAGTAGATGATTACTCAAGGTTTACTTGGACGTTATTTTTGAAAACCAAAAATGAAGCTTTTGATAAATTTGAAATACTTAGCAAGAAAATTCAAAATCTTCTAGGTGTCAAAATTGTGTCGATCCGAACGGATCATGGTCGTGAATTTGACAACGAAACTCAATTTGGAAACTTTTATGATACTAATGGTATAACACATAACTTTTCCGCTCCACGAACACCTCAATCAAATGGAGTAGTAGAACGTAAAAATAGAACAATTCAAGAAATGAGTAGAACAATGCTTAATGAACAAAACATTCCTCAAAAGTTTTGGTGTAACGCCGTTGACACTTCTACGTATAGTTTAAATAGAGTCCTAATACGTCCTTTCCTAAACAAAACACCATATGAACTTTATAAAGGTAAAAAGCCAACATTAGGATATTTTAAAGTCTTTGGTTGTAAATGTTTTATTCTTAATACTAAGGATTATCTCACCAAGTTTGACCCAAAGTCTTATGAAGGTGTATTTCTTGGTTACTCTCAAACTAGTAAAGCTTACATTGTCCTTAATAAAGAAACAATGATAGTCGAGGAATCGTTGAACATAACATTTGACGAAAGTCCACCTCCCTCTAAGACATCACCTTTGGTAGATGATGACTTAATTGAAAGTCAAATAATAGAAAGTCAAATTAATAATAACAAGGAAGATGAACCATCAAATAAGGAAATTGTCAACATCAAAGAATCTAAAAGTCATCCATTAGAAAAAGCCATAGGACAACTTAATCAAAGAACCTTAAGGTCACAAGCTCAAAATCAAAGTAATCATTTTTGTTTTGTATCCACCATTGAACCAAAAACCATAAATGAAGCAATAAAAGATGAATCATGGGTAATGGCCATGCAAGAAGAATTAAACCAATTCGTTAGAAATGATGTTTGGAAACTAGTTCCAAAACCCAAAGATCAAACTATAATTGGAACAAAATGGGTCTTTCGAAACAAAATGGACGAAAATGGTATAGTATCTAGAAACAAAGCTAGGCTTGTTGCACAAGGTTATAATCAACAAGAAGGAATCGACTATGATGAAACTTATGCACCAGTAGCTAGACTTGAATCCATTAGAATATTACTTGCTTATGCATGTGCTTATGAATTTAAATTATTTCAAATGGATGTTAAAAGTGATTTTCTTAATGGGTTTATTAACGAAGAAGTGTATGTTGCTCAACCTCCCGGTTTTACCGACTTTGAGAAACCACATCATGTCTTCAAACTCAAGAAAGCATTATATGGCCTTAAACAAGCACCTAAAGCTTGGTACGACCGTCTTAAGACTTTTCTTATTGATAACAAATATACTATGGGATTAGTAGATAATACTCTTTTTACTAAGAAAAAGGAATCGCAAATTATTATTGTTCAAATATATGTTGATGACATTATATTCGGATCAACTTGTCAAGAACTATGTAATGATTTCTCTAAAATCATGCATGACGAGTTTGAAATGAGTATGATGGGTGAGTTAAACTTCTTTCTAGGACTTCAAATTAAACAACTAGAAGATGGTATTTTCTTTAACCAATCTAAATATATAAAAGACATGCTTAAGAAATTTGGTCTTGAAGATTCCAAACCAACTAAAACACCCATGTCCTCGGACACTAAACTCACCAAGGACGAAGAAGGTGAATCCGTAGATAACACTAAATATAGAGGAATGATTGGTAGCCTACTCTACCTTATGGCTAGTAGACCCGACATTATGTTTAGTGTTTGTCTATGTGCTCGCTTTCAAGAAAACCCAAAGGCATCACACTTAGAAGCATTAAAAAGGATTTTTAGATATATTAAGGGAACAACGTGTTTAGGATTATGGTATCCCAAAGGAACGGGTATAGAAACCATAGTGTATGCCGACTCGGATCATGCCGGTGATTATGTCGATAGAAAAAGTACAAGTGGTATTTGTACTTTTGTTGGACATTGTCTCACCTCATGGTTTGCAAAGAAGCAAACGGCATTAGCCATCTCTACTACTGAAGCCGAATACGTCTCAGCCGGAAAAGCATGTCAACAAGCTCTTTGGATGAAGCAAGCTCTCGTAGACTACGGAATTCATCTCAACGACATTGTGATACTTTGCGACAACAAAGGAGCCATCGATCTCAGCAAGAATCCCGTTCAACATGCTCGTACAAAGCACATTGAAATCCGTCATCACTTTCTTCGCGACAATGTTCAAAAAGGAAACATTTCAATCGAGAAAGTATCCTCCGAAGACAACATTGCCGACATCTTTACTAAACCTCTTAAACGAGAACCTTTTAATCTTCTTAGACTTGGTTTAGGGTTAATGGAACCAAACATGTAGGATAAACATAGCCTAAAACATTAGAATAGTCAAACCAAAACAATTTTGCCTTATATCTGCTACTGTAGCCACGGCACCAAACGACAACACGGACGGAACCAAATATTTGGTGCCGTCTGGTCCGTGGTGTCTACAGAAGCAAAACAGCTATATACATAACATCCTCTTCCTCACAACCCACTTTATCAAAACGTGTAAAACTTAAACCAAGCTCATTATTGTCATCTTCCCACTTACTAATCACTGAAGATAACATCATTGTAAGTATCCTAACTACATTTCATCTCTTAATTCTGAGTCTAGGATTCTTATTTATGCACAAAACTATCACAAATCATTACATGGGGTTGTATGTATGCTTTTATACCAAATATGAATTCAATTGGCAAATTGCATAACTAGTCATTCAAATTAGGTACTACATTATCATATTTCCCACTAATTGATAGATAATAAATATAAGGCCTTATTCAAACAACCAAACACCCCATGTCAAAAGTTTTGAAAAGTTTCTCACTTGTAGGAAAACATTTTTCATTGCTAATACAAATAGAAACGTTAGAATTTTCATCACTTGCATGCTCTTGAATACTAAAGGTATTGCATAACTAATATGCACTCCCGGGTATATTCAAATGTAGCCACATTGAATTAGGAACATTTGGGTTATCTCATGGTATTTGCCAAACACCTCACTAAAACCATTTTGTGCATAAAATGAGTCGAGATAACCGCAACTCCAAATTGTTTTCATATAGGCACACACTAGAATCAAAAAACGTTAAAATTTATTTTCAATTTTTTTTAACATATTAATTCTTGTCCTTAGGAATAACCATGGTAGCCGCAAGATTCTATGATCACAAAGACACCCTTAACTACATTCCCAAACACCACAAAACCAAAGGACTTACCAAGGAACAAGTAGAAATATTTAAGAGTCTAGAATCAAGGTATTACCATGAGGGTAGAACCATTCACTCATCCTTCCTTGAAAATACCAATCTTCGTGAAGAACTAGCCGCCATTCAATTCGATTGTCTTCTTGACATCGATGAACCAATTTGTCCTAGGTTTGTGTTAGAATTCTATGCTAGTGTGACCGGCTTTAGTGATGAAGACGATGATGAATTCTGTCTTAGGTTTAGAATCAACCAAAATGACTACACCATCACCTTAAGCAACTTTGCTCAAGTGTTAGGAATTCCCAACCGAGAAACTTGTGTCTACACAAATAAGTGGTCACTCATGGCTCTTGATACAATCAATGACCGCTCTCTTCCCTACATAACCCGTTTGGCCGATAAGGATGTCATCCGTGAACACCTTTTTAACCCAAAAAGTGATACAACCCGAGTTACCCGAAAGGGAAAAGAGGTAAACCGAGATCCATATGGAATGGAGCTAAATGAACTTAAGCCCGAATTTAAGAAATGGGAGGAACTACTTAGAGCCAACGTCATTAGCACCATAGGGAATAGGGATCACATAAACGCTTGTCTTTGCCACATGCTCTACAACTTGTCCACCCGACAACCATTCAACTTAGCCTACTACATAGCTAGGAGAATGATTGATATTCCTACTCAAGGATCCGTTGCTCTTCCATACGGGATGCTTCTCACCCGTCTCTATAGAAACTTCGCTCCAATTCCACCAACCCCAAAAGGGATGCACCTTCACTATGAACTCATCCCTCACATCTTTGTACCTTTGAGTGATGCTCGAGTTGCTAAGACTAAAGGCAAGAGAGCTAAACCTCCAACTCCTTCATCATCATCATCAAATAGCTCCGAGGATGGTCTTCCAAGCTCTCATCTTCCACCTCAAGAGTATTACGCATCCCTTCCCGAGATTGAGAATGAATCAGCAGAATTCAAACAAACTAAGGGAATGTTTAAGTGCCTTGGTAGGATGATGAACAAGATTTACAAGAAATTGGACAAATAAGGGTACTTTAAGGAGTGTTTGGAACAATGCATTATCGTTAATGTTTGATACTATTTAGTTGCTTTTATTATGTAGGATGATAATATAACTTGAAACAATGGTGTATGCTAACAATCTCATGCAGGGGGATAGCACAAGTATGCTATCAAATTTTACTCATTTTCACTATATTGTGAAAATCAATAAGCCTTGCTCAAAATCTATGCTCCACTATGTTTACATATGTGTTATTTACTTTTCCTAACTAGAAATGTTTAGTATAACAGCTTTTGAGAAAAATTTCAGGTTTCGGAAATTTCCCCGACACCTAAAAACGAACTCTGTCCATATTTCAGCACTCCACGGATCAGACGGCACCATAATTTTGGTACCGTCCTTTATGTAGTTTGGTACCGCCATACCTGTACAGGCGGACCAGACGGCACCCTTTTTAGGGTACCGTCCGTGTATGATTTTGGTGCCGTGGATCCTCCAGGTAATTTTCTGAATTTCGACTCTTTCGTGATTCCAAATTATCTTCCATCACTTATAAATCAATCTTAACTAGTTTATACTGTTATTAGAACTAGTATTATTTACTAAGGTATATAAGAAATCCATTTCCCACCAAAATTCAAAAATTTGAAAAATCCACCCAAGGAGCCCTTTGGCATAAAGGAAGGAACCAAATTTTTGGTACCTTCAAATCCGTGGGTAATCTGAATATTAGGAAATTCCACTCACTAGAACACATTTATTGCATATCTTTTCTTCTTCACTCCATCTTCTTTGTATGGATTGACTTGGGTGATATGACTAGCATTCAACCCACTTCCAAATCATTAGGAACCTCATCTCTTCAATGGTTCAACATCAAATCAAACCATTTCTCAACAATTTCTTACCTCTATAAATTGAAAGGCTTTACCATGATCATCCTCACACCTTCTTCATTCTCACTACTATCTAGCAAATCAAAACCCAAGTTAAAAATGACTAAATCATCACCAAAACCTTGCAAGAAAACCGCTAGAATTAGCATAAGGCCTTGTTGTTTTGTTCATCTTAGCTCATCATCCGAATCTTCACCACTCACAATCTCATCTCCCATTAGAGATGATACAAATCTTACCCTAGCTACACCCACTTCATCACACATTGTGATCACCACTCCACCACCAACAAAAACACCTACTTCACCTCCACCGGCACCCATCCAAACATCCAAAACACCCTCACCACCTTCACCAAGGTCTCCCACTCTCACTCCCATGGAGTTATTTTCAACTCCACTAACATCACCAAATCCTTTCCTAGAGGACTTGGAGGACTTGCCTCCTAGGCCAAGTCATCCACCACCATTGCCATCTTTTGGCACAATTGAGCGAATCGCTCATGAGTCACCTCGGTCATCCATTGACCCAAACGCCCCATTAGGGCCAAAACCTCTCCTTTTTCACCCCATTCACAAGGACATTCATGGTCCTTTATACGGGGATCATCCACTTCCATCATCAATGTCCCCTCATATTGAGGACATTCCGGAGTGCATGTGGGATGACAATTCCACTAGAGAGGAGATTCAAGCCGAACTCCACAACCTCCACCAATTCAAAGGCATGGTGGATTCTCACTTAAGTGAGACAATGCAAATGCAAAATGCTTTGCTTGCATCCATCATGACCACTCCAAACATTCCCAACACCACCAACACATCCACCATTCCACCACCACAACCGCCCCAAACATTCTACCCTCCAAGGCATGGTTGCTCAACTTGTGAGCAAACGGGCCAAACCGTGGAACGGACCCGGGTTATGGTCCATGACTTCCACGAAGAAATGAGGTTCATCCTCAACCACATTCTTGAGCGTCTCAACGCTCTTTCCCATCCACCATCACTTTAGGATGGTTTTAGAATAGTCTTTCTTTTATTTGCTTTCTTAGGATAATTTTTATTTCTTGTACTAAAAACACATCATTGTGTTCTCTTTTCATGATCTTTATTCATGAAAAATTTTAACTAATGAATGTTGTTTATCATATTGTTGGTGTCATTACATAGTGCTTGGAAATGCTTGTGAATGATCATTATTACTAACATTTTTTTTTGTAGCTTTATTTTCACAATCCATGTATCTTCCCATTAAAGCACCCAATTTAGGGGGAGCTTTGAACAAGGGGGAGATAATAGCACGGGCTCATTACATTCCGCATAGCCTCTTCTTTTTGTTGAGACAAAAAGGGGGAGAAAATATAGAACTTTGAAATTATTTATATTTGACTTTTCTGAAAAAGTCAAACTGCATACATTTGACTTTCTAAAAGTCAAACAGGAACTCTCATTGATAATACTTGACTTTTCTTAAAAAAGTCAAACTGCATACTTTGACTTTCTGAAAAATTCAACATCATGCATCAACTAGTGAATTCTTTGACTTTCATAAAAAGTCAAATTTCATACACTTGCATTATCATTTCCTTTTCAAGTTCTAAAACTAATATTTTTATAACTCTTGTACAAACTTTGTTTCTTTTATAAAAATAAAATTTATATTTTGTCCTCAACAAAAAGGGGGAGATTGTTAATACAAATATCGTCATTAAACGTTATTTATATTTTTGATCTTTGCCTAAGTTTTGTTAACGACAAAAGTAAATTTAATTTATAAAAGCTTAAAGCTTGTCAAGTTTATTTGATATTAAAACAAGCTTTCTCAAACAATATATTCATCATTCAAGCATTTACATTTATCATTAGTAACATCTTGATATGACTCTAATCATTATGTATGATAGTAGTTTGTAGAATGTGTTAGGTTCTTAAAACCAAACACTACTTAAGCATTTGCATATTTCTATAAATAGTAATACAACATTTGACATCATGTATTACATCATGGAAATCATTGGAAGATTCCATTAGATATTTTGTGAAGATTTGTACTCTTCATATCTTGCACAATCTCACTTAGATAGAGTTGACTTTAGGCAAGATTTGATATCTTGGCTGTCAGACCGGCGGTACCAAAATGGTACACGGGCGGAACCCTTTTAAGGGGTCCGCCGTCCGTGGACGCTCCTGTCCAATTTGGCTATAAATAGCAATGCCAAGCCAAGTAGTTTCTTACCCCTTTCTAACATACTCTCATACATATCTTCTCTCTAACCTTTCTAACTCAGTTTCATATCATATTAGTGATCTCTTTTGTAGCAAAGAAGATCAAGTCATATTCAAGCTTCAACGAGAAGTTGGAAGTCTTGTTTGTTTAGTGTTGTATGATCTAGTGTTGATCCATACTTCATTGTTGTATCAAACCATCATAATCTTGTGAGTGTGAGTGGTTAGTATTTTAGTCCTCAAAATACATTGTGTGTGGGAGTAGTTGTACCCTTGGAAAGAACTCGACATCTAGCTTAGTGTCGGAAATAGTGTAAGCGAAGTGTAAAGGTTTTCTCCGCCGGTGAAAGGAGCTTGTTGACTAGTGAAGTTAAACTCTCGAGTGTGAGACTCGGGGAGTGGAGTAGGGCAAGGAAAAAGAGTCCTTGTAGGCCGAACCACTATAAACAACTTGTTGTGGTTTGATCATTTCTTTCCTTATTTACTTATTACATATTGCTTGCATATTTCATTAACATACTTAAGATCAATATCAATTGATCTTTCAATAAGTTTCAAAACAAAGTTTTTAATCGGTAAACTATTCAACCCCCCTTCTAGTTTTCTACACATTCGACGAACTTTTATTGAGTTTTTATTTAGTGTTGAAATTTAGGTTTTGAAAATCACATGTAATTTGTTATTAAAAAAGTCAAGATGTGCTTTGCTATTTTAAATACCACACATGATTGAATAAATTACATATCAATTTAAAATAACAAACCAACTGTGATTTTAAAAATCACATGTGATTTTTTAAAGCGAAAATTATAGCACTCACAAAAAAGCCTCGAAAAATAATTTCATCAAAAGTATATACAAGTGCTCCTCTATAAAAAATTCGTTTCGCGTAATGATTAACAGTTTGTGATATAATTTAAAAATAAAAATAATAACGAGTTTTTTAGTTTGATGAAAGAATAAATGGTCAGGATACGTTCATTTAATCATTAATAATTTTGTGATATATGTTAAACCTTTTTTTTTTTTTTTTTTTTTTTTTTTTTTTTTTTTTCTTAATCTTAAAGAATATGTTAAACTTTTCACTCTTCATAAAATTTTTAAGAAGCACAAACTCAAAAGTTGATACTTAACAATATATATGGATTTGAGTTCGAGGAAATAAAATAAAACCCAACGAAGAGCTGGGCTAGTAAATGAATAAGTAAAAAACTATTGGGCCAAGCTATCACCTATCTTGCTCAAACTAACTTTATAATTGACCTCTTATTACGTAAGAATCCGTTTATAAACAAACGGATTACCCTTAGAATTGTTTTGAAAAGAGTAAATTACACCGTTGGTCCTTGTAAAAGTGTCGGATTTCATACGACATCCAAAAAAACTAAATCTTGCATCGTTAGTCTTTCATTTTAAAAATATTACGTGAGTGGTTCAATTTTCATAAAATCGTTATCTTTTTTCGTTATCTCGGACCTCACATGCAAATAACATGAGAGTACTTTTATCTGAATACTTTTTTTTGTCCTCTTCCACTTTTTTCTACGTGACTTAACACTGTAGAGTACTATAGCAATTGTACTTTTTTGTGATTTCGATTTCTTCTCACTTCATCTTTTTCATTTCTTCAAAATCCAAATATCCCACTTCATCTCTTTCGATTCATCTACACACACATTCATTTATTCTCATTTCATCTTTTTCAATTCTTCCCTAATTATCCTAGTATCAACTATTTTTTAATGCACAATCCAATCAATAAAAAAAAACTCAATTCAATAAAAACTACAAGAATTTTATAAGCAAATCCCAGAACACATCAAAACTAAAATACAATCTTCTTGTTTAATCATAACTATTTTTCTCATCACCACCATCAACCTCTTTTTTCTTAAATGCATATTCTTAATCCCAACCAAACCCAAATCAAAGCCTTTCATTCAAAACACATCTTTCAACCTTCCTAATCCAACTAATCGGTGATACCAAACACAAGACTATTGTCACACCCCAAAAATGGCGCAGCGGAAAGACATTTACAGGGTATGACTTCATGATCAAGAACACAAGATGACTAAATAGAGAAATAATAAAATGCATAACATTCGATGAATCATAGTCGCAAACCTCCCACAACTATGATAAGTATAAAATCTAGAATCCAAACATAAGTCTCAAAGTCAAACTACATTATAAGGAAAAGTCAAACTGCAACTCCACGGGATACACCCCGGGAAGGTCTTGTCTTAAGTCTTGCTAAGTCAGGCCAGTACTCAACCTTCTAGGAAACTTCAATACCACCTGGAAATGGATACTCGAAAATGTCAACATAAAGTTGGAGAGCTCGTAGATTTAAGAGTTAAACCACTAAGCTGTGAATTATATAGAGTAGGACAATTGTTAGTGCAAATATTATGATATTTAAACTAGACGGTTTCTTCGGTTTTAATAATGAAAAACATGTAACTTGTAATGCATAACGTAAAATGTGCAAGTTACTTGTAAACACAAATCATCAATGCATACTAACATCAACATCTCTCGAAGTCTCAAGTATGCTTCAACTCAGTCGCAGATTTCCATTCCGACGTAAATCACTCAAGGTATGAACAAACAAATTTAAAACTTGACAAATGATCAAATGATTAAATTTTGGTTCAAAGACTTCACATTTTTAATATGACAAAACATTTTTTAAAAAATACATTTTACAAATTATTTTTGAATTAAAAAGAAATGTTTTATTTTGAAAAATTAGTTTAAAAATCCCGACAACTATTCTTCCCCCAAAAACAGCTCCAAACATCCCCAAATAAACATTCACCACTAAAAACAAAAAAAATTAGCGTTTTTGGTACCGACAATACCACTAAATTTAAAGGTACCGTCTGACAATTAGTGGTACCGTATGTCTGTAACGGCAAGTTTTTTCTTTGCCCATAAATAGTGGACCATTTTACACTTTCAACTTGATTTTTCCAGCTAGTTTTCTCTGGTCTAATCCTCTTTTATTTAGATCACTTTTTTTGATCATTTAGAGAGTTTTAGTTTGTTTAAGAGTGATCCAATCATCCATTTTAGAGATCACCTTCATTCCTCTACTAGTCCAAGAGAAGAACACATCATATCAAGAAGATAGAAAGTGTTATAGTGTTAGTGTAGTGTGTCTGTAACACTTGTTACGTACTTGTTGTATCTAGATATACATCAAGTTGTCCATCATCTTGTTTAGCTAGATTGCGTAGATCATTGTGATCTTGTTGAGATCAAGAAGGTCTCGTGAAGCTTGTGTTGTTCGTAAGTAGATCGGGTAGATCGTGTTAATCGTGTAGACCGGGTAGATCGTGTATAGATCGTGGGGATCTTGTAGCTTGTATGATTTTCAAGGATCGGGTATACCGTGTGTGAGATTTGTACTAGCTAGATTAATACTCAACATTTAGCTTAGTGTCAGAAAATAATGAAAGTGACGTTGTATGGTTTTCTCCGCCGAGAAGGGAGCTTGTTGATTAGTGAAGTAACTCTCGAGTTGGGTACTCGAGGAGTGGAGTAGGGCGAAGAGGAGATTCGGACGTATCGTGGTCAATAGTCCAACCGTTGAGATGCTGAGAAGATTCATATATTTCATATGATTGGGCGCAACTTGTGTTACTCCGATGCGTTTGTCATGCGTTTTGAAGCGGTTTGATATCTTGCTATGTGATTTGATCGGCATTACCTTTCTTGATTCGTTCAGAATTCGGTTTGAATCGTGAAATTTTACCGTTTAGCATTTTGTTGATATCTCAGTTTTGTTTTGGATTATCAAAAATGAGTCATGAGGAACCGTTTTGTGCAGATTGGTGGCCTTCTTTCAGTGATATGGTAAGTTGTTTAATGTAGTTTATTCTGTATGTATGTGAATCTTGTCTGCTTTAGTATGTTACTTAAATCTGTATGTAATATGTTTTGTTGCGATATTGATTATGTGGTTTGTCATGACCCGGGACAAAATATGATGACAATAAGGACTTGTTATGTGATGCAAGTATTATGACCCCTGATCAACGTGATAATACCGAGATCATATAATTTGAACTTATTAAAGTCATACGACGTTTTGGGAAATGCCTAGGGTTGGTACGTGAATGGACTATGACTTATATCCGTTATTTGTCGACCCTCATGTTCGTTGGAATTCTGTACCTCCTTGCGAGATTCTCACTGACATCTGTTATGTATAAGTTCTGTACGCTTTGGAATCGATATCGTTATGATCTGTGTGAGATTATGGATTGCTACTTCTGCCTTAAACTCGTTCGTCTCTGTGTACCCCTGCTACTTCAATTTTCGAGGACGAAAATTTTCTGTTAGAGGGGAAGAGTTGTAAAACCCTAAAAATCTAAAACGTATGAAAAGACTATTTTACCCTCAAGGTTAATACTTGTGAATTACGTACAATATGTCAACCTCATTAAACACGTTTAACACTTAACCCATAGATGACCAAAGTATACAAGATAAAATATTCGACTCACACTTATGTCTATCATATGAATATCACACATTACATAAGTTACTTGGACCTAATAATGTACAAGATTTACAATATACATTTAATTAAATAACTACCAACACATCTAATTATAGTAAGTTGGATATCCTTGATTTTGTGCATAAGTGCCCTCCCCCCTTTCAGTCGAATATCACTCAATTACTACTCATAAATTCCCATATTAAATTACTATTATCACCTCATTGTAACCTCCGTATACTCATTCAAAAATTCACGCACAAACCTAAATAAAAAAAAAGTGACGGCTGAAGGTTTCTTCCTCTCATTCCATTCGACCAACACAAGGTGCAAGAAGTCTCGAAGAGTTGCTGTGATCGTGGGGTTTATTTCGAAGGTGGTGCCTTGTTCGTGAGTTTGGGTTGAAACTACTCCTAGTCGTGGGTGTTTTGTCGTGGGTTGTTTGCCTTGTCGTGGGATCACTTCCCTCGGTTCCTTCGTTTCTCGTTTCATCTCGTTCGCGCAACTAGGGTATCGTCTAATCCCGTCCATTTTGTACTTCTTTTGTCTCCCTTTTAACTGTTGTCGTGAGGCCTACCCTTGGCATGCAAAATATCACATAAATGATATGTTAATCTTCACATGAGTTGATAAAAGGTCTCCTAAAACCATGCATATATCACGTGAAGTATATAGTGAATGAAGGACCTATGTTGTGACCCTTGTATTCGACCCATACTAAACTGCTTTTGAAAACTCTTTTCGACCCTCATGTACACGACTTAATCCATGTTTCATTTAATTCGTATCGAGCTAAATAGATGTAATTAAACGAGTTTGTCGTGGGTTATCTTTTTGTGTCGTCAACATGAAAGAAATGGAACTAAAATGTTTTGTCTGGTCGTATGGGTTGACATGGGTTCTTGTTTATATGTCGACTAAAGTGGAAAAAAAAGGGTCCTTAACTACTCTTGATTATGTAGACCCAATTTTCTATTCTGTGTTGCATGCGTTTCATTTCACATTATATAGGCATGTCTCAACAAATACCATGCATGCATGTATTATAAACCTCACGTGAGGTGATAAAAGGCTACAGGAGCAAACATAAGTTAGCAAATGGAGTAGTTAATGGTCGACCCAATATGTATATGTTTTAATGATTTTGTGGCAACTAGATGCGTCTCATGCATACATTCACACTTTGACTTATTGTCTCGACTTAGGATTTAAACACGCAAGGGTCGTAAATCTGTATGAGAATTGGTTTCGAGTTGCTTAAAATGTAAATGAAAATCGAAATGGACTAGAGTTTTCAAAAGGATTTTATTTTTAAATAAAATATATGGGTTGATTAATTATAAAACTTGAAGGCTATTCGCTAAAAAGGGGTAAAGTAATGGACTAAATGGGTAAAATGAGTAAACTTGTGATATTTACATTTTAGACCCTCTACTTTGTAATATTTACACTTTAGACCCTAAACTAATATAACTTGTCATAAATGAACCTAAAATGGAAAGTTACTTAAAATAGCTAAACTACTTAAAGTGGAAACTTGCTAAAAATGGAAATCCGTCTAAAATGAGTAACCCGATCTTAATAAGCGTTATCTAATTCATAGGTTCCGGACGGCGGGATTGATTCATCGTGTGACTTTACTTTCCTATTTTGCTTGCTTCGAATGAGGTACATATATTTTATCCCTTTTCAGTAGGGATTTCTCCTAACTTTTCGATCCTTGATTTTACTTCACTTATGATACCTTTGCTATGACTCCCTTTACTGTGATCCCTTGATATGATTCTGTTCGCTATGACATTCGTTTGTTATGATTATGAACTTCTGATTATGAACCTTATGATTATGAACCTTCTGATTATTAACCTTTGATTATGAACCTCTGATTATGAACTTATGATATGGGACTCTGATATGAACCTTTGACTTCTGAACCTTTGATGTGAACCCTTGATATGATTCTGTTCGCTATGACATTCGTTTGTTATGATTATGAACTTCTGATTATGAACTTCTGATTATGAACCTTATGATTATGAACCTTCTGATTATGAACCTTTGATTATGAACCTCTGATTATCAACTTATGATATGGAACTCTGATATGAACCTTTGACTTCTGAACCTTTGATATGAACCCTTATGATATGATTATGCTTTGACCCTTCAGTTTGATACCCGAGCCAAATATGTGTTCCTAGTCATGGAGGTACCATGACCATGTCATTGATGCACCAATGGCATGACTCCATGTTACACACCGTCCCCTTTCCGTTATATGATTATGAGCTCAAGATATATGTTTGGCCACTATGTTTATGCGGGGACGTATGGATGCATCCTAGATATTTTTGATATGATATGATATGATTTATATGGTGAATAATGTTGTGTGCAATACGCGTCTTCATAGTCTGGGAGCTAGCTACTCCATTGGTTACTGAGGTCTCCCCTCCTAGTATATATGGTATTCCGAGGTCACCCCTCCGAATACAATGGTTACTTATGATATGATATGATATGATATGTTTCCGGGCTCGTGGTAGATTTCTGACAACCCTTACACTTTTGATATACCTATATTGTGCCATCTGTATTTCCCAATGCACCATATTCTGTAATAACTGTTCATTACTCAACACCCTTATATGACTCACCCTACTACCAAGGTATATATATATATTCCATTGCATTGATCTGTCATCCTCTCATTCCGTTACTGCAGACTATCGTTCCATTCACGTACTGGGTTATTATATGTTTATTGGATTTGACTGTGCTATTCATGTTTTATGTGACTACTGATTACCCTGCTGCGATATGATTAATATACGGTTATCTGATTTACCTGCTGTCATCTGATGATATGTGATCTCACTGTTATGTGACCCTCTGATTTGTCTGGTGACCATGCTAGTGTGTAATCAATAGTTTTTGTCTGTTTATCATGTATACTTCGTTCAGTTAATTTTGTGGACTATGACTATCTGATAGTATCTTTATCTGCTTGTTGTTGACCTGCCATGGTTGTATTTCTGTTTATGCTACGGTTTGATTGGGTAAATGGTTCAACTTGTGACGTCTGGCTTGTTAATTTGTTTAGATGGCCTGCTATGTCTTTAATTCATTCAATTATATCGTTTATACTGTATTCCTACTTGTTACGTGTGACTGCCATGTGTTGACTGCTGTTAGTACTTCCGCTGTTATGATACTGGTTGTGTTTTCAACTAAGGGTTTTTTTACCTGTGTGATTGTCATGCTCACTTACTAATTAATTGCTTTCGCTTGCCTTTAGATTTCTGTTTGACTTGTATGTCTTCTGATTTCCTGAATTGATTGTATGCCATATATATGTTGTGTGGATACGACGTCTGCTATGCTTGCTTATGTTTCAGTACTTGTATGCCTAGTTCGTATGTGCTTATATTCATGTCATCGATACTTTGCTTGCTTTGTTTTCCTCTGTTATATGTTCTTTCTGGATATCCGTATAATTGTGTTCTGCAGGACCCTCATTGACTCATTGTTCTCATTTCGCTGTGACTTTTTTATCAGTTTCCTTATCTCATTTCGTATTTCTGATTTTATTTAGCTTTCGTTTTGTTATATCTGTTCACTGGGCTTTTTAAGCTCAACCGCATTTCTTTTCCTGCGGCTGGTTTTAGGTTGGAAGAAGGGCTTTGATGGGATGAGAGTTGGATTATCTGAGTGGACCAACCCTAGTTACCTTATTATTTGAACTTATTTCGACGGGCTATTGTTTTGAAACTTCAGTTTATTTTAGACATCTTAAATTTGGTAATTTTCATTGTAATCATTCGTTTATATGACTTGGTACGTTATTCTTAAGACTTCCGCTTGAAAAAATTTATTTGTATGTTCTGATATGACACCAGAATGTGACACTTCTACCCTCGTCGGGTTGGGGTGTTACACTATTAGAAAGAGCTCGATGCCTACTGTTGAATGCCAGATTAGATAGAAGTTTTTGGGATGAAGCACTCAATACGGCTTGCTTTGTAATCAATAGGTCTTCTGCCACCAATTGATTGTAAGACTCCGATTGAAGTTTGGTCTGGAAAGCCCGCAGATTATTCGAAGCTTCATGTTTTTGGATGCCCCATGTATTATCATGTTAGTAAAGGAAAGTTATATTCGAGAGCCAAGAAAGGCATTTTCATGGGATACGGTGATGGGGTTAAAGGCTATCGAATTTGGTCACCAACTGAAAGAAGAGTTATTCTTAGCCGAGATGTGACATTTGATGAGGATTACTTGTTTCGTCTGAAACAAGATCCAGCTGAATCGAAGCTTCAAGAGGGTGTTCTCGAAAAGGTGGAGGATGTTCCTAAACAGGTAGAACATGTTATTCTAGAAGATATGGATCACGATGCTACTTCACCAGTAGTTGATACAGATGATCAACCAAGTTCACCACATTTGGAAAATGAGCAAGATAGGTCTATAACCCATGATAGACCTCATAGAAATGCAAAAGCCCCTATCGATTTGGTTTTAAGGACTACGCCGCATACTAAGTAGCTGAAGAGGTTGAGTCTCTTGATCCGGCTACTTATCGAGAGGCTATTACGTCTAAAGAGGCGGATATGTGAATTGCGGCTATGGGTGAAGAGATAGAATCTCTTCATAAGAACAATACATGGGAATTGGTGAAACTACCTGAAAGAAGGAAAGTTATTGGTTGTAAGTGGGTTTTCAAGATGATTGTTGTGTCTATCATAAAAAGGTAGCATATGGATCACTTATCTATTTGCTCTTGTATGTTGATGATATGCTCGTAGAGGCTAAAGACATGAACGAGGTTAATAAGTTAAAGATTCTTCTCAACACAGAATTTGATATGAAAGATTTGGGAGCAGCTCGAAAGATTTTGGGTATGGAAATAATTCGAGATCGAAAACATGGTAAGCTTTTCTTATCACAGAAAAGTTATATCGAGAAGATTATTTCTCATTTTGGCATGAGTTCGGCAAAATCGGTAAATACTCCTTCCTCGACAAATTTCCGTTTATCTACCGCTTGTGCACCTCAAAGTGAAGCAGAGACAGAGTATATGTCACGAATACCCTATGCTAGTGCTGCTGGGAGTTTGATGTATGACATGGTTTGCACAAGGCCGGATATAGTTCACGCGATGAGTGTAGTGTCTCGCTATATGGCTCATCCCGGAAAAGAGCATTGGAATGCAGTGAAATGCATTTTTCGTTATTTGAAAGGGACATCTGATGTTGGCCTTATTTACAGTGGTGAACGTGAATATTTGGTTGCGAGCTACTCAGATTCAGATTATGCTGCGGATCTTGATGCAAGAAGATCCTTGACCGGTTATGTTTTCACTATTGGAAATTCGGTTGTAAGTTGGAAAGCTACATTACAACCATCAGTTGCTTTATCTACTACTGAAGCCGAGTATATGGCTTTAACGGAAGCAGTGAAGGAAGGAATTTAGTTGAAAGGTTTGATTGAAGATCTTGGTTTCCCTCAAGATCAAGCGACCGTGTTTTGTGATAGCATGAGTGCTATTTGCTTGGCTAAAGACCAAGTATACCATGACCGGACTAAACACATAGATGTTCGTTATCACTTTATTCGTACGGAAAGAAGAATCAAAGCAAAGAAGATTGGCACTCAAGAGAATCCTGCAAATGTGTTTACTAAACCGGTTCCTTTGAGCAAATTTCGTCACTGTTTGGATTTGCTCAATATCAATAATTGGAAATATGGTATTACTTAGGAGTTGAAGTCAAGGTGGAGATTGTTAATTGGTTTGACTTTGAACTCCTAAGGGCAGTTTGGTAATTTAGGTGCATTAGTTATTTAAGTATCTGGAAATTTCCTTTTGTATGTCGGTTGTTTTTTGTATGTCGGTTATTCACTTATATATAACCAATAGCAGATATTGAACTTCTGTAACACACTTTTGATAAATAGAAATATACCAGCTCTTTTGCTCCAAAATTATGATGTTTGCACCTCTTATGTTCTGATCTGGTCTTTTGCTGCTGGTCTTGCTCCTTTTGCCTCTGATTTTTGTTCCCCTTATCCTAACAGTAGCTATGGATCATATCCACATGAACTTCCCGAAGCTCATCAATATCCACTTTGTAATTGACAAACCACCCTGAATGATCACTGGACATCTCATACACATTTAGGTCAGATTCCACCATATGAAGATGGCCTCGTGACTCCCCAAAGTAAAGTGGTGCTATTATGTTGTAATACCCTCAACAGTATGCCACCCTCCCGGGCAATAGCAATGCTAACTTCTTCAAATGTTCGGCATCGAGAGTTTAAATTATAACATATCACGACACGATGGATCCCAATAAATAGCTCCATTACAATTAACTCCAAGGGTGAAAAACATATTATAGTAGTTCTATGAGAAAGATTTATCTAAAATCTTCCATTTTCTAGTATCAGACGAGTAGATTTGAGTCTGAAACAGATCTTGGCCCTGAACCTGAAACAACACTTCATCTACCTTTGCCGACGAATACAAAAACTTTGTAATGAACAGTCTTTTTGATGGTGCGCTAAACCCATAAAATGAATAGTATTACGAGAGTTCTTGCCTCAAGGAACAGACGGGATGATGGAAAATTTCTTAGTCTGCCTCTCGTGTTCACCATTTTTTTCGATGTGTGTTACGTGTGTTGAAAAAAGGTCTATTTAAGGTGTGTTTTTACAATGAAAGATTGCAATGGAAGCTGATGAAAAGTTAAACAAGATAGTAATGAAAGATTTGACTAAGAATCACTTGTTGGTTTGAATTTGTCAGCATTTTCAAAAAACAAATAAATTTTGAATCAGCAAATAAATGTTGGTACATCTAACATATTTCGATATAGATCAAGGTATTCACGACGTGTTGAAATGTGGTGAACCAAGAGATGCACAATGAGTCACAGGCCTAATAAATAATTGAAATATTCTAGTTAGGTTCGTAAAGAACTAACCGGATTCTGGCCCAAAGGCTCGGTGTAACTAAGTGTTTCACGTACATAAATAGAAGCTTATAAATTTTATCTTTTGTAAGTCTTTAGTTATGGGCTTCTAATACCTTCTGATCTGAACTTTACTTAATCTCAAAGTTATTAGGTTAGTCGATTGCTTTGGTTTTGGAGTGTTAAACATGGTTCCTTTGGCAAGCTTGTTAGTAGAGGAAGTTATTTGTGAGTTAGGATGTACCTATTGTTTTTCAAGTTGTTTTTCCTTAATTTAATCCGTAAATCTCACAAATTAAAACAATAGTCCTTCACATTCTAAAAATTGTTTGAAGTTTCAATCTAGACTATGACTTTATTTTTACATAGAATTGTACAATTATTTCATAGGATGACCCATCTGAAATTTAGAGATAGACCAAAACTGGTAAAGCTAGGCTGGTCCTAACTCTGTCTGGCCTGGATGGAAAAAGACCAAGTGTAGACCGGCGGGGCGGTTTATCAACACTTGATTTAAGTTTCTGTTACTGGTAAGGTCCCGTCAAAAACCAGATCTATTGAGAAATTCGAGCTATATATTAATGCAGAAATGGATATCTTGAAATCTGGAGTGATCTTACACGAACGAAACTCTTATCAAGATTATTTAATTCTAACCTAGTCTTGTGAAATGGAGAACATGTTCTGATATTGTCTCAGCTTGCAAAAGCTTGTTGTTTGCTGTACCTACATTTAGACCCGACATCGAACATATTCGCAAGAAGCTACAAGAAACTGGATCATATGCAGACCATGCCAGTGGTTCACTGGTTCTATAATTTTGATGCATGTGATTGCATTTGTAGAATAGGATTTGCCCTTTGATTCTTGGTAAATAGTTAGTAGCTCAAACTGTTTATTCATATTTGGCTTCTTGCATATACATATATTTTATATTTTTAATCTACATATTACAGACATAATTCGATCTTGTTTAGAAAGAAGTTGTGGTTTCAGTATAACGATGAACTTCTGAGTTTCCAATTCTTCCATAGAAATATTTGCCTCCAATACATTTTTGAAAAAGTTTGCTTAGATCGAATATCTGTTTGAAACTCTTTTCGTAGGTGTTGTATTGAATGATCTTCCCAGGAATCCTCACCACCATGAATGTATCTTCTTCTTTTTCACCTCTCACAAAATCTAACACTTCGAATTCATAATAATGTTGGCTTGACCGATCTAGGTAGCTATCAGGAAGCTCATCAAGATCCACTTGGTACTTGATAAACCACCCTGAATGATCACTTGACATCTCATACACAATCAGGTGTAAATAACTTTCATCATGAGCAGTTAACACCATATGCAAATGGCCTCGTGACTCCCCAAAGTAAATTGGCGTTGCTTCATTGAAATAGCCTTTAAAAGATGCCACCCTTCCTGGCAATGGTGGTGGCAATGGCAGCTTTTCCAAATGTTCTACATCGAGTTTAAAGTACAACGGATCAAGACATGATGGAGCCCAATGGATCGCTCCATTCCAATAAACTCCACTGTAGAAAGACGTAAAATAATCAGACGAGAAAGATTGATTTGAAATTCTCCATTTCCCAGCATCTGACGAGTAGATTTGAATCTGAAACAAATCTTGGTCCGGAATCTGCAACAATACCCCATTTGCCTTTGCACGACGAATACAAACAACTTTGTAATGAACACAATCAGTTGGATGATATGCTAGACCCATAAAAAGAATAGTTTTACGGACATCCCTACCTCCAGGAACAGATGGAATGATTGCAAATTGTTTGGTTGTGGGATTAAATACATAGTATTTACGAGCACGTTGGTCTCCTAGATCACTACAACAAAGCAGTAATCCATTACAAGATTGCACAATTCTGAGACCCTTGATATCAGGATAGAAATCTAGACTACGAAAAGGAGGGGTGCTTTTGTCTTCAACATCATATGGAATATACAAATTGCGAACAAAAAGACCAGGTGACCTCGAGGCGTGGTCATACTTGAGAGTAAAATGACGCTGACTCAAAAGTGATAGCCAGTGTTTGGATACAGATTTGAACCGAAGGACGGAAGTAACAGGAAGCCTTCGAAGAATTTCGGTTAAAATGTCATCGTTGGAAACGATTAAAGCTCCAGACTGAGTTGATTGATGATTGGAATCCGCAAGGGAAGACTGCGAGAAGCAGGTTTCACTGATGATTTTTGCTTTTTTGAGTTGTCTCCTGGTGCTCACCATTTTTGGATATTGGTTAATTAAGTGTGTTGGAGAAAAGGCGTATTTAAGGTGAGTTTTTCATGGTAAAAGATTGCAATGGAAGCTTATAAAAAACAAGATTGCTATGTAAGCTATATACTTTAAATGAACTAGTCAACAATTTTAACATATAAAATATTGTGGTAGGTGCTTCTAAGTCCTAACTTTATCAATGAATGATTCAACATAAAGTTTTCAAGATCCATTAAAAAAAAATGTGAGTTTGAAAATGCACAAAGGATTGCGGGACCAACCCAACAAGTCTGTCCAAAAACCTGAAATATTGGGCAAAATCAGTTCACAGGAGCTATGAGGCCCCAATGCGCGTCCTTGTTAATCGAAAATCCTGGTTAGGCCTGGTCAAAAACCGCGCTAGTGGGCAACTCAGAGTTTCAGACCGTAAGAGCCATCACGCCCCTATGTCAAAATCATTATGCAGGAGCTACGATTGGTATCTGCTAAAAATTTCAATATAAAATATTAACCATTTTGTTTCAAACGTGTTAAAACGCTAAATATGACCGGGTCAGTTGTACATGTAAATAATTAACAGTGAAAATATGCACGCGATATTTCAAATAAGATAATATGCTCCCCTTTTTCTGTTTGAGCATAAACCAATCTCAAGTTCATAAGGATACATACATGGTTACAATTGGCATACTAATAGTAACTGTTTTATCAATCATGATATAAAATACATTGGGTTTGAAAGTTTGAATGATCTCATTGACACTGCTGAACCTATTAGGTCGCTCCATTGATCACCTGAGTTTCCAATAATTCGAAACCCTTCTTCCACAATCTCTTTCCTCTTGTCTTACTTAAATGACACTGCGGTTTTTCCATGGTCTTCAGTGCCTCTGTTAAGAATATAGTAATTATTAGTTTAGCAAAATGTAAGAAAGAAACCATATGCGTCTAAGGTTATAAACGCTTACCTTAAGATTAGACGGTCCCAATTCTCAAATCCGACCAGGATCAGATTACTGATAGTGGCATTTCTTTTGTTCTCAGTTCTTCCAGTCAGCAAAAACGTCTTAAACCCTAAGCTTAAAACCTCTTTGTAAAGCTTTAAACTAGGATTAATTTGTGGTGCCACTCCTTCAAGGACCCATTTGTCAAATTGAATATGGTCGAACATTTCGGACCTGTGACATTCATAATATCAGTTGTTATATATTAGAACCAATGAAAAACAATGTAAATGAAATCATCAAATGTTGTGTAAGGGTGTTTGGGTAAAGCTTAAGCATCTTCAAAAAGCTCAAAATTTGTAGCTTAAGAATGTAAATTTATTTCCTACAAATAATCAAATTAAAGAAGCTTTCTCAGCATATGCTTTACCAAAACACGTGCTATGAACTAATCGTTAGAGGCGTTTGAGTAAGATCATCCGTGCACCTTCTGGGCTTATTGCATTTTGCTAAAGGTATTAAGTACTTTTGATGAACTGGTGTTTGGGTAAATTCAAACCGCTTATGATTATGGTTTTAAACTACTTTCAAGAAGCTTTTTTCGTGTGTCTTCCTCTAAAGGCTTGCAGCATTGTTGAGAATGCTTTTCACATATCACATTTATACAAGTGTACACTAACCCAAACACTAAATACTACCTTGTGTTTATTACAAATATAAACTAAGAAGCCTTTTTTACTAGATAATCATATCAATAAGCTTTATCCAAACACCCTC
Organism: Chrysanthemum seticuspe; assembly: GCA_019973895.1. NCBI lineage: Eukaryota > Viridiplantae > Streptophyta > Magnoliopsida > Asterales > Asteraceae > Chrysanthemum > Chrysanthemum seticuspe. Next base: position 64,176,987 of record BPTQ01000004.1, on the reverse strand, counting down.
GCATGTGTCCAGTGTTGTCCCAACTTTCTTCTTGATCGATTATAAGTTGCAATGTATTGAATAAGTAAATATTGTATATGTTGATTAACCTTGTAAATGATGTAATACATATGTATATATAGGTTCTGAATCGGTATGTATGAACCGATGCAACCCTTCATTGTTTTCTAACAGAAACAACTGCCAAGTTAGTTATTAACTTTGGCTTTGACATATCTAGTCCCTAGTGTTTTAAACTAATACATAATAAGCAAAAGATGAAGATTATCGGGTCACATTCTCCTCCTTAATCTTGATCGTTGCTTCTTGCTATATCTTGAACTCCGAGCATTTGTCGCATCGTCGTGAACTTCAATCTTGGTAGAGCCTTTGTTAGAATATATGCTCTTTGTAGTTCTCCGTTGACGTGCTCAACATTGATATGTCCATTCTCTACACATTCTCGAATGAAGTGATAGCGAATGTCGATGTGTTTACTTCTTCCATGAAAAACTGGGTTCTTGACTAGTGCTATTGCTGAAATGTTATCTACCCTCAGCGTTATCTTCTTTTCTTCATTTCCAGTTAATTCACCAAGTAGTCTTTTCAACCATAAGGCTTGACATGCTGCTGCAGTAGCCGCCATAAATTCTGATTCACATGATGATAGCGCCACTGTTGGTTGCTTCTGAGTACACCAAGTAATGGGTGACTCTCCAAAGTAAAATACTATTCAAGTAGTTCCTTTTCCTTGATCAATGTTGATTCCATAACTACTGTCGCTGTAACCTGTAATCTTGCAGCCGCCTTCTTTCTTGTAAATTATGCCATGCTCCTGTGTTCCTTTGATATATCGGATTACTTGCTTTACTGCCTTTAGGTGATGATCCTTCGGGTCTTGCATAAATCTGCTGAGTAGTCCGACTGAATAACTAAGATCTGGTCTTGTATGTAGTAAGTACCTGAGACTTCCAATTAAACTTCTGTAATAAGTTGCGTCAACTGAGTTACCATCTTCCGCCTTGACCAACTTAGTACCTGGATCCATTGGTATCTTCGTATCATTACTATCCGTCATACTTGTCTCCTTTATGATCTTGTTAATATAGCATGTTTGCTTGATTGTAATTTCTCCTCCTGTCTGTGTAACTTCTATCCCAAGGTAATAAGCTAACAATCTTAAGTCGCTCATTTCAAACTTTTCTTCCATCTGGGATTTAAATACTTCCAATTCCTTTCTTGGGGTGCTTGTGATTATCAAGTCATCTACATAAACTCCAACAATAAGTGTAGAGTTCTTGTTTCGTTTTGTGTAGACTGCTTGTTCGAGATTACATTTCTTAAAGTCTAAGGACTTTAATGTTTGATCAAGCTTTACGTTCCAAGCTCTTGGTGCTTGCCTTAAGCCATATAAAGCTTTAGTAAGCTTATAGACTTTTCCAGAGTTTCCTTGTTGAATAAATCCTTTAGGTTGTGTAACGTAGACTTCTTCCTTTAAATCTCCATGTAAAAATGCTGATTTTACATCCAAGTGATGTACTTGCCATCCATGATATGCTGCTAATGCTAATTTCAACCGAACTGTCTCTATCCGAGCGACTGGTGCAAATACTTCATCGAAGTCTATCCCCTGTTCTTGTACATAACCTTTTGCTACTAAGCGTGCTTTGTATTTGATAATGTTCCCTTTAGCATCCCTCTTGGTCTTGTAAACCCATTTGAGACCTATTGCCTTCTGATTTTCTGGCAATGTTGTAAGAGTCCATGTATTATTCTTGTTGATTGAATCCAATTCAATCTCCATGGCCTCAATCCATTTCTCGTATGCTGATGCTTCCTTGTAGTTACGGGGTTCTTCTTCCGTAAATAACAAGCTTTGTGGTTCAACTCTACGTGCATGTCTATATATGTCTGACATGTTCCTATATTCACGTACGGGTGTATCATCAAATTTATCTCTTGAGTTCTCCACAGAACTAGTAGTAGCTTCTTCTTCCTCTTCTGAGTGTGGGTCGTAATGGTATGCTTGTGGTGTGATTGGTGAAACAGGATCGGGAATCTACTCTTGTACATGATACGTGTTGTCATCGTTTTCTGTGTTGACTGGTGTAAGGTTTTCATTGTCAACTCCGTCTACTACAAAACTAGCCCAAAAGGTGTCTTGTGTGTTCGTATCTCCTTCATCTTCGTTCCAATCCCACGGTTTTGTTTCCATAAATTTTACGTCCCTACTAACATGTTTCTTCTTGGCTATAGGGTCATATAGCCTACATGCTTTTGATCCTTCCTCTACTCCTAAGTAAACCAATGGTATGCTTCTGTCGTCCAGCTTCTTTAAGTGAGGTATCGTTATTTTTGCATAAGCTGTGCATCCGAATATTTTTTGGCTTTCTAGGTTTGGTTTTCTATTGTAGAGTGCCTCATATGGAGTTTTATCTATCAGGGCCCTCGTAGGTACCCTATTGAGTATGTAAAGGGCATGCTTAACTGCTTCCGCCCAAAAAGTTAAAGGTAACTTCATTGCTTTCATCATACTCCTTGTAGTTGATAGCACTGTCCTATTCCTTCTCTCCACTACTCCATTATGCTGTGGGGAGTATGGTGCTGTCAATTGTCGTCCTATTCCGTTTTCTTTATAGTACCTTGTGAATTCATTTGATGTGAATTCACCACCTCTATCCATTCTTAGCATTCTAAGTTTCAACTTCATTTCCATTTCTATTTTCTGCCTAAATTCCTTGAATGTACTAAATTCCTCATCTTTCGATGTAAGAAAGTATGCCCACATAAAACGTGTACAATCGTCTACTAACAAGAAAATGAGTTTCTTGCCTGAGTGTATTGCTGGGCTAATAGGACCGCAAAGGTCTCCATATACTAAGTCCAACGGGTTCTTTGATCTGAATTTGGCTCGGTTTGGAAATGGTGTTCTACTGTGTTTTCCTAATAAGCATGCGTTACAAATTTGTCCTGCATGGTTTATCCTAGGAATTTCGTCTACTAGAACTTTTCTAGTCATCTTGTTTATATCATCAAAGTTTAGATGACCTAATCTAGCATGCCATAACCCTGCTTGGTTATCTATGTTTGCTAAGAGACATATAGGTGCTTCTATCTGTAACTGAATCTTGTAGAGTCGATTCTTAGATCTTTCTAGCTTCATCAACAACTTCTTGTTCTTATCATACAAAGTCAGCTTGTTTCCCTCCATAATGACCTTACAACCTATTTTAGTAAGTTGTCCTAGACTAAGTATGTTGCTCTTGAGGTTAGGTATGTAGTATACTTCGGATACTACTTTCTGTTCCTGGTTTTTACAACCTAACAGTATAGACCCTCTACCCATTATCTGTACATACGATCCATCTCCAAAACGTACTCGTCCTGTTATGCTTTCATCAACATCTCTAAAATGACTCTTTATACCAGTCATGTGGTTACTTGCACCATTATCTAAATACCATATGCTCGCATCTGCTGTAGCATATTTCTTTGGTTGAATTTGTTCTTCATTCAACAACACTTCCTTGTGTTCGGTTTCGTGCATAGCCATTAATAGTGATGGTTCATCGTCTTCTAAGATAAGGTTTGATTGTTCCTGGGTTGTTGATGTTGCTCTACATTTACTCATATAGTGTCCAAGTTTATTGCACTTGAAACATCTTATGTTACTCAAATCCTTCCTACTTGAATTGTCTGGGTTTCCTTTATGATTTGAGTTTCCCTTTTGTGAGTTGTTTCTGTTGTTATTATTCCGCCAGTTTCCTCGTGAGTTATTCGATCTACCTCTACGTTTGTTAAAACGCTTTCCTTTATCTGAGTGTTCACCGTGTGTAAACAGTAGATTCTCCTGGCTTTCAACTTGACCTCCCTTCCGGAGTTTTATTCTTTCCTCAAATGCTTTGAGTTTTCCAGTGACCTCATCTAGGGTAATGTCGTCTAGATCACTTGTTTGTTCTATGGATGCTACTATCTGAATGAATCTATCGGGTGTGGAGTCTAATAGTTTTCTAACTATAAGTGATTCATCTAATGCTTTCCCTAGCTTTTTTGCTTTCGTGACATAGCCGTTTAACTTGTCTGCAAATGCATCCATCGTCTCATCTTCCTTCATCTGAAGTGAGTTAAATCCAATCATCAATGATTGTAAGCGTGCTTGCTGCACTCTATCTTGTCCAACATGTCTTTTTCTTAGCGAATCCCATAAATCTTTTGCCGTCTTACAACCCGCTACTTGTAAGATCATATCTTCTGCCAACGCTTGATATAGGAAGGCAATTGTTGCCTTATCCTTTTTGTCATCAACTGGTGTATCTAACTTCGGTTCTATTGCTTCCCATAAGCCATGTGCCTCTAGTATAACTTTAATTTGTATAGCCCAAACTGTGTAGTTTGTGGTTTTCAACTTAGGGCATTGGTATTGTGCAACAAGTGTTACGGGTTTTATTGTAGTTGATGTGGTTACTATATCATCGGTTGTCATTTTGAAAGTGTTTATTATTTTCACTTTCTAGGTTAATGGGATTACTTATCTTAGTATGGTACTTCTTTCTAATGTGAAAATTATAGTTTCCGGGAATCTTAGTACTACGGGTTCAATAATTAATTTTCGGGATTTCCTAGTAGTATAAATTAATAAGATCTATACTATTCTAATATGAATTGAAATCCAAAAAAACGAAACTTGTGACCTCGTTAACTTGATGAATACGAGATGTATTCTGATAAGGTTTTAAAAGGTACCTTTTTGAGGGGTCGTTTAAGCCCTTATTTGATCACTTTTGTATCCGTTATTGCTTAATATCGTTCCTTTTCACTTTTTAGGTCTCTTGAAGGCAAAATGCTGGAATGGCACTTATTTGGACGAAAAGGCGCAAATATACGAAGAAAATGGCCAAAGTCAAGAATCGAGACACTCAAGCTGCTGAAATACAAGGGGACGGCGTCAGGTGTTATTTGCGACGCCGTCGGAGCACTTTTGTGACGGCTCAGTAGCCAAATTGCTTTTTTACACTTGACGGCGTCAAAAAGCCGACGGCGTCACAACCACAAGGTGACGCCGTCACAAGCCGATCAAGACTATCACAGCATGCGCGCGAAGTAGTTGATATTGTTTTGGCCATAACTTTTGCATACGAACTCGGATTTAGGTGGTTCAAAAGCCCACGCGACCGGAACGAGAAAATCTACAATTTGCTGAAAAAATGGTCGTGACGCCATCACCCTTTGACGACAGAAAATCTGCCTATAAATAGAACATTATAACTTCACTTTTTGTAGGCTCTAAACCCTAACTCCGATTCCAGGGTTTAGATAGGTGTTTTTCCAGTAACTTTGAAGGTTTCAATCACTCCAAAAACATCTTATGATGGTTTGTTGATTATATCTTAATCCATATATTCAATTTATCATTATGTCTCTTCTATGTTTGATTGATTGTGTGTATGCTTGCATGTTCTCCATGTCCGGCTAATTTACTTGTGTGTTTGCTTAGGGAATATGAAACTTAATTATTGAATATTGATTGGTTGTTTCTTATCTTAGTTGATTAATGATCTAGTAATGCGATAGGTCATTCGTTGTGTACTTAATGCTTGATTAATCTTTGTGAACCTTAGGTTATAGCACTTTGAGTTGTTGTAAGCTAAACTATCGAAAGAGGCCTTAGAGTTAGAGTTTATCATCCCTAGTGGGTTTTGTAGACGAGACCCTTTGGTAACTTCAAAGAGTTAGGGAGAAACGCATACCCTACAACTTTAGAAACACAACGCAACTAGGAATAAGGACGTGACAATTCAACCACCAATAGAAGATAACAAAGGAGTAGTAAAACCTAAGTAACCACATCTTTAAATCATCATACGAGCACACAACAATAGACATAGACTTTCCTTAGCTTAGTTAATTAGATAAGTAGAGTAATCGGTAGAAATACCAACCCCCAAATCCAAACCCCGAGATTTGTACCTTTCCATTTCATAAAATATAAAAATACAAAAATAATCATCCCTCACCTTTAGACTTAAATCGACATACACTTCAGCCTAACGACACTATTCCCCTAGAGAACGATATCAATACCCGTGGCTTACCCTAATACTACACTCCAACGATTAGGTTCACTGCCTAGGGTGTTGAAAAACTTGCTCGACGAAAAGGAAGTTCCTTTGACCCCGAACGCGCTGTGTAAGCGTATCAAGTTTTTGGCGCCGCTGCCGGGGAATAGTTATTGTTTAGGCTTGATTTATATCTCGTTTAGGTCTACTCACAAGATTCCTATCAAGTGAGATTTTTTCTTTTTTATTAGCTTCCTTGTAGTCTATCCCCCTTCTTTGTGTTTGTGTTCGTAAAACCATTTTCATTTGTCACTATGGCAAGTGAAGTAGCATTTGAATCATTAACAAATGAGGAACAATTGAATTTCGCAAGTTGGTTTGGTTTTTATTGTTCTAATGAATTTGTGAGTGAACTTAGAGATATCCAAAAGAAGAAGGGTGTAAGATTGGATGGATTTGATATATTTTGTGTTTGTGTGGCTTCTATTCAACGATCGTTGTCAAGATCAACTCCTTTTAGTGACACCATCTTTAGAATTTTTCAGAAAAACCTCCTATGCATAAACCTTCAGTTGTTACAACTTGAGGAAATGGATAAGAAGGATTTATCTAACCTTAGGAATCATGATCAAAAAGACCTAGTTTTTAAGAACATGAAACCTAAACCCAACCAAGATTGTGAGATGGTTGAAGCTAAAATACCTAGTTGCATGTGTGGGATAGATTTTAAACATTTAGGAGATCTAGATGTAATGGATAAAAAGGTGGAAACTCCAATCCCTACCATCACTTGAGGAACACACATCACCTATAACTTACCCGGAAGAAGTAGAAGAGACTATAGGAGCCCCAATTGATAGAGAACCTTTGGACCAAACGCCACTAGAGAATGTAGGTTTAGATGCTTGTTGTCATGACCTCTCTCTTAGTCCTAGGGAAGTTCCTAATTTTGATGAACCGGAGCCTCAACCAAAAACCTTACCCAATGTTCCGTCTTTAGATGTGAATCTTGGAATTGAATTAGGCCCCAATCCACCCATCAAAATAGATAGTCCGGGTAGTTGCTTGATAAAGGTGGTAGTTTATAGTCCATGTAGAGTGGAAGCTAATATAGGAGTAACCCATGACCTTACACACTTATATCACCCATTCATGGTTGATAACAAGAAACACTATGGGTTTAAACCGGGTTTATTAGGTCAAGATGGATCCTTAACTAAGAATCTTTTGAAGTTAATAGAAGATGATCCATTTTTAGGAGGGAGATTTGATTCACCCGCTACACCAATAGACTTAGGTAAGTTTATAATGAATGGAGTACACTCCTTTGAGCATATAAATCACCCATCACCCTCTCCTCACGTAGCAAATTTCCACCCTAAGGGTGTGTATTGCTACTATCACCCGCACTTAAACTTAAGTGTAGGAAAAACTTCCCCTTTATCTGTTAAATATGGGTAGAGTCAGGCTCGTGACTCGAACAAAAACAAGCGCTTCTTGGGAGGCAACCCATGTGTTTTTCCTTTTCCTTTTTATTTGTGTGTCGTATGTCTTTTATTAATTCTCATGTTTAAATTTGTATAAATACTTTATTTTGTCTTTAACCTCGTCTTAATTACATATAAAGGTATTTTACATAAGGGATAAGTGTAGGGAGGATTACACACGTTTTCAAAAGAAACGTAAACATGAGAATTACAATTATTTAAAAGATATACATGTGTGTTTGTTCGAGTCAAATGCTTGTATCGAGTCATAATGGATGTTTTGCAGGAAATTTTTCCAGATTTTAAAGATAAAAATTTTCCAGAATTTTTTCCAGAAAATCGCAGACCAGTTTCTTTCATGATAACCTGACGGTGTCAGGGTCGCAACCTGACGGCGTCAGGAGGAGCAGAAACAGCTTCTAACTTTTTCTCGTTTTCTGTGCTACTTATAAATTTTTGGAATTTTCAGGTCTTAATTTTCTAGAAAATCTGCAAACATCCATTCCACAAGCATTATATCTTATTTAAGTCTGGAATTACATCTTGTTGTGATTTTTGTTTGTTCAGTTTGATGCGTTGGGTTGTTTGTTTTCTTCAAGTGTGCAGGTTTTATTTATCAAGAAGAAGATACATAAGATTGTAAGGAGCTTTTCACGCATAAATTCTCCTTGGAAAGAATTTAACCACTACTTCACACACGGATCCTACCGAGCTAATCAGGGGAGTATTAGTTTCTTTCGTTTTTAATTACCTTCCATTATCATAACTTTGATACTTTCGGGGAACATTGGGGACAATGTTCAGTTTAAGTGTAGGGAGGGAAAATAAAACGGGAACTTTGAAACTATGCTTATCCTTGATTATTTGCTTTGTCTAATTGCATTTGCCTAATAAACCATGAGAAAATGTCGGTTAGGGTAATTTTGGCACCAAATTTGAAATTTTTCATGACATATAGGAGTGGGCCATTAGTCTTAACAAAAGCGTCTCACGGATAGGAGGTTATATGACTAGCACAAAACCCTTTACCACTTAAATTCCACCAAAAATGTGAGGATCGCCCTTAGATTAGTAGGAATTGAAGCATTCATATTCAATGCTTAGAGTGTGAACCGGTAGTATATTAGATTCTAGAACTTGTTTTGTGATGCATTCCGAGATCGCTAGTGAGACTACACTTGTGTAGTTAGAAATAACTTAATTATAAGAGGCATTAGGATAACCCTTGTTTGATACCCGTAATATAATTACTTCTTCCACATCGGTTGAGTAATTCCCCCACACCTTTGCGTTGTACTCATCTTTAGTACACGATACCCCTAATTAAACCCTCAGAGCCTATCCTTTTCGTGGTTCTCATGATGTTTCGGTTTTCCGGATTATCAATGAAGAGCATTGTTTACACCCCACCCCCAAATGTACACCCAAATCGCCTTAGCCTACCTTGTATGCACTCACTTTTAGTGCATTATTGTTATCACCCTAAACCCTTAGTTCAATTATCTAATTATTTGCATGAGTTGCTAAGTTGAGTCATATCTTTTGTACACAGTTTTGGGACGATTGGGACTCATGGGAAAAGTTAAAGTTTTAAATGACTAAAAGAGAACGCCAATTCCCTTATCTGCGTAATAACGTACTCCAAGTGTTTTGATCTTTTCAATTCGGGTCATATTAGTGTTAGAGTAATAAAAACTCAAGTGTAGGGATGTGCTATAAATCCCTATTATTTTGATGTTATCATAGAGGATGGTAGAGTAAAAGTGTATGAAAAAAAAATCGAAAAAAATAGAAAAAGAGAAAAATAAAAAAAATAGAGTGTTCAAAAAAAAAAAAAAAAAAAAAAAAAAAAAAAAAAAAAAAACATACGGGCTACCATCCTACATCTATCTTTAAATTTATGTTTGTTTATTTCAGTTATCTAGAGTTTAGAGTGTCGAGTCTTGGCTTAGCAACGCCATTCTTCGTATGCATTTAACATAGAGATTTTTGACTTGCCACCACTAAATAGCCTATCCCACCAAACCCTTTGTTTCCCTACCGTAAGCCTAACGTTACAACCCTTTAAAGACCTCTTTGATAGTCTTTCCTAGGTGCTTACGCCAAAGCGATGGAGGTTTGATCTATTCTCAAGCCTATGGTAATCTATGTACTAGGACCGGTTAATGAGTGTTTATCTTTCATTTCCAATTTGCTATATTTCATATACACCCGAGAGATGTGAGTATCCAAACACCCCATGTGAGGTGCTAGTATGTAATTTCCGTGCTTGTTATGACTTTTGCGGGGCTTATATGTGTTGTGGACTGTTTTAAACCAATGCTTCATGACCCCTAACTTATAAATTAATTGGCTAAAAGCACATTTGCTTGAGGACAAGCAAATACCAAGTGTAGGGATATTTGATAAGGTTTTAAAAGGTACCTTTTTGAGGGGTCGTTTAAGCCCTTATTTGATCACTTTTGTATCCGTTATTGCTTAATACCGTTCCTTTTCACTTTTTAGGTCTCTTGAAGGCAAAATGCTGGAATGGCACTTATTTGGACGAAAAGGCGCGGATATACGAAGAAAATGGCCAAAGTCAAGAATCGAGACACTCAAGCTGCTGAAATACAAGGGGACGGCGTCAGGTGTTATTTGCGACGCCGTCGGAGCACTTTTGTGACGGCTCAGTAGCCAAATTGCTTTTTTACACTTGACGGCGTTAGAAAGCCGACGGCGTCACAACCACAAGGTGACGCCGTCACAAGCCGATCAAGACTATCACAGCATGCGCGCGAAGTAGTTGATATTGTTTTGGCCATAACTTTTGCATACGAACTCGGATTTAGGTGGTTCAAAAGCCCACGCGACCGGAACGAGAAAATCTACAATTTGCTGAAAAAATGGTCGTGACGCCGTCACCCTTTGCCGACAGAAAATCTGCCTATAAATAAAACATTATAACTTCACTTTTTGTAGGCTCTAAACCCTAACTCCGATTCCAGGGTTTAGATAGGTGTTTTTCCAGTAACTTTGAAGGTTTCAATCACTCCAAAAACATCTTATGATGGTTTGTTGATTATATCTTAATCCATATATTCAATTTATCATTATGTCTCTTCTATGTTTGATTGATTGTGTGTATGCTTGCATGTTCTCCATGTCCGGCTAATTTACTTGTGTGTTTGCTTAGGGAATATGAAACTTAATTATTGAATATTGATTTGTTGTTTCTTATCTTAGTTGATTAATGATCTAGTAATGCGATAGGTCATTCGTTGTGTACTTAATGCTTGATTAATCTTTGTGAACCTTAGGTTATAGCACTTTGAGTTGTTGTAAGCTAAACTATCCAAAGAGGCCTTAGAGTTAGAGTTTATCATCCCTAGTGGGTTTTGTAGACGAGACCCTTTGGTAACTTCAAAGAGTTAGGGAGAAACGCATACCCTACAACTTTAGACACACAACGCAACTAGGAATAAGGACGTAACAATTCAACCACCAATAGAAGATAACTAAGGAGTAGTAAAACCTAAGTAACCACATCTTTAAATCATCATACGAGCATACAACAATAGACATAGAATATCCTTAGCTTAGTTAATTAGATAAGTAGAGTAATCGGTAGAAATACCAACCCCCAAATCCAAACCCCGAGATTTGTACCTTTCCATTTCATAAAATATAAAAATACAAAAATAATCATCCCTCACCTTTAGACTTAAATCGACATACACTTCCGCCTAACGACACTATTCCCCTAGAGAACGATATCAATACCCGTGGCTTACCCTAATACTACACTACAACGATTAGGTTCACTGCCTAGGGTGTTGAAAAACTTAATCGACGAAAAGGAAGTTCCTTTGACCCTGAACGCGCTGTGTAAGCGTATCAAGTTTTTGGCGCCGCTGCCGGGGAATAGTTATTGTTTAGGCTTGATTTATATCTCGTTTAGGTCTACTCACAAGATTCCTATCAAGTGAGATTTTTTCTTTTTTATTAGCTTCCTTGTAGTCTATCCCCCTTCTTTGTGTTTGTGTTCGTAAAACCATTTTCATTTGTCACTATGGCAAGTGAAGTAGCATTTGAATCATTAACAAATGAGGAACAATTGAGTTTCGCAAGTTGGTTTGGTTTTTATTGTTCTAATGAATTTGTGAGTGAACTTAGAGATATCCAAAAGAAGAAGGGTGTAAGATTGGATGGATTTGATATATTTTGTGTTTGTGTGGCTTCTATTCAACGATCGTTGTCAAGATCAACTCCTTTTAGTGACACCATCTTTAGAATTTTTCAGAAAAACCTCCTATGCATAAACCTTCAGTTGTTACAACTTGAGGAAATGGATAAGAAGGATTTATCTAACCTTAGGAATCATGATCAAAAAGACCTAGTTTTTAAGAACATGAAACCTAAAACCAACCAAGATTGTGAGATGGTTGAAGCTAAAATACCTAGTTGCATGTGTGGGATAGATTTCAAACATTTAGGAGATCTAGATATAATGGAGAAAAAGGTGGAAACTCCAAGCCCTACCATCACTTGAGGAACACACATCACCTATAACTTACCCGGAAGAAGTAGAAGAGACTATAGGAGCCCCAATTGATAGAGAACCTTTGGACCAAACGCCACTAGAGAATGTAGGTTTAGATGCTTGTTTTCATGACCTCTCTCTTAGTCCTAGGGAAGTTCCTAATTTTGATGAACCGGAGCCTCAACCAAAAACCTTACCCAATGTTCCGTCTTTAAATGTGAATCTTGGAATTGAATTAGGCCCCAATCCACCCATCAAAATAGATAGTCCGGGTAGTTGCTTGATAAAGGTGGTAGATCCTAGTCCATGTAGAGTGGAAGCTAATATAGGAGTAACCCATGACCTTACACACTTATATCACCCATTCATGGTTGATAACAAGAAACACTATGGGTTTAAACCGGGTTTATTAGGTTAAGATGGATCCTTAACTAAGAATCTTTTGAAGTTAATAGAAGATGATCCATTTTTAGGAGGGAGATTTGATTCACCCGCTACACCAATAGACTTAGGTAAGTTTATAATGAATGGAGCACACTCCTTTGAGCATATAAATCACCCATCACCCTCTCCTCACGTAGCAAATTTCCACCCTAAGGGTGTGTATTGCTACTATCACCCGCACTTAAACTTAAGTGTAGGAAAAACTTCCCCTTTATCTGTTAAATATGGGTAGAGTCAGGCTCGTGACTCGAACAAAAACAAGCGCTTCTTGGGAGGCAACCCATGTGTTTTTCCTTTTCCTTTTTATTTGTGTGTCGTATATCTTTTATTAATTCTCATGTTTAAATTTGTATAAATACTTTATTTTGTCTTTAACCTCGTCTTAATTACATATAAAGGTATTTTACATAAGGGATAAGTGTAGGGAGGATTACACACATTTTCAAAAGAAACGTAAACATGAGAATTACAATTATTTAAAAGATATACATGTGTGTTTGTTCGAGTCAAATGCTTGTATCGAGTCATAATGGATGTTTTGCAGGAAATTTTTCCAGATTTTAAAGATAAAAATTTTCCAGAATTTTTTCCAGAAAATCGCAGACCAGTTTCTGTCATGATAACCTGACGGCGTCAGGGTCGCAACCTGACGGCGTCAGGAGGAGCAGAAACAGCTTCTAACTTTTTCTCGTTTTCTGTGCTACTTATAAATTTTTGGAATTTTCAGGTCTTAATTTTCTAGAAAATCTGCAAACATCCATTCCACAAGCATTATATCTTATTTAAGTCTGGAATTACATCTTGTTGTGATTTTTGTTTGTTCAGTTTGATGCGTTGGGTTGTTTGTTTTCTTCAAGTGTACAGGTTTTATTTATCAAGAAGAAGATACATAAGATTGTAAGGAGATTTTCACGCATAAATTCTCCTTGGAAAGAATTTAACCACTACTTCACACACGGATCCTACCGAGCTAATCAGGGGAGTATTAGTTTCTTTCGTTTTTAATTACCTTCCATTATCATAACTTTGATACTTTCGGGGAACATTGGGGACAATGTTCAGTTTAAGTGTAGGGAGGGAAAATAAAACGGGAACTTTGAAACTATGCTTATCCTTGATTATTTGCTTTGTCTAATTGCATTTGCCTAATAAACCATGAGAAAATGTCGGTTAGGGTAATTTTGGCACCAAATTTGAAATTTTTCATGACATATAGGAGTGGGCCATTAGTCTTAACAAAAGCGTCTCACGGATAGGAAGTTATATGACTAGCACAAAACCCTTTACCACTTAAATTCCACCAAAAATGTGAGGATCGCCCTTAGATTAGTAGGAATTGAAGCATTCATCTTCAATGCTTAGAGTGTGAACCGGTAGTATATTAGATTCTAGAACTTGTTTTGTGATGCATTCCGAGATCGCTAGTGAGACTACACTTGTGTAGTTAGGAATAACTAAATGATAAGAGGCATTAGGATAACCCTTGTTTGATACCCGTAATATAATTACTTCTTCCACATCGGTTGAGTAATTCCCCCACACCTTTGCGTTGTACTCATCTTTAGTACACGATACCCCTAGTTAAACCCTCAGAGCCTATCCTTTTCGCGGTTCTCGTGATGTTTCGGTTTTCCGGAATATCAATGAAGAGCATTGTTTACACCCCACCCCCAAATGTACACCCAAATCGCCTTAGCCTACCTTGTATGCACTCACTTTTAGTGCATTATTGTTATCACCCTAAACCCTTAGTTCAATTATCTAATTATTTGCATGAGTTGCTAAGTTGAGTCATATCTTTTGTACACAGTTATGGGACGATTGGGACTCATGGGAAAAGTTAAAGTTTTAAATGACTAAAAGGGAACGCCAATTCCCTTATCTGCGTAATAACGTACTCCAAGTGTTTTGATCTTTTCAATTCGGGTCATATTAGTGTTAGAGTAATAAAAACTCAAGTGTAGGGATGTGCTATAAATCCCTATTATTTTGATGTTATCATAGAGGATGGTAGAGTAAAAGTGTATGAAAAAAAAAAAAAAAATCGAAAAAGAGAAAAATAAAAAAAATAGAGTGTTCAAAAAAAAAAAAAAAAAAAAAAAAAAAACATACGGGCTACCATCCTACATCTATCTTTAAATTTATGTTTGTTTATTTCAGTTATCTAGAGTTTAGAGTGTCGAGTCTTGGCTTAGCAACGCCATTCTTCGTATGCATTTAACATAGAGATTTTTGACTTGCCACCACTAAATAGCCTATCCCACCAAACCCTTTGTTTCCCTACCGTAAGCCTAACGTTACAACCCTTTAAAGACCTCTTTGATAGTCTTTCCTAGGTGCTTACGCCAAAGCGATGGAGGTTTGATCTATTCTCAAGCCTATGGTAATCTATGTACTAGGACCGGTTAATGAGTGTTTATCTTTCATTTCCAATTTGCTATATTTCATATACACCCGAGAGATGTGAGTATCCAAACACCCCATGTGAGGTGCTAGTATGTAATTTCCGTGCTTGTTATGACTTTTGCGGGGCTTATATGTGTTGTGGACTGTTTTAAACCAATGCTTCATGACCCCTAACTTATAAATTAATTGGCTAAAAGCACATTTGCTTGAGGACAAGCAAATACCAAGTGTAGGGATATTTGATAAGGTTTTAAAAGGTACCTTTTTGAGGGGTCGTTTAAGCCCTTATTTGATCACTTTTGTATCCGTTATTGCTTAATATCGTTCCTTTTCACTTTTTAGGTCTCTTGAAGGCAAAATGCTGGAATGGCACTTATTTGGACGAAAAGGCGCGGATATACCAAGAAAATGGCCAAAGTCAAGAATCGAGACACTCAAGCTGCTGAAATACAAGGGGACGGCGTCAGGTGTTATTTGCGACGCCGTCGGAGCACTTTTGTGACGGCTCAGTAGCCAAATTGCTTTTTTACACTTGACAGCGTCAGAAAGCCGACGGCGTCACAACCACAAGGTGACGCCGTCACAAGCCGATCAAGACTATCACAGCATGCGCGCGAAGTAGTTGATATTGTTTTGGCCATAACTTTTGCATACGAACTCGGATTTAGGTGGTTCAAAAGCCCACGCGACCGGAACGAGAAAATCTACAATTTGCTGAAAAAATGGTCATGACGCCGTCACCCTTTGCCGACAGAAAATCTGCCTATAAATAGAACGTTATAACTTCACTTTTTGTAGGCTCTAAACCCTAACTCCGATTCCAGGGTTTAGATAGGTGTTTTTCCAGTAACTTTGAAGGTTTCAATCACTCCAAAAACATCTTTTGATGGTTTGTTGATTATAACTTAATCCATATATTCAATTTATCATTATGTCTCTTCTATGTTTGATTGATTGTGTGTATGCTTGCATGTTCTCCATGTCCGGTTAATTTACTTGTGTGTTTGCTTAGGGAATATGAAACTTAATTATTGAATATTGATTGGTTGTTTCTTATCTTAGTTGATTAATGATCTAGTAATGCGATAGGTCATTCGTTGTGTACTTAATGCTTGATTAATCTTTGTGAACCTTAGGTTATAGCACTTTGAGTTGTTGTAAGCTAAACTATCCAAAGAGGCCTTAGAGTTAGAGTTTATCATCCCTAGTGGGTTTTGTAGACGAGACCCTTTGGTAACTTCAAAGAGTTAGGGAGAAACGCATACCCTACAACTTTAGACACACAACGCAACTAGGAATAAGGACGTGACAATTCAACCACCAATAGAAGATAATTAAGGAGTAGTAATACCTAAGTAACCACATCTTTAAATCATCATACGAGCACACAACAATAGACATAGACTATCCTTAGCTTAGTTAATTAGATAAGTAGAGTAATCGGTAGAAATACCAACCCCCAAATCCAAACCCCGAGATTTGTACCTTTCCATTTCATAAAATATAAAAATACAAAAATAATCATCCCTCACCTTTAGACTTAAATCGACATACACTTCAGCCTAACGACACTATTCCCCTAGAGAACGATATCAATACCCGTGGCTTACCCTAATACTACACTACAACGATTAGGTTCACTGCCTAGGGTGTTGAAAATTTGCTCGACGAAAAGGAAGTTCCTTTGACCCCGAACGCGCTGTGTAAGCGTATCATATTCGCTTTGCCTTGTTAGTAAAAATTGTTCACCGACGTTTAATCTTGTTCCCGCTTTATTTTGTGTCTCGTTGCCTCCTTTTTAAATCTATCCGACTTCAATTTTTTTGAACAATGTCTCGGATATTTTTTGCCAACGAGTCTAAAATGAAATTTCACGGCCTCCTTGCTTTGTTGCTTTCGGATTCTCCCTTGAATCACCACCAAGCCTAGACTAATTTTGTTTTTGTTTTGTTTTCGAAATTTATTTGAAATTCGATACTGACAAAACAAAGATCCTTCTTGTACCAATCTATACGTTGTTCCTATTTCCTTTTGTGTGTTCTCCTTGATCTCGGTCACTTTGAAATCGCTAGGTTTTCTACACACAATTTCGTTACCACGCCTTGGTAACCCTTTGCCGAATCAAACAGTCCTTCGTTTTCAGATTCGTTCCAGCGAAACAAAACAGTCCCTTCCGTTTGTTTCTTATCTCTCGTTGTTGTCGTCCTTGTGTCGTACCAACACAAACTCCACACTTTTCTTTGAGTACTCCTTTCGTTCTAAGTATACGTTTTCCTCTACAACAACGTCTTGCTTTGTGTCTTGTTTCTAACCGGTTATTACACAAAGTCTCCAATTCTCTTCCTCGTCTTTCGTTGTTTACCAACAAAAGTTCTCTTCACTAATATCGTTTGATGTAACGCTTGCAACTTAAACGTAAAACAGATTGTGCACTATCTCTTCTACGTTTCTCCTTATCCAAACTCGTTCGTTTTTCTTGGAAGATTTAAAAACAAACGTCCCTTGCCAAAGGAAAGAACAGCGGTGTTATTTTCTTTTTTTCTGGCGTCTCTTGGCCTCTCGTTAATGATTTTTTTTGTAGAAACAGAAGATTGTTTCGATGTGTATAATCCTTGCTCTTGATGCCAAATGTTGTCCCAACTTTCTTCTTGATCGATTATAAGTTGCAATGTATTGAATAAGTAAATATTGTATATGTTGATTAACCTTGTAAATGATGTAATACATATGTATATATAGGTTCTGAATTGGTATGTATGAACCGATGCAACCCTTCATTGTTTTCTAACAGAAATAACTGCCAAGTTAGTTATTAACTTTGGCTTTGACATATCTAGTCCCTAGTGTTTTAAACTAATACATAATAAGCAAAAGATGAAGATTATCGGGTCACATCTAGTGAAAGATAATAAGAAAGAGCAGTAGTATATCTGGCACACAAAGAAACAAGTATAATTGGTTTTTCAATCCACTCTCCTCAATACGGGAAAAATTACATGTGGTAATTTTGACTCATTTCATAATAAACAAAATTGTTTTAGGTTATAATAAAGCATCATTGAATCAAACAGATAAAACTTGTGAAAATTAGGGTCAAACGGGTCGAATGTCTCGGAGTGTTTCAGATTACTTAACACGAGTTTTGAACCATATTTACTATGTCACCAACCCGCCAGCACACAACCCACCCATTTTATAGCAAGAGCATAGGGTTTATTACATCATCCATAACCTATAAGCAGGGTAAAATTTAAAGAATGGGAAGGGATGGGATGGGAAGGTCAAAGTAGGGGATGGGATGGGAAGAAAGTGGTTATTTATTTTTGTGTTATTAAGTTTTTTTTAAAGTAGCAAAGAAAGGAAAGTAAGCTACACAAATTACCAATATACCCTCATTTATATATATGTGCTTTTTCTTTGTAGTTTAGTTCTAATATCATGTATATGTGTGCTTTTCTTTTAAGTTGGTAACATTGACTAAATAATGCATGCAACCTCAAGTACAGCCTAAAAGATGAAATGTGCGATGACAAACTACCTAATGTTTTCATATATGAATGTCAATTTGGATTACTTTGTCTAATTTTACTGTAAACAGCAAACGAGGCACACAACAACCAAAGGGGTCCATCACATACTTAGGTATGAGTAGTTGCCTATCCATTAGGCTTAAATATGCATACATGGATAAGTAAACTTTTTATAGTCTAATAAATTTCTTGCATATATATTCAATATAGTTTTACGAGTCTGTATGTATGAAGAATACACTTGATCACAATTTCAAAATTGACACCTGTAGTTAAACAATGTATGTAGTGTATATGATATTTAATAGTCACGTACACCATACAGTTTAGTTACCGAATTCAGCTTATTTGATTTTATGATTGGTGCACCATTGTTATTACTTGACACGCTGCAATTCCTTTTCAACTCGTTTCTTCTGATTTGATTTTATGATGTGCAAAGTGAACCGAACATTTGTAGTTTAACCTTATATTCAAGTCATTCGACCATGCATTTTACCTCCTTATACAAGTTGTAGTTTAACCTTAATTCATATAATGACTTCGTACATAACATAGTTTGTCATACGTTGTTAATATTATTATATACTTGACTTATAAAGTAATTCTAGTCATAAAAATAATCTCCTATAGCTTTTTACAAACTAATGTATGTGTTTATTCATACGTTGTTTTTATTCAGTTGTACATGAAGGCCTAAAGCAGGCAATCTACCTTTTAATATTGTTCCTAGATCCTAAAAACTGAAACAATAGTTATATGAATACAAAGTCAAGCTATACATAACTGGTTTCATATAAAGACAAGGTGGGACGTTGCTAACATCAAACAATCATAACAGTAAAGAATATAAAGTAAACAATCACATACATAAGCACGCATACATAAAAGTAAACAATATAAAGATCTAGGCCAAAAAATTGACATAAACTTACATGTCAGATGAAGCCGTTTGCAAAATTTGATATGAGAGAATTAGGTTAAAAAATATAAAGAGCGTACATGATATATTATTGAGGATAATATGGTAATTTAAGTAAGGCCTGTAATCTTGAAAACCCGCTTCCCTTCCCAATCCGCCCAAAATTGGACGGAACCAAATATCACTCAAAAGCCCATCCCTTCCCTCCCTCCCACCTTCCCGTCCCCTACCTTTCCTTCTTAAAAAAACTCAAGAACGCCCATTTTTTTTATTTCCCTTCCCCTCCCCTTCCATTACTTTAAAAAAAAAGTCGAGAACAGAGCGTAAATCAAAACCTGATTGCAACATTAATAAACCCCCCACATTCAACTAAACAAAACTCAAAACCCGAAACCTAAATCCCCAATACCCCATTGCATAATCACAATCATCATTAACATAAACCCAAAAAACATCTTAAACCAAAAATAAAAAGAAACCATACCCATAACCATGTTGACCATAATAAACCAAAACTAAAAAGAAACCATACCCATAACCGCATTTGTGTTTTTATTTGTTATATTTATAGTTAAACTTAGCCCACATAAATTTTGAATTCTTGTATTTTAATGCTTTTTCTATGAGTGGTACGCAATAGACATTGTAGTGAAAAAGCACAATTGTCACATTCAAATATTGGATGTTTGGTCAAAAGGTTGGTGAAAAAGACTTGATCGCTTAAACCCCTGCCCTGACTATCTTTAGGAAAGGAAATTTTGTGATTTCCTTAGCATACTGTAGCCGAGAGTAGTGATGGAACGAAGGTGGGTTTCGGGGGTCTCGAAACACTGATAGATTTTTGTGGCGTAGTGTTAATTTTGTTTAAAAAATCTTGATTTTTTTTACATTCACCCGGTCTCTAAAAATCGTGTTTGTAGCACTGATTAGTTTATTCTAAGTGCATCTGGTCATTTCATGTCTAGGTTCCGTCTCTTGCCGAAAGATGGAAGAGAAAGATTTTTTTTTCTACATGTATGTTGTTGGTGTGTAACTCCCAGAACAGGGTAAGATAATCAATGTCAGCAGAAACAAGTATCAGGTCAGCAGAAACAAATACCACTAGGTGGTTACCGGATATCACTTGGAATCGTGTGATCACTTTCAAAAGTAAACTATTCGACCCTAATGCCTGGGTTACACGAATATATACTTGGGATAAGACCAAATGTATGTTATTGAATTAGGCACAAATCAATAACCCTTGCTCTTATAAGTGTTAATCATTTTTTGTGTGTCTTTCATGCATAATCAGATCTCCTATTTATAGGAGGTTACTCTGAGCTAGTCAAATGGAATTATGAGAATTAATCGGCCCATTAATCTCCTCATAATTATCCCCATTATAGCCGTTAGTGGTTACATGACCAATTAAACGTGGTCATAATGCAGTTGTAACTGCCACTTGAATAGGACAAAGCCCGTTACAAGCAGTACTTTCATCAGTACTTTCATAGCACTATCAGTGGAAACACTGCCTCAGTGGAAACACTGCCTCAGTGGAAACACTGCCTCAGTGGAAACACTGCTTATCAGTGGAAACCACAAGCAGTACTTTCCACCAGTAGTACTTTCTAGTAGCACTACCAATACAAACCACTATTAGAGTCAGGATGTTCATGGACCTTATGGGTGTACACTCCATACCTCCTAACCCATTACAAGGTGTGAACTAATCCCACAAGTGCACTAAATTTTCCAACAATCCTCCCCAAATTTAGTTCACTTCCTTTGCATGAAAACAAACTTTAAACAAAACATGTGCATAAACAAAAATGTCTTGAGGATTGAATTTCCATCTTAGTAAATTATACGTTCAAATATTCGAGAATCAGGGTGTTCTAAGAATTGAACCCTTCAACCCATTTGAATACCTGAAGATAAAATACACACAAATTTTCAAACACTTATCAGCTCCTGACACTATACAAGCCATGTGTCCATATCCAAATTCATAAATGTTGTAAAAGCTAAAAGTCCAAAAGCTTCCAGAAGCGGCAAAACTTCAACATTTACATAGGTGGTTCCTCTTTATTCATGCTCCTGCCAAGCACTTTTTCAAAGAAAATTAACCATTAAGAAGTAAAGACTTCATCCTCCTTTCAGCAGGTTCTGAGCACGACCTTGGGATGTAAATAAAACATGTGCTCCAGTCCACTGAATGTTCAGCTTTCCACATTGAACTCAACTCCCAAGTTTCCTTGGGAGGGAGTTGGGTGTCCTAGCATTCATTGACTAATTTGGACTTAAACCCATCCCTTTAGCAGACTTTATAACCAAGTCTCTAGCCAGACCCTTCGTCAAGTGATCAGCTAAGTTCTGTTGAGATCTAACAAACTCTATAGATACCACCCCATTCATGATAAGCTCACGAATCATGTTATGTCTGACACCTAAGTGTCTAGACTTACCATTGTACATCTGGCTATAAGCCTTAGCCAATGTAGCTGCACTATCACACCGGATAGAAATAGGTGCTATAGATTTAGGCCACAATGGAATCTCAAGAAGCAAGTTTTTCAACCATTCAGCTTCTTTACCAGCAGCTGCTAAAGCCATAAATTCAGATTCCATTGTTGAACTGGTGATACAAGTTTGCTTCTTGGATGCCCAAGAAATTGCACCTCCACCAAGTAGGAATACCCAGCCACTGGTAGACGAATTATCTTCAGTGTTACTGATCTAACTTGCATCAGTGTAACCTTCCAACACTGATGGGTAACCAGTATATGAGAGAC
This sequence comes from Chrysanthemum seticuspe, assembly GCA_019973895.1. Classification (NCBI taxonomy): domain Eukaryota; kingdom Viridiplantae; phylum Streptophyta; class Magnoliopsida; order Asterales; family Asteraceae; genus Chrysanthemum; species Chrysanthemum seticuspe. The sequence goes on along the minus strand of BPTQ01000004.1, from coordinate 64,154,864 downwards.
TATAATCCATAGTTCTCTTCAAATACTTCAGTACCCTCTGAACTGCTTGCCAGTGATGAGCACTAGGATTACTAGTATACCTGCTCAATTTTCCCACTGCAAAACCAATATCAGGCCTTGTACAAGTCATGGCATACATCAGGTAGCCAATTACCGTATAATACTCAAGTTGAGATACAGCTTTGCCATGATTAGGCATCAACTTCTCACAAGTATCCATAGGTGTACTCACTGGAGTACAATCAAAGTAATTGAATTTCCTCAGTACCTTCTCAATATAATGAGACCGAGTGATATAAATTCTTTTACTTTCATGTTTGATCCTTATACCAAGGATAACATCAGCCTCCCCCATATCCTTCATGGAGAACCTTGATGACAAAAATTCCTTTGTCAGGTTAACCTGATTTTGGTCAGTGCCAAAGATCAACATGTCATCAACATATAGACAAATGATGACTCCTTTACCAGATTCATCAAATTTGCTATATACACATTTGTCAGCTTCGTTGAGAACATAACCACTAGACAAAACCACTTCATCAAATTTTTGATGCCATTGCTTAGGTGCCTGCTTCAGTCCATAAAGAGACTTAATCAGTTTGCACACCTTGTTTTCATTGCCAGGCATGATGAAGCCCTGAGGTTGGTTCATATAAACCTCCTATTCCAATTCACCATTTAAGAAAGCTGTCTTCACATCCATCTGATGAATAATCAGATTGTGAATAGATGCCAAAGCAATCAGCAGTCTTATGGTACTGATACGAGCCACAGGGGCATATGTATCAAAATAGTCTATCCCTGACTTTTGTTTAAAGCCCTGAATGACTAGTCTAGCCTTGATCTTTTCAATAGTTCCATCTACCTTCATTTTCCTTTTGAAAATCCATTTGCAACCTAAAGGTTTGCAACCAGGTGGTAGATCAACCAACACCCAAGTGTTGTTCCCCATGATGGAATCCATCTCATCATTGATTGCTTCTTTCCAGAAAGCAATATCCTGGGACTTTATTGCTTCTTCAAATGTCTTGGGATCATCCTCAACAATGAAGCAATAGGAGTATTGGTCTGAGACCTCATCCCTTGTTCCTTCAACTAAGTATAGTTGAAACTCAGGTCCAAATGACTTTGGAGTCCTGACCCTTTTGCTTTTCCTAAGCACAGGTTCAGGTTGTTGAACCACAACCTCATCAGGGACCACTGATGGTTCATCATCAGGGACCTCTGATACACCAGTGTTATGAGTTCCATTAGGAATCCTCTGACTTGGTCTAGGGACTGATGAGAATCTATTCTCATCAAAGTCTGCATCCCTTGATTCAATTATTGAGTTAAGTGAAACATATTCATTAGGTTCAATAACATAGAACCTAAAAGCCTTGGAATGCTCAACATATCCAACAAAGATGCAATCTGTTAGGTCACTAGTTTTACAACACAAGCTTACTAGAAAGAGATAGAGAGGCGATTGAACAAGATTCACACACACACACACACGATATAATAGAGACGATTATGCGTAGAGTGTAATGAAGAGAATAACTTGAACAACCAACCCTCAAGTGAGGGTTATACAAGAGTATTTATAGGCAAGGAGCTAGGGTAACACTCCCACTCTTCCTTTTTCCTTATTGGACATGGGCCTAAGCTTATGGGCCTTCTACATAAGCTTAACCTTAAACAAACATAAAGGCCATAGTAAGCTACCTATTACATATGAGTAACAAACACTTGAATTAAGGTTTAGGAGTGATTCCAACAATCTCCCCCTCAAGTGTTGGTGATGAAAAACGGTGAAGGCATTGATGTAATAGTAGCTTTGACGTCTTCTGACATTCTTCTTTCTTGTGAGAAGGAATGCCTTGATTCGAACAATCTCCCCAGTGTAGAGAGATAGTTTTCTTTGAACAGTTATGCTTTGACGTCATCTTTGACTTTGTTCTTTGATCATTGTTCTTTGTGATGAAAGTGATAGTATGTTGTTGTCTGCATCAAGTCTGCCTCAGGTCTGCTTCGCCGCTACAGTGTCTCCACGTCATTCTTCAACATGCTCACACGCTCTTTGACGTTGGAATTTAGTACTGATGAAGTTCTTTAAGTCTTTAACTTTGTAGATTCTTTGATTTGACGAAGAATCATTATGACTGTTGTGTTGCTTTTGGATAGAACTTCCATTAGTGATGATGTTGGCGTGAGCATGAGAAGAATCTGCACGATCATCCCGCTCCGGAGCTTCCATAAGAAGAAAACATTTAAAACGGTTAGTAATAAGCGGACTCTGGAACTTACAAGTTTGAACTTCGAGAGTGTTAACAGCATAGTGTGAAACCACAACTCTAATTCTTACAAAGGCCGTTCCTGAACTGGAGTCCCACAAGTGAGATCACGCGATGTACCGAAGTACATCTACAGTTCAAATGAGTCACTGAGGTACACCGAAGCATCACCTCACGACTGTAGACCGTTTGAGACACACTAAGCGTAATCCACAGGGAGTTACCGAAGTGACATGCTGTCAGGGCTGTTTGATGTTGACCCTGGCAGGAGTTTCCATTCAATCACTGAGGATCACAGATGTGAACCTCTCATAAATGTTCTCGATAGATTGCTAAGATCTGTGAAGGACTCGATAATGTACCACTGATGTTCTTATTGTTCAACATCAAGTGATGAAATGTCAAGTGTACCTAAGAGATCTTTTGATGAATCTCATGGCTCTAGACTCAATAGTGCGTTTTGGTTTTCCTGAGCGGAGACTAGCGAGAGGGTCTCCTTCTTCAATACCAGCTATCTTTAAGAGAAAGCCGATAGATTATGTAGGGTTCCCTGTGAGAATGAAACAAGCTTCTTTTGAGAGAAACTTGAGTGGCTAAGAAGGTATAGTGCATGCGTCACTGGGTCCATGACGACTTTTAATCTTCAATACCGGCGTCACCAAGTGACAACCAGTAGCATATGAAAGGAACCCGGTGTCTGCCCTAAGTTGAATAATTTGGAGGGCTATTTCTTTTCACCCTTTTCTTTGCATTTCTTTTTAATTCTTCAACTCCTTCTTTCTCCGATTCTCATTTTCTCCTTTTTATAATCGTACCTAAGGACTTCTAAGTACTAACTATTTGTGATGTCCTTGGGTAGATCCCTCCGGCTCTGGCGGATCATAGGACGGTTATTCCTAACCTTAGTCACCTTATCACTCCATGACTAACCTATGTTGCCATAAAACCAATTTTCAAGAAAATCTCTCAAAGGGTTTGTAAATGAAAAACATGTTTGAACCACTGTGAGAGTTTTATCTTTTAGCAAAAATACTCCCCCTCCACATGTGCTTTAGAGTTTTGACAGAAATCTGCACTGTGTGGGAAGAGCGCGCACTTTTGAATTGATCAACTCAAGATAGACAATCCCCCGCGAGACACGGTTACGTTGTATAGTTAAAGAGATACATTGTCAGTTTTTAGGTGACAACTGGCTCTAATAACTACCTTGAAGGTGTAGACAGGCCTTGAAAGGTTGTCATACCCGTCAGAGTTCATGTCTACCAAGAGTTTCTCGAATGGTACTTTCTACTCTGACAAGTCCTTTGCGAGACACGTTTACATTACTAGAGAACTAGCTTGAAATTATTACCCGTCCTGGACAAGTCTTTTTGAGTTACTAACAGTTAAGTACCGTCAATTCGTTGGTTAAGTCTATTACACAAAGATTCATTTGCATTTACACAACATATTTCTTATCACATAATTTTCTCCCCCTCAAAAATGGCATATAAAATGTTATTTTTGAAAAGTTGAGAATAAATATGACCATTTCGAGTGTTGCGGGAAGATGACCACTATGAACAATTTGTGAAAAAAGTTGTAATTCAAATACTCCCCCTCAACAAGTGATATAAACGGTTGAGGTTTTGAAAATCATACGGGGAAGTACTTGTCCTTTTGAGCAAAACCTTGAAAAATGAAAGGTTTGATAGGTTTTACTCAAAAGTAAGAAGCTTTCGCTCCTTTTATAAGGATTGTGGCACTGAAGCGTACCACAGGGTCCTTTCTTGACAAGAACGGGTTGTACACTGTTATGTGTGCACAAGCCATTCACATATATAAATCATACATCCAAAGTAATAATGAAAGAAGCAGTTTAAAGGGTACCAGGTAGTCCAGAGATGTCGCCAGGAGTGTGAATTGGGCGTTGAAAGCCGGTGATGTTAATCCTGGGTCGACCACCAACATAGCTTTCCAATCTTCTGAACTGATCCCTTCTATACAACCGTTCATCAATCATCGTGATGATCCTCTTCACATCCCTTCGATCCTGAGAATTCCATCGCTTAGGAGACCCGATCTTTTGGTGTATATCCTTCAATCGATAAGCCAATCCGTCCCTAACCATCTTCAAAGTGTGATCTCCAAACTTGTGAAGATCTCTGCACGCCATCAAGCAATTTCTTTGAAGTTCACTGCGGTAAACGACGCCGAATGGTTTGCTGATGAGTGTAAATTATGAGAGCTGGTTGATGTCGGGAAGATCAAGCTGTGGTGGAGTGAAGTTGACACGGGTCTGATAAGATTCAACTGCCAGCTGGAGATCTTCTACACGTTCTTTGATAACTATGCGTCTGATGAAGATGCGCACTGACTTGATGAATTCACGTTGTACTTCAGTGGAGAATTGTCTCATACGACCCTGTACTTTGGAAAGGTACATGTCTTCGATGTCGTTGATATACAAATTCTCAAAGTCAGCTTCAGAGAATGCATAATCCCTTTCGTCTTGTCTTTTGACCACAATCTTCTTGAGATACGTGTAGTCCCATTTGGACGAAATATCAACGTGTTTGATGGCAACGATGTTTTTAGTACTGAACACTGCATGTTGAGACTTCTGAACCTGGCAGCTTCTGTAGTAGATTCTTCGGCGTTCCGGCCAATGATGAATCCCATACATTGCATCTCTGTCGTATGCTTCCACTTTGCTGGAGAACAAGTGATTAGCTCTTTCCTCGATAGCTATGCAGTTTGAGTATTCGATTGCTGGGAATGGAAGTGTCAAGGATGTAGCCTATTTCCTTGAACCATCGCCACCGTGAAGAAGAAATTCCAAGTCTTTGTTGAAGAAATATCTGAATGGGATCCTAGGCTGATCTGGTTGGCCGATCGTTGGTAGTGGTTTAGACCAGTCGGTGTAATATGGAGGGTTGTCCCGCTTGGTAAAGTCGATGTTTGTTTCTGGGTTGAGCCAATCCATGTTATTAGACATATCTCGAGCAATGTTTTCAAGGTGATATTCAACCTCGATGGCACTTTCTGAGCTATCTTTCCACAGTTGAAAAGCTTCATTCTTGATTCGCCTCAACTCGGATTTCGTCATCTTCTTTACTTTGAACTTTTCTTGCAGAATTTTAGCATGCTCCAAAGTATTACCGTCTACCAGATCTTGACCTTCTTCAGGGTAGGGAGTGGAATTGACAAGTGTAGAAAACCATTCAAATTCCTCTGTTGTATCTTCATCTAGCTATGATACGAACTCAGCCGTGGGCGCCTTCTTCTTCTGTTTCTTAGGTCTAGATGAGGGTACTGGTTTCTGTACTTTGTCGGGTGAGGCGGGTTTTTGTTGGGGCTCATGGTATTCTTCATCGTCACCACCCGTATACTCAAAGTGGTCACCGGTTTTCTGAATCTGGGGTGGTGTCTCAGAATCATGAGGTTTATTTGCAGAAGAGGGAGGAGAAGATCTTTGTTGAGCAGGAGTCCATTTTGGTGGAGGTTGCATCGAGTACTGAATAGAGGATGATTCATCAGACTTCTTTGTGCGTTTGGGCTCTTTATCCTTATCCTGATCTTTGTCTTCATCACCTCTTGAACGTTTGGGCCTTACAGCTTCTTCTCGGAATGCGGACCTGAGTTGGTATTCCAGTAGAGCTTCAAATAGTTTAGCTTCGTGTGAGGCAAACGTTGCAGAGCGTTTCGACATTTTCGCTACTAGCCGGTTCACCAATTCATCATCTGAGAAAATTGTGGATTCAACTGGATTGATGCTTAAATTCATCGGAGTTAATTTCATGGCTTGTTTGGCTAGATGCAAGAGATTTGGATACAGTTGTCTGGTATACATCTCCTTTGTCAGTTTCAGAACGACCTCCATAAGGAACTGGTGAGTGTATCCTTTGATCATTTCGTCCATTTTCCCTTGAAGATCATCTTTCATGAGCTTCTGGACATACTTCCTTTCAACTTGCATCTTGTCGATATCATCATGAATATACTGTATCTGATCAGCGTAGAAATTCATCTTCCTGTAGAGCATGTATTTCTTTCTGACTTGTTTGACAGCATTCCCAATTCTTTTATGAGCATGAGAAATCCAAGATCGAGTTGGCTGCTTCACTGATTTGGATGTTGATTTGGTTGATCTTTTAGATGGTGGTGGTGAGGAGTGAGAAGATGAATCTGATGATGATGAGATGTGAGGAGATTCAGGGTCCTTAGGAGGTTCAGAAGTTTCCTCCTTAGACATAGCCTTGTCATCAGTCTTTGTTTCATCAGCAGGTATTTCCTCAGTCTTTTCTTTTGTTGGTTCCTCAAACTCATAATCAATAGAATCCTCCAAAAGTTGTTGTTGTTGCAGAAGAGTGGTGGCACCAGCTCCCTTATCGGGTCGATTAACCGCATCAGGAGATGGTTTAGAGTGGGCAGCACCACTTGAACCTCCAGGGCCTCCCATTTGATCCTTTGCAAATTCCTTCGCAACATGTTGGAGTCTAATGAATTTGAACTTCTTCCTGTATGAAGTATCCAGTTGCTCTTCTTCTTCATCTGAGCTTTCTTCATAAGGCACAAGTACAGGTGTCTTCCCTTTGCCATGTTCAGCTGGAGGACTGGGAGGTTTAGATACCGTTGTAGTTTCATCTTTAGCAGTTTCAGAGTAGAAAGTCTCTTCATCTGATGCAGTACCCTCCAAGTCCTCGTCAATTAGCTTTCTCTGCGGTTCAGGTTTAGGTACGGGAATGGGAACAACTTCCTTAGAAGGAACAGTCCTTTTACTAGGAGGATTCCTCTTGGGAAACTTCCTTTGACTTTCAGTACTTGCAGCACTTCCTGCACTGCCTCTTCTGGTTCTCCTTATAGGTGTTCCAGAAGACTTCTCATCGAGATGACCAACTTTTCCTTCTCTTACTGCTACTAGATACCTTTTGTATGTCTCGAGCTTTTTGATTTCATTAGACAGAAGGTGATCAGGTAATACAGCACCCTGTTTCTTTGTTGACGATTCCTTGATTCTGACTGATAGGGTAGGCTCAGTCAACATATCGTGATTGTCTAGGTCATTGAGCCTTTGTGGAATATCGGGATGAAGTCCAAGTGCTCTCTGGATCAACAATTTTGTGTATCTGACATAGGGAATCTTTGAGCCAAGTTTCTTGTGAAATGACATCATGTCTTCCCATAACAGTGCTTCAATTTCGATGTCCTTTTTGTTAATTAATGACCAGAAGATTTGTAGTTCCATGAGCTTGGGATGCTCATAGCCACTATCACGACCAGAGATCGATTTGGTAATGATGATGTAGAGGGTTCTCCACGGTTGAGGAATGTTCTTAAGCTCCACATGAGAGTGCTTAGTGATTATTCTTGAAGCTTCATCATAGCCAATATCAATCAGGAATTTCAGGACTGTCTCTTCAGTAGGTGTGGCATAGAAGTCGGTTGGCTCGATCTCAGGAATTAGAAGAACAGCCTGTAGATCTGCTTGTGTGATGGTGATTTGTTTGTGATTAAGCATCACAGTCACCACACTTTGACCCTTGATCCTTTGCATTGAATTCCAGAATTGTTGAATGTAGATCTCCGGAACAGTAGCAGAGTGTGAGAGCATGTTCTGGTACGGATGATTCTTAAGAATATCCACAGCAATCAGGCAAGAAGATTCTGAGCATGTGAGGGTATCAAAGTCAACTCGAAGGTTGTTCTTTCCAATCTTTCTTGGATAGCCATTAGGGAAGATGTCAGCAATTGTGAGAACTTCTGGTGCATCCACATTCATTTGAGCAGCCATGTTGTGATCTGAAATAACATTAGCCAAAAGAACCAACATATCGAAAGACATAATGTTAGTTAATAGAAGGTTTTATTGTCTAATTATTGAATGTGCAATGTCAATGATTGTTACGAGTCCAAAGTCACTTGTTTGTCTAATAGTTTTAATGACGTTGTGATAAGTTTCGTGAGTTAGTTAACTTTAAGTTTTAAAGTTTATGTAATCATTTATTTAACACAACATATTAAACGTTTAAGTTTATTAGTGACATTATTGGTTTCGTGACGTTATGATTTATTTATTTACAAGTTTGCGTGTGTAACAATTCAAAATGAAGGTTTGATCAGAGCTTAGGCGTAGAAATGGCAGCTTATGCGTAAACAGGAGAAATATACGCGTAAACTCAAGCTTATGCGTAGGATCCTGTCTTACGCGTAAGAAATATTACGCGTAGGAACAGGAGGACCTTATGCGTAAAGCTTACGTGTAGGCGTATATAAAACCTTACACGTAAGGCTTACTCGTAAGAGTAGACCTTATGCGTAGAGGTCACTGTTTACGCATATCCTTCACAGGATACGCGTAGTCCCTTTGTAGAACCTTACGCGTAACAGTTACGCGTAAAATTTCTCTTACGCATAACTTTCTACGCGTAAGGTGATCCTTATGCGTAGAGTTTCAATAACCTTGATTCTGAGTTTTACGAGTAGCAAGCCTGAAATAAAATCATCATAAGATCAATATTAACATTAACACTCATTTTATAATAGATCATGGCTTGAAAGCATATCAAACAGTTTAAGCGTAGAAAGTCTTACGCGTAAGACTAAAACCCTAATAGTTTAAGAATTACGCATATGAATTTTAGCCATAGGAATTGCACCAAACGTTTTCTGGTAGGTCTTAGGTGTTGTGAGAGTCTAATAACCAAGTTTTAACATCCAAAACACAATGAATCAAAAATACCCAAACCTAAGAACATTAAACCCTAGTTACTAATTTATCATCAATTAGTGTTTCTGGGTTGTTTTAAGGCATAGATATGATCAATTCATCATAAGAGCATCATCACACAACAATCTTTATGACCAAAAACCTTCACATTTGAAAACACCCAAATCGACTCAAGAACCCTAATTTTGAAAAACCATCAATTCGTGTTTCTGGGTGGAATTTGAGGATAAGCATAGTGTCCTTGATGTTAAAGAAACGTTTAGACCCATTTATCTTAACCTCAAACACATAGGTATGATCATGTGTTCTTACGCGTAGGCGTATAACACAAAATCAACCATTTACGTAAATTTAACCGTTGGATTCGTTTAAAAATCAAAACCAATGTTTAAAAACGTGTTATCAACGCAAAAACACTTACAGATTGATGATCAAGACTTCGGATTTGTTGAATGAATTATATGCGTAGATTATGTTTGTTAGGAGTAATAAATGTGATGAGAAAGTTAGGTGGAAGGTGTTTTTATTAAAATGACTTTAACCTTTTGGCAGTTTTGGTCCCTCCACCTTTTCCATTTTCATTTAAAGCCTTTTAACTTCCATTTTGGTTACCAAACAAACAATTTTAGGAAATAACTTTGACGACACTCCCCCTCGACTTAATAAATGATGAAAGGTTATATTTTTAGACCGAGGAGTGTCAATTTAACCAGAAAAGTTTACCACCATTGATAAGAGAAACAACCAGAATTGAGTAACATGCAAGTACACGAATATTTTGAAACAGTTAAGAATTGATTTTCTCCCCCTCAACACTTGATCGGAAAACTACTGAATTTTGAAAGATTAGAGTGTTGACGGAAGAAAGGTACTTGACATGTTGAAAGAAAAATAGATAGAAGAATATTTTTGTTGTTTAATCAGGTTTTATATTTTTGTATTTTGTTTTTGAAAAATATTTACAAAAGATATTTTGGTGTTTGACAGGTTTTTAAGACTGTTTTAGGAGGTCATCCAATTCCTCTTGAGTCAAACACCTCATACCAATCCGGTGGACCAACTCATTAAACCTAGCGGGAGGCAAGGCTTTGGTGAGAAGATCTGCCAATTGGTATTCTGTACCCACGAAGTATAATTCAACTGTACCATGTTCCACGTGATCCTTGATGAAATGATAGCGAAGATCGATGTGCTTTGATTTCGAATGCTGAACTGAGTTGCACGAGATCGCAATGGCACTCCGATTGTCGCAGTACATCGGGATTCTGTCAAACACGTAACCATAGTCTTTGAGTTGTGTTCTCATCCATATGACTTGAGCACAACACGCCGACATGGCTACATATTCTGCTTTGGTTGATGACAGTGATGTACAATCCTGCTTCTTTGATTGCCAGGACACCAATTTATCACCAAGAAATTGTAGTGCTCCTGAAGTACTTTTCCTTGAATCTAAGCATCCTGCGTGGTCAACGTCTGAAAAAGCGATTAGTTCAAAACCAGAATCCTTCGGATACCAGATCCCCAAGTTAATGGTTCCCTTGATGTATCGGAGGATTCTTTTAGCCTCAGAGAGGTGGGTTTCAGTTGGGCGCGACTGATAACGGGAGCATAGATAAACGACAAATACAATATCAGGTCTGCTAGCTGTTAGATACATGAGAGACCCAATAATACTTCGGTATTTGGTAGGGTCAACTAATTTCCCATGTAAATCAGCGTCTAGTTTCTTAGTATGAGTCATTGGTGTAGCATAAGTGTCACAGGTTTTCATTCCAAATTTGTTTAACAATTCAATGGCATATTTGGACTGACTCAAGAAAATACCACGGGGTGATTAATGAACTTGCAGTCCTAGAAAGAACGTAAGTTCACCCATCATGGACATTTCAAAATTTTTCTTCATTAGTTTTGCAAAAGCGATTGAAAACTTTTTATGTGTAGATGCAAAAATGATGTCATCCACGTAAATTTAAACAATTAAGATATGTGCCCCGTGATATTGTATAAAAAGAGTAGGGTCGACTGAACCTTTGGTGAAATTATTAGCAATGAGGAAAGATGATAGCTTATCGTACCATGCCCGAGGAGCTTGTTTGAGACCATAAAGAGCTTTGTTCAGTTTGTAGACATGGTTCGGGAACTCGGGATCAACGAATCCTTCTGGTTGGCTGACATAAACCGTTTCTTTCAGTTGTCCGTTCAGAAACGCAGTTTTGACATCCATATGAAAGACCGTCATATTCATATGAGCCGCGAACGCGAGAAATATCCGAACAGCCTCAAGACGAGCAACCGGAGCAAAAGATTCTTGAAAGTCTATTCCCTCTTCCTGACGATAACCCTTAGCAACTAGGCGTGACTTGTTTCGGATTACGTTCCCTTCAGCATCCAATTTGTTTTTCCAAATCCATTTGAGACCAATGACGTAGACCCCTGTTGGTCTTTCAACCAGTTCCCATACTTCAAGACGTTTGAATTGGTTGAGTTCTTCTTGCATGGATTCAATCCAGTTGTCTTTTGTCATTGCATCTTTAATGTTTTTAGGCTTAGATTGGCAGACAGTGAGTGCGTAAATGCAATGTTCACCATCTGTGTGAAGACGTGACAATGTATCTCTTTAACTACCTTGAAGGTGTAGAAAGGCCTCGAAAGGTTGTCATACCCGTCAGAGTTCATGTCTACCAAGAGTTTCTCGAATGGTACTTTCTACTCGAACAAGTCCTTTACGAGACACGTTTACATTACTAGAGAACTAGCTTGAAATTATTACCCGTCCTGGACAAGTCTTTTCGAGTTACTAACAGTTAAGTACCGCCAATTCGTTGGTTAAGTCTGTTACACAAAGATTCATTTGCATTTACACAACATATTTCTTATCACATAATTTTCCCAACTATTAGGCGATTGATACCACTGTTAGGTCACTAGTTTTACAACACAAGCTTACTAGAAAGAGATAGAGAGGCGATTGAACAAGATTCACACACACACGATATAATAGAGACGGTTATGCGTAGAGTGTAATGAAGAGAATAGCTTGAACAACCAACCCTCAAGTGAGGGTTATACAAGAGTATTTATAGGCAAGGAGCTAGGGCAACACTCCCACTCCTTCCCTTTTCCTTATTGGACATGGGCCTAAGCTTATGGGCCTTCTACATAAGCTTGACCTTAAACAAACATAAAGGCCATAATAAGCTACCTATTACATATGAGTAACAAACACTTGAATTAAGGTTTAGGAGTGGTTCCAACACAATCAATGCCTCTTTCACCCAAAGTTTTCAGCTTTTGATCAGGGAGTCTTACAACAGCCCTACAACCCCACACCTTGAGATAGTTCAGGTTGGGTTTCCTTTTAGTCCAGAGTTCACAAGGGGTAACCTTGTTCCTTTTGTTGGGAACCCTATTTAATAAATAGCAAGCTGTTAACATAGCTTCACCCCAGAACCCTTGACTCAGTCCTGAATAGGACAACATGGAATTAACCATCTCCTTCAGCACCCTGTTTTTCCTTTCAAAAATACCATTTTGCTGAGGAGTATAAGGGGCAGTCGTTTCATGAATTATACCAACAGACTAAAAATACAGAGTATCCATGTACTCACCTCCCCTATCAGTCCTTAATCTTTGTATCAGGGACCCAAGTTGTAATTCAACTTCAGTTTTAAACACTTTGAATTTATCTAATGCTTCATCCTTGAAATGTAACAGATAGACATAACAAAATCTAGAAGCATCATCAATAAATGTCACAAAGTACTTCTTATTCCCCAAAGAAGGAGTGACATGCAAATCACACAGGTCACTGTGTATTAGCTCCAAGAGCTTAGTCTCACGACTAACACCCTGAAAAGGTTTTTTGGTAATCTTGGTCAACATGCAAGTTTTACACTTTTCAGTGTCCATGTCAAAAGCTGGGATTAACCCATCCTTAGACATATGTTGCATTCTTTTATAGTGTACATGGCCAAGTCTTTCATGCCATAGGGTAGAGTCAGTCAGGTCAGTGGCGGTCACAAATGCTGAATTAACACTATCAGTGACAATATTAAGCCTGAACATTTGATTACACAAATATCCAAAACCAATAAACACACCATGCTTAGAAAGAACAAATTTATCAGACTCAATAACTTGTTTATATCCATGATTATTCAAAATACTACTTGAAACCAAGTTCTTCCTTATATCAGGAACATGAATAACATTAAAAAAAGTTACAATCTTTCCAGAACTAAATCTAAGATCTACACAACCATGACCATGCACCAAGGCTGTTGACTCATTTCCCATGTGAAGAATAGAACCATCAATCAGTGACTCATAAGTCTTGAACCAGCTTCTATCTTTGCACACATGAACTGTTGCTCCAGAGTCAACCCACCACGCAACATCATCATCCTACACATAATGAGATTCAGATACATATGTAACATAATAAATCTGAAAAGACTTATTAACCATATTCTGACCTTTCAGTGAGTTGGAAGAACCACCACTCCCTGAACCATTAGGGCCTGACCCATTGGCTTTACCACCAACCTTAACACCTTTGCAATCCCTTTTAATGTGACCAGTTTTGCCACATTTCCAACAAGTAGGTGTTGCCTTCTTGTTAGGATCTGCCCTTGTGTTATCATGATATTTGCATTTGCCTTTGTTGTCATTGTACCTGGTGGAGTTGTTATGCTCCACCATATTGACAACAGATGCACCAGTAGCATTGCTACTCTTTGGCTTGTCATTATCCTGCACCTTGAGAGATTCCTCAATGCGCAGATGACTGCCCAACTCAACCAGAGTTAACTCCTCCTTCTTATGTTTCAAGGTATGCTTGAAATCTTTCCAAGAAGGGGGAAGTTTATCAATGACACAAGAGACTTGAATAGCCTCATCCATGTGCATATTGTGTTGTGTAAACCTTCCAAGTATACCAAGAAGTTCATTGTATTGTTCCATAACTGGTCTTGAATCAGTCATTTTGTAATTTGTGAAATTACTTACAAGGAACTTCTTACTTGATGCATCCTCAGCCATATATTTGGCATCCAAGGAATACCATAGTTGTTTGGATGATTCAAAGTTCTGATAAATATCAAACAGAGAATCAGACATACCATTGAGGATTAAACCTCTGCAAATGTAGTCATCATTCTCCCATTTGCTCCTCCTCCTGATACGCTCCACAGTAGCATCATCCCCATCATCAGGAATAGGTGTAGTTAGCACATACACCACACTCATGCTTGACAGCAAGAGGTGCATCTTCTTCTGCCACCTCCTAAAGTCCACCCCTTCAAACTTATCAAGCTTGGCAAAGTTTGAAGCCATGTGTTTCATTGCAGCAGCAGCCATTGATTATCACAAATAGTTTACTTTGATTGTTGGTGTGTAACTCCCAGAACAGGGTAAGATAATCAATGTCAGCAGAAACAAGTATCAGGTCAGCAGAAACAAATACCACTAGGTGGTTACCGGATATCACTTGGAATCGTGTGATCACTTTCCAAAGTAAACTATTCGACCCTAATGCCTGGGTTACACGAATATCTACTTGGGATAAGACCAAATGTATGTTATTGAATTAGGCACAAATCAATAACCCTTGCGCTTATAAGTGTTAATTGTTTTATGTGTGTCTTTCATGCATAATCAGATCTCCTATTTATAGGAGGTTACTCTGAGCTAGTCAAATGGAATTATGAGAATTAATCGACCCATTAATCTCCTCATAATTATCCCCATTATAGCCGTTAGTGGTTACATGACCAATTAAACGTGGTCATAATGCAGTTGTAACTGCCACTTGAATAGGTCAAAGCCTGTTACAAGCAGTACTTTCATAGCACTATCAGTGGAAACACTACTTCAGTGGAAACACTGCTTCAGTGGAAACACTGCCTCAGTGGAAACACTGCCTCAGTGGAAACACTGCTTATCAGTGGAAACCACAAGTAGTACTTTCCACTAGCAGTACTTTCTACTAGCACTACCAATACAAACCACTATTAGAGTCAGGATGTTCATGGACCTTATGGGTGTACACTCCGTACCTCTTAACCCATTACAAGGTGTGAACTAATCCCATAAGTGCACTAAATTTTCCAACATATGTATTGTGTGAGTAATATGTATCTCGTGGATGTATTTCTAATAATAGGAAAGGAGAAAATTTCCGAGACAAAGCGATAATGTGTTATAAATTATATTTAGAAAAGAAAGAAAATGACAAACAATGATGTAAAGTTTATATAACAAGGAAAGACCTTTACCATATCCTCCATTATTATAATTAGCAGGGTATTCGCGCATTGCGCCGACTACTAACTTGAAAATTGAAATTTTCAAGGAGAGAATTTCATGTCGGAACTACTTTAACTCTTTTTTTAACCAATAATAATGTTTTTTTATTGTACAAGGCATGATAATTTATTTTCCAGTTATCAATGGTTTTTCGTTTTTTACAATGACTATTTGCTTTATATAAGGTTAAGCTAGATATAAATACTTGAATCTGTAATTTAATTTTTTTCATAAATAATTAAAATATTGTGTTAAATGTGTATGTGATCTTTTGAGTTATCTATCATATTTTTTAGGAAAATAAGAAATGATATGAGATACGTCTTAGTATAAAAGTCTCGCTAAATGGTAAATCATACCCTATCATGATCTGAGTTTGAAGAAGAATTCATAGGGCCGTGAGGCCGTCTATGGTGGATTTCGGCGGCGAGGATTTTTCTGACGGTGGTAATCAAAAAGTTTGGAAGATCAAGAGTTTGCCTCGGGTCTTTCCCCTATAGTTAGTTGTGGGTTTTCAAGGTCTGACAACATTAAAAAGGATGTAAGTATTGAGGAGGAGTATGTAGCAGATTATATGAAAGCAAGACAGAGCAGTTGTCCATTAATTATTGTGGCCCTTTTAGTAAAGGATAATAATCCAACACCCTCTTGTCTTATTAGGCCGTCCCTTCTAAAAGTAGGCCTAACAACACTAATGTTGAAGTTAACAATGTTGGGCTTTCCACCTTGGGACATACAGATTATATAAGCGGGCATTGCAACTATGATATCTCAAAAGATCCCATTATGGATCTTAATACTTCTCCTAATAGGCCGAATGAATTTCCAAAAGTTGACAAGAACTTGAGGATCTTCTTTCAAGCTTCCAACGTCTTTCCAATGAGGTTGAAGTAGGTCATGATACTAAAGGCGAGAAACAAAGAAATAAGCATAAGAAGAACAAGTCAAGGTTCTGAGACTCTTCTGGTTCGCAAGTTTGGATGTTTCTTGGTGTTCCTAAAGTTTCCAATGATAGGTATTCCTATTAATTGCAATGGTTTTGGGTACGATAGTAAGTAGTTCTAGATAAAAACAAATTGGTGAATAGTTTTCCTCTTTCTTCATTGGGATTCAAGAAACAAAAATCGGATCCTTTGATGATATTCCTATTGGTTCTCTTTGGCCTGATCGCACATTGATTATGAATTTAGTAGTTCAGTTGGAGATTCTGGTGGCATTATAGTTGTTGGTATTGTGTGCGCATGACGAAATATACAAACTTATATTAATCATTTCTTATGAGACCTAAGGGTCACACACATATATCACGAGAACCCTGAATAATGAATATATGTATGTATAGTTGTTAAAATGAGAACTAGTTTAAACAACCACTAAATTTTTTTTATAAAGAACCATTTTAGCAATGTTACAGAAAAAAAAAATATTAATACAAATTAACATTCTAGCAACTAATAACCAACTGATACATTAGTTTGGATTAATGATACATAATTATGAATTTTATACCGATACATCAAAATCTCAAAAGTCAATATCTTATACATAAACTAATACACAAGATACATATCAACCACTAAATAAGCTAATACATATACCAAAACCTGATACACATTACACGTCGAATCAAATTGTATCACCTAGTTTTCGTCTGTTTAAAAAAAAACTGTCGAAACTTTAATAATTCTTATTGAAATTAATTAAATTTTTATTTGTATTTGAAGAAGAGTGTCACCTTGTCAAATTTTAGTTGGTTCTTATTTTTACAACTTTAAGTTTGATTTTACTTAATCTAGATTATATATATATATATATATATATATATATATATATATATATATATATATATATATATATATATATATATATATATATATATATATATATATATATATGTATATATATGTATATATGTATGTGTATATATATATATATATATATATATATGTATATATATATATATATATATATATATATATATATATATATATATATATATATATATATATGTGTGTGTGTATATATATATATACATATGTATATATATACATATATATACACACATATTTATATATATATACATATATATATATATACATATATATATATACACACATATATATATATATATAGGGAAGGGTTCTTTTCAGAACCATAAAAAGGTCGAGAACTGCGAGAACCACCATCAACCGATCAGATTTTTTTGGATATTAATTTTTATTATTTAATTTAAAAGAGTATAATAGTAAAAGTACATATTTATTTACTTTTTGAATTTTGGTTAATAAAAAACGTTTTTTTCCCTATAATTAGGATTTTTTTTTTTTTTTTTTTTTGAATAATATTTTTTTCAGCATGCGTGTTTAGTAAGGTGCACATGTGTTTTTTTAGATAATCTAAATTTACGTGTATTTGTAGTGTTCAATTTACATGTATTTTGTAAGGTGCATATATGTTTTTTTAGATAATATAAATTTACGTGTGTTTGTAGTGCATGGAATGGAAAACAGAAGTATTTTACATGTATTGTATACTATTTAAAACAAAAACATTAGATACAAAATTTAAAATCATGTGATATACTATTCAAGTACAAATTTTAAAAGCAAAAAATATGTTGCTACATATGCACATGTATTTTTCCTCCTTAGATACTTTGGATTTCTTTGTACGTATATGTGCACTTGTATTTACGCCATGCACTTGTGTCTTTACTCCTTGAATCTTTAGCATAACTATCTTGTCGCTAGATAATATGTACAAAACACATGTGCACTTTTCATATTGCTCATCATACTCGTACCTGTATCCACAAATAATTAATAAACAAATTATTTAGTCATTTGCGCATTGTTTATAGATGCATACCTGTAATTGTTGTCATAGTTTTTATAAGACATAAGCATAGTAAAGGTATTGCATATGCGAACTCGGCGTTTTAATCGTCTTTATTATATGTTTTCGACTTGAAGAGACATGTAGCAATAAGTGAAAAAAAATCTCAAAACTTAAATCTACAACATAATCTTTGAAGAGCAATAACATGTTACGTATAACACAACCAAATTACTCAACAAAAAAAACTAATGTGCATATTATCTAGTTACGACCTTTAAAAAAGAGCTACAACTTGACTATCTCGATCAACTCAAATAACTATAAATTCTATTTGCCAAACGTACTGAAGGTGGTAAAAAAATGGTAATTCAGAAATCAAAAATGATTCCGACAACCAAATAAATACGATATCAGTCAACTACCGAATAAATTAAATTAAATAATAAATTTCAACAAAAAAATGATTTTGAGAAAAATGACTAAAATATTTTAAATGTTCATCATGAAAAAATGCAACGATCTTGATTCAATAGAATCGAATTAATAAAAGATGAAAGACCATTAAAAAGTTTTGACAATTCAGTAGAGAAAATATTAAACTAGTTAAATATTGATTACCTTTGAGTAATAAATTAAAATGAATGGAATCTATTGAAGACCTTCTTCCACGTGACAAAAACAGAGTGGTGGTGGTTTGATGATCGGATCACTAATTCGAAAAAAGTGACGGGCGGTTGATGTTTTAATAAAATGAAAATTAGGTTTTCTTATTTAAAAATGATGCATCCAACCCTCAAATATAGTGGGACGGTTAATTTAATGGGTTAACCTTAAATCCCATTTTTACCCATTGTTTAATTATAAAACATTCCTTAATAAATGCTTAATTTACAAAAATACCACAAATTATTTTAGCCATTGATCAAATATTAAATGGTTGAAATCAGTTCTCGCATTTCTCGACCTTTTCTTGGTTATGAAAATAACCTTACATTATATATATATATATATACATATACATATATATATATATATATATATATATATATATATATATATATATATATATATATATATATATATATATATATATATATATATAGTGCGGTTCTAGAGAAAAATGTAATTAGAGAGAAAAGTGAGAAAAAAAGTTTTAGGGTCTAATTTGAAAAATCTCAAACTTCAGGGGTAAGTTTTGAAAACCACCCCACCCCCCCCCCCCCCCCCCCCCCCGCGCAAAAAAAAATTTTCCCGCCAATTTTTTATTTTTTTTTCTTGCCAAAAATTTATAACTATGATGCACCCTTTTTTTTGTGCATCTCAGTTATAAAAATTGGTGCATCGTAGTTATAACTACTTTTTTTAACTGTGATTCACCAAAATAAAAAGGTGCATCAGATCGCATATGTTATTAACTTATTCTAGAAAAAGTTTTGAATTAGAACCTTCAACCTTTGTGTATAAAAGATAGATTTTTCAATTGATTCAACACGTTTATTTTATTAATCACATGGTTAATATACAATGAAATCAATTATCCTAACATGTTTCATAGTTATTTTGTTTTACTTTTCATCAATTCACGATGGTTAGTATGCACTGGCGTTATCCCAATAACAAAGCATGTTATAACAAAGAGATGCGGCACTACCATGGCTACCATTCATCCCTGGTTGTAGAACTAATGCCTCTTATAGAGTATAGTACACTAAGTTATTGTAATGTTATAGGAGCATATTAGGTAACGATCGTTGGGTGCATCTCGGTTATAAAAAATGATGCATCATAGTTGTAACTACTTTTTTTAACTGTGATTCAACAATATAAAAAGGTGCATCAAATCGCATATGATTAACTTATTACAGAAAACTTTGAATTAGACCCTCAACCTTTGGGTATAAAAAGAGAGATTTTTAACTGATTCAACACACTTATTTTATTAATCACATGGTTAATATACAATGAAATCAATTATCCTAACATGTTTCAGAGTCATTTTATTAATCACATGGTTCACTTACTTTTCATCAATTCACGATTGTTAATATGCACTTGCGTTATCCCAATGACAAAGCATGCGGCGCTACCATGGCTACGATAGCTCCGTCTCTGGTTGTACAACTAATGCCCCTTAAAGAGGCTAATACTCACAAATTCGGAAGAACTTCCAGAGCCATGGACCCTATTCACGGACGGTTCATCCTGCATAGATGGTTCCGGGGCAAGGCTAATACTCACATATTCGGAAGGAACGAAGTTTACTTATGCCCTAAGGTTCCAGTTCGAAGCAACAAACAACGAGGCCGAATACGAAGCTCTAATATCTGGACTAAGGA
Organism: Chrysanthemum seticuspe; assembly: GCA_019973895.1. Classification (NCBI taxonomy): domain Eukaryota; kingdom Viridiplantae; phylum Streptophyta; class Magnoliopsida; order Asterales; family Asteraceae; genus Chrysanthemum; species Chrysanthemum seticuspe. Next base: position 64,134,393 of record BPTQ01000004.1, on the reverse strand, counting down.
TAGCAGAGCAAATGGGCATAAAAAACCTTTAAGCAAATGTGGATTCAAGGGTTGTGGCTAATCAAGTTAATGGATCATACATAGCAAAGGAAGCAAGGATGGTTCAATATCTGGAAAAGGTGAAGGCACTCATAAGTGGATTCCGAATGTTCTCTATCAAACAAGTCCCTCGAAGCGAAAACAAAAAGGATGATGCTTTAAGCAAGATGGCGTCAACCAGCTTCGCACAGTTGAGCAAGCAAGTGTTATTCGAGGAACTCAAATAAAAATCAATAGAAGAAATAGTAGTGCTAGCAATAGTGGAAGAAGAGGGACACACCTGTATGACCCCGATATATGAATACCTAACGGAAGAACTACTCTCTGCCGAACCAAATAAACCAACTGGTAACGCCTCCAGTAATACAAAAAATGCTTACATACCAATACGAGAACATAGAACAAGAAAGTTACGGAACCGTGTTAAACTCGACGAGTTGTTGCGAGAAGATCAACAGAACCAGACGGTATATAGTAACAACTCATTTAAAGATATATTAACTAATAGAGAGCCTAACCATTCATTAATTTTTGCAGAATGTAAGATTCAGTCATCGCTACGATTTTAGAAATCATTGCGAAGAGACCTTGGTACTTCCACTGACGTCGTGACTGTAAGCATAAGATCTTTGATAATTTCCCACACGGGCATTGCCAACCACCTAATCATGAATAGCCTAACGACTACAGGTTTGGATAATAATGCCAGCTCTGTAATGAACAGGAGTGCAATATCTTATATAAGAAAGAGTACATATACAAATCCTGGACCAAATACTTTTTTTCGGCCTGTGAAGCTACTGTTTTAGAACCTCAATCTTGGACAACACCATGACATTAACATTAACATGCTTCAGTGACGAGGTACATATAATTGTAACATAATTCAATAAGGTTGTATCAGACATGGGCTACGCAGATCCATACACACCACCGCCTGTTTTGACTGCACTGGAAGGTACGACTCATTTGTTTCAGCTGCATTTCTCGACAGAATCTACAAAGGAAAAGGAAGACTACATTCTCGACACAGTCATGGAAACCAGACCACATTTACTCACACCAGCTGAAGCCACTCCAGAAATCAATCCGACTGATACACAAACAGAAACCCAAATGCTGTTATTACTAGGGCCTGAGACTGAGACACAGGACATAATACAAGTACCTATATGATGAGTGCTTATTCACTCATCGTTTTTACCCACCTAAGACCACAAAAATGACCAAAAACACCCAAATATGCTCAATATATGTTAAAAATATCCTCGGAATGTGTTTTGTGTCTTGAAGGTACAAAAGGATTGAAAACAGAGCGAAAACGGGCAAAAACGAGCCGAAATCAGAAATGTGCTGAAATAGACGGAGCCGGGAGTCGATTTTCTGCATTTTTGGATCCCGGGACGTGTTTTGAGACTGAGCAGGGGGAAAACAACTAAAAACCTAACCCGAACCTAAAAATTCCATTTTACCCGTCCCCGATACCCAAATGACCAAGTTGCCCCGTAAAACCAAAAAAATCCAAAAAATCACTATTTTACCTAAAACCCAATTTTTGAAAAAAAAAAAAAAAAAAAAAAAAAAAAAACAAACCCCATTTTTTATTAAAACCCATTTTTCAGTTAAAAAAAAAAAAAAAAAAAATCATTTTTAACTTTTTATTAAATAATAAACCTACATTCCTAACCTATCCCATTGACCCCCTTTCATTATACCCTTTGAACCTTTACCCTTGTGACCCCCTCATTTTCTAACGCCCTCCCCTTTTATTCTGATTCTTCCCCAAAACATAATAAACCCAGAAAACACAAAACTTCCCAAACCCAACAAAATGGCGCCATAATTTTCCCTCCTCTCTCCCCATCACTCTCAACTCCCAGAAACCCAAGCAAGGTCACATGTGCCCCCCTCTTCACATGTTGCACCTCCACGGTGGCAATCCACACATCCACAAAATCCCATCTATAGCTGTGTAGGCACCAAGTTGTAATCCAAGGGCTGAGATTTAATGGAGAAAGCACAAAGATGATGTTTTGCTTGTTTTGTCTCACCAAACAAACACAGAAGAAAGAAAAACACACAAGAAGAGAGAAGACAGAAGTCATTTTTACTTTTGTATAAATAGGCATTTTAGGCAAATTGTAAATTTTGTCTAGAATTTTGAGAAGTTCTAGTCCATTTTAATTTACTGCCATTTACTGTTATTGTACCCTTTTAATTTTCCAAGTAATTTAAATTCAGCTTTATTCAATTTGGTTTCAATGTTCTAAGATTTCCTTTATCCTGTCTCATTACTTGTTCATGTTTAGTAGTAATCAGTGGTTGTTAAATTTGTTTGACCCATATTTGAGTTTGTTTTGATGTTACAAGTTAAACTTCCCCTAAATGCAAAAGCCCCTCAGTGTAAACATCCTTTTCTGCCCCATAAGAGTGTTTGGAACAGCATTAAAGTGGGTCAAAAATCAAGTTTTTGACCCACTTTTGAAGTTAAAATGATTTAATTCAGGTGTTAATCAATGATTTTGAAGTTGATGATAGTTTTCAGTAAGTAAAAAAGCAGTTTGTGTAGTTTTCTTAATTTAGCTTACTGTTCTTAGTTCCTGTTTTCAGTAGCCATTACCTTTTTTTAGCCTAGATTTAGTTAGTTTAAGATTGGATTTAGGACCAGTTTTAGTGGCAATAAGTAAGGTAGATGTATGATTAGTGTTTGTATGTGCTTATTTGGGTTTTTAGAAGCATTCTTGTGGCGTATTTCTAAGCTTAAAAACACCCCTTGGTGCCCATTGTTTGCTGTTACAGCTAACAACAATTCAGCAGCTTAACTTCTTTTTAGTGCCATTTAGGAGCTTCTTTTTAGCTTATTTAGGACTCCTCTAGTGATTTTAGTGTAATTAGATTATCATTCATTAGAGTTAGCTTATTTACTAGCTTTTGGATAGCTTTTTAGGCCCTCAAAAAATCCCCATCAGCTTTTGTTTCCCTTTGGCTGTTTGGCTGTTTGGCAGCCCATAAGCCAAACAACACATCAGTAAGTTTTTTTTTCTTTAGCTTCTGTTTTCCTTAGCTGACTAACAGCTTATTTTTAAGACTTGTAAGATTAGTTTTTTTTGTGAAAAGTTGTACTTTGATCTCGTTTTTATGTTGCAAAAAAGAAAAAAAAATAATAAGTGGAAAAAAGGGAAGGAGTGGGATTCGTAACCTGGTCTCCTGCCCCATAACACACAACCACACACACTCAGCCCAACTGCCCTTTGGTGTTTTATTGATTATTTCTTGCATCATTAATACTTTAAGGTAGTTTGTTGTTTTAAACTTATTAGCTTATTTCATTTTTTCTTTGCTTATTTCTTAAAGCAGTAGTGTAGTTTTTTATTTTTCATAGATTCGGTAGTGTCTAAGCTATTTTCTGTAAATTTTGTAAAATTTTATAAAAATGTTTAGTTATTTTAATTAATTAATTAGTTTAAAATAATTTTTAATTCATAGTAAATAAAATAAAAGTCGAAAAAATACCCGGCTTGTTCCTAAAATTATTTTTAGTCGTTTAGAATGTGGGAAAATTAGTTTTGCACTCGTAGGACTTAAATTGCATAATTTTCACTTTCGGAGCTCGGTGCGTTTCCGGTTTTTCGCGTCTTTGTGTTTTAGCACCCTAGGATGTAATTTAGCTTTGTTTTGTTGTTTCTTAATTTAGTTTATTTAGAGTTTACTTTGTTTTACATACTTTATTTTCATCCCCGTTCTTTAATTTGTAGATTAGCGTAATCAAAAATCCAAAATTCGTTTAACTAATTCAAGTCCTAATCATGAAACTCAACGAAACCGTCAATTTCACACCTCGTTGTGACACGACCCGGGAAATCACTTTCCCGGTATCACTTTTATCACATTCTTGAGCTTTGGCACGTTAACCATTTTCCTAAAAGGTTGATTTGTCGAATTTCACGATTAATTTGATACTTTGACATTTGTGTTTAATCACCACTTACAAACAACTGAATCACTATACCAGGAAAAAAAAAAAAAAAAAAAAAAAAACCCCACTAAATACACCAACAACATACAAAATATTGCAAACATCAACCCCTGTCACTGCAGAATACCGCGGAAGCTCGTACGAGTCTATTGCGAAGGCTGTAGGGACAAGGGCCTCTGTTTGGAGACAACTGCTTAAGGACAACATAGAAGAGCAACCAAGTGCAAGTGCAATAAGGACAAAGCAAGAATAATGATACGGATGCACCTATTTTTGTATTAGGTTACTGTATATACAACAATTTTCTTACAGACTACTCAAGTCTGCATGTCGGCCTAGTATGATACTATAACTGACCAATAATCGTGTCCAAAATGAAAAATATATGTGGCCTTAGTTTGGTACTAAGTTCTGGTAATGTATTAGGATCATGGTATCTGTTAAAGTTATAGGTTTACAATGTACTTTGCAGTTTATCTATCTATCCTCAGCTACATGCATGGTTGTTGTCATAGCACGATAGACTAATCCATTCATACAAACCATAAAGATTTGCATTATAACATCCCGCCTACTCAGACCACAATATTGTCCGCTTTGCCTGCAGGCTCACGGCTATGTTTTTGTGGCCTCATTTATCACATTCTTGAGCTTTGGCACGTTAACCATTTTCCTAAAAGGTTGATTTGTCGAATTTCACGATTAATTTGATACTTTGACATTTGTGTTTAATCACCACTTACAAACAACTGAATCACTATACCAGGAAAAAAAAAAAAAAAAAAAAACCCACTAAATACACCAACAACATACAAAATATTGCAAACATCAACCCCTGTCACTGCAGAATACCGCGGAAGCTCGTACAAGTCTATTGCGAAGGCTGTAGGGACAAGGGCCTCTGTTTGGAGACAACTGCTTAAGGACAACATAGAAGAGCAACCAAGTGCAAGTGCAATAAGGACAAAGCAAGAATAATGATACTGATGCACCTATTTTTGTATTAGGTTACTGTATATACAACAATTTTCTTACATACTACTCAAGTCTGCATGTCGGCCTAGTATGATACTATAACTGACCAATAATCGTGTCCAAAATGAAAAATATATGTGGCCTTAGTTTGGTACTAAGTTCTGGTAATGTATTAGGATCATGGTATCTGTTAAAGTTATAGGTTTACAATGTACTTTGCAGTTTATCTATCTATCCTCAGCTACATGCATGGTTGTTGTCATAGCACGATAGACTAATCCATTCATACAAACCATAAAGATTTGCATTATAACATCCCGCCTACTCAGACCACAATATTGTCCGCTTTGCTTGCAGGCTCACGGCTATGTTTTTGTGGCCTCATTTGAAGACTTCTCGGCAAGTCACCCAAGCCAGTACTACTCTCACATGAGCACGCTTAACTGCTAGTTACTAAGAACTCCACCCGCAGTAGGCCACAAAACGCGTTGTGTCATTGTAAGGCGAATGTTATCTTATGAGCCCAGCATCTCTCCAGGCCACAGCCGATGTGAGATTTGCCTAGGGTGTTACTATCTTGTAACATCTCGCCTACTCAGACCACAATATTGTCCGCTTTGCCCGCAGGCTCACGGCTTTGTTTTTGTGGCCTCATTTGAAGACTTCCCTGTAGGTCACCCAAGCCAGTACTACTCTCACATGAGCACGCTTAACTGCCAGTTACTAAGAACTCCACCCGCAGTAGGCCACAAAACGCGTTGTGTCATTGTAAGGCGAATGTTATCTTATGAGCCCAACATCTCTCCAGGCCACAGCCGGTGTGGGATTTTCCTAGGGTGTTACAATCACCCCCTTAGGGACTCATCGTCCTCGATGAGGTTTGCCCCACCATCCAGAACGGCTCAGGAGTGGCTCTGATACCACTTGTAACATCCCGCCTACTCAGACCACAATATTATCCGCTTTGCCCGCAGGCTCACGGCTTTGTTTTTGTGGCCTAATTTGAAGACTTGCCGGCAGGTCACCCAAGCCAGTGCTACTCTTACATGAGCACGCTTAACTGCCAGTTACTAAGAACTCCACCCACAGTAGGCCACAAAACGCGTTGTGTCATTGTAAGGCGAATGTTATCTTATGAGCCCAACATCTCTCCAGGCCACAGCCGATGTGGGATTTTCCTAGGGTGTTACATGCATAACAACATAATCATGTGTCTAAGTAATCACTGGATGACAACAATCCTTCATATATGCTGGACAGTTACACAAACAAGGCCACACAAAAGAAAAAGGTGTATGACCTAAGGAGCTGCAAAAAAAATTAGAACCCCAAGATGCTTATAGATAATAAAATAACCAAAAATAAAAATACATTTGGTTAAAATATAACAGAAACCACAATCCATTTCAACAAACAAAGATAATACCCATTGCAATAACTCAAAAACCAGAAAAGGAAAATTCACCAATTGAAGGAAACCTACACATTAGATTATGAGTAAAAAAAGGCACGATGCAATATGATGAATAAACAGAAAAAACTACCATTTCAAATAGCAATTCTCAATAAAATAAAAAAATGAGTGGCCACAAATGAACTCGCTCTGCCCAAGAAAAAGAATCAAACCAACTATACTAAAAAGAGGCTCAAACACAACTGTTGGAAGTGAAAACACAAATAGATTGATATATCAATGGCAATATGACTTACAAATTGAAACCACAGACACCTGAACTTAGGTATGATAAAATACAAGGGCAAAAAAAAAATTAATAAGGATAATAATATAAAGTAAAAACAAAACACCAACAATAGGTTCTAAAAAATCAACAACAACACATTCACCGCTTAAAACACTGCTACACCTATTCACAAGGATTAATTAACCAGTGCGGGTAGAAAATCTAATACAATGGAAATAAAAATTATGATAACATTCAGGATTTAGGGACACAGTTACGTTATACATACAAAAACTAAGGCATGCACATTCTTAGCCATAATCAAACTCACCTGTAAACGAAGAGGCAACACAACTTCTGCACAGGTCATTAGCAGACCCGTATTCTTTAACTGGGCACCTCAACTGTACTAAAAAAAGGTCACACCCGTTCAGTAAAGACAAAACCATAGCATAAATTTGCTAATTTCCATAGGCCTTTACAGGTAACCTAACGGCTAGATTATAATGCTCATAAGAACCAAAACATAAAAGACACGTCGAAAGTGCAACAAAAATAGGTAAAAAAATGTGTGTGCCATCTCTTAAATAACTATGACCCATAATCCAACTCACGTAAAAATAATATAATAGCACAACCTACAACAAAATCATAAGCAAAGACATAACATGACTTTATCTAATTTCCATAAACCTTTCGAGGTAACTTAACACCTGAATTATAATACCCACAACAAGAAATCATACCTAAAGACCTAAAGAAAGAACCAATACCAAACATTTATCACAAGCGAAAACAACAACCGCATTTACAACCCAAATATTCCGTAACCATTGCTTATTAAACAGTTTAACGTCGCATCGTTACCCATAACCTTATACAAGACTACTAAAATAGCCAAATCTAAATGCGATGGCCGACAAACCACATCCAAAAATAAGTGGCATATAAAAATAAACTCCATTTGTGGATCACCTAAAAACACAAAAACAAAAAGATACCATACAAAAAAGAAGTGAAAAAACAGTCAAGTCTTTAATATTTGAACTATTGATATAAAAAATAAACGAAAACTAAAACGACCATTCTCCATTAACAAAAGACACATTACATATTACATCTAATACTATTTACATGATCATATACATAGGTACACACGAAACCCAGCTAATGAAACACACACAGACTGCTAACACAAAACTTGCCCACAAGCTTACACCTTAACACAAACTGTGCAGAAGTAAAAACTACCCGAACGGACTTATACATACACATGTAAGACACCAACATCTACATACTAGCAAAATACTATATTGACAGACCTATTTCAAAGACAACGAACCAAAACCTCTTTCATATCCATTAAACATCCACATATCAAGACGCATCATGATATTAATCTTTGCAGCTCCAGGCACTCACTGGCCCTTACCATTAGATTCAGGTACCCAATTTCTTCATTATCTTCTTCCTCCGCTTGCCTTAACACATGAACGGTATTATTAAACGCGTCCCTTTTCCCAAAAAGCTCAAACTCCTTAATAATCCTGTGCCTATGCGCCAATCGATTCTCAATGATATTAATCATCCTTTTATAATACCAAACAGCGAACATATTCACTTTCCTCTCTTGCGTAAGAAGATAATCCAACATGTCCTCCAGTTAGAACCAACATCTTTAGAGAGTCGACTACACAAAGGAAAACCGGTTGCCATGATTGAAAGATTAGGGTGCGTGTTCTGTGGTTTGAGTCGGCTAGAAACACAAAAAAGATATGGAAACATAAAACAAAAAAAAAGGAAAAAAAATGACAAAACACATCCTCAAACTATGTACAAAGTTACTGAAATGACCTAAAACTAGAACAAACATAAATAAAAGGCCTATTTCTTTCTAGATAGTATGTTTAGCCCATTTTTGCGATCACACTATATACAAAAACTATGTTATTATTACACTATCTATATATCTGCGAAATCATATCCGTCAGATTTAAACGAAGTTACTTAAACACACTTAACCCAACTATTGCTATGATTTTGACTTATTGAACAAAAATTAGGGTAACACACTAAATTAGAAAGTTAGTGACCAGTGAAATTCGTCAATGACTGAAAAAAAGTTTCAAATACAACGAACGGTCAACCAACATCTGTAGCAGCTACAAATGAATGATCATTGCCCTCCGCAACGCGGCAACTCGTAACCATCCTCGTTTATATAAAGCTATCATCACTAAAATTAATGACTTATTAGCTCAACATATACAATTTATCAAGCCCAAAAACTAATCAAACTATGTTGCCCATTAGCCCATTTACATTTGTGGATATGAATTGTGAGTTCATAAAATCCCTAGGGTAACCGGACACTCCACACGCGCATAAACATTATCTTTTAATTTTTCTACATCTTCGATTCTTCTCCAAAAGATATTTTTGTGCTTTACTCAACATCCTGTAGCTAAGAGATGGAAGAGAAAGAAATAAGTTTTACATGTATGTGTTGTGTAAGTAATATGCATGTGGATGTATTTCTAATACGGAGTAACAAAAAAGGAGAAAATTCCTAAAACGATGCGATAATGTGTTAGAAATTACATTTAGAAAAGAGAAAGAAAATAACAAACAATCAGACGATTACTCGTATATAACGGCGACGATGTATAATTGAGTTTATTAGTGTATGCAATTTTTTCTTATATACGTGAGTGTGAAGTAAGTGATAGTACAAAAATTAGTGACATAAATTGTAATTAAGTGTTTATAGAATGCGTTGTTTTTTATAAATAAAAGTATTTTAGTTTAAAAGCATTACGTATTTTTAAAATTTTTAAATTTTAAGCAAATGTGTTTTGTGTTTATATGTGGTATAGAGAATGTAAAGTTTTCATATCCTCTCCATTCTTATAATGTGATGTGTGTAAGTTATAATGTGACGTGTGTAAGTCACTTTCTTTTGTTCTCTAGATATACTTTTTCTACATGTCTCTATTTGATACCAGTAACTAATTAATGATGCTTACGTAAAATCGGTGAAGTATCGTTAATAGTGCTTTAAAACGCACGTATATTGGTCCGTGGGGTAAAAATGTAAAATAGGTAAATTGATGTCTTAAATCACAATACAACAAAATGTTTGATCATGTTTCATTTAGTACAAGCAATGTATTTACGCGTTGCGGTGGCATATGTTTTGTAATTAAGTTTTTTGATAATATATTTTTTTTTGACAATAACTTTATAGAATATGGAAACTTTAGATTTTATTTACTTCAAACAATAACAAACTATATTATTTTAAAAGTAAATAGTAAAGAATATAGACATGTTATTTAGTTTTTTGATAAATTGTATTAATTTTTAATTCATGAATGTTTTAGTGTGTTTGAGGAGAGTATTTAAAAATTTATTCTAATAACTTGTTTGATTTGTACCATGTAATTTATTAATTGTATTTTTGCATCGAGGAATGTTTTAATAATTACATTAATTAAAAGTGTTAAATTATGTTTATGCATAAGTTAATTGTACAACATTATGTATACTTGTATCATTTAATATTCAAGCATGATTTTTTTTAGTTATTTATTACGTAAATATTTATTATACGTGGTTTAGATTTAATTAATTAGATAGTTACTTATTGGACAATGATCCTCTCAAATTGTAAGCACAACTTGACTCAAGTTGGAGCAATATGAGCCATTGGATTTGATCCAATGGCTCAAATCAAAAGAAGTTCTTTTGATTTGAACCATTGGATCAAATCCAATGGCTCATATTTCCCCAACTTGAGTCAAGTAACTTGAAAGGATCCCCGCCCTTACTTATTAGGTAGGTATTTATAATAGTGTTATTTTAGACAAGCTTGGGTGACAATCAAGTCGTGTTCGTGTTGACCTATTTGGGTTTGCGTGTTGGTGGGTTAGTATAACCTCTACACAAACACGACCCATTTGTTAACAGTGTCAAGAAACTCAACACTAACTCATACCTGCATAATACGTGTAACCCGTTGTGACCCGTTTAACCTCTTTAGGTAAATAAGTCAAATAATGAATAAGGTTGATTATTTGTTGATTTAATTAGTTTAAATACAAAAATGATATAAGGATATAAAATATGATAAAAATAACCATACGAATAAATATACGATAGTTTATAGAGTTATAAGCGTCAATTTCAATGATATCTGAGATTTAATCCTAATTCACTCATATTAACTACATAACAAAGATACATTTAATCCAGATCCAACATAAAAACTATGTTATATATTTTATTTTAGAGTCTTATATACTTAAAGAGGTTCACGTGTTAACCTGTTTAATAATTACTCAACACAAACACGACCCGTTTATTAATCGGGTTAGACGGATTGACTTGTTTTTCACCAACCCTGTTTATCTTCAACCCAAACCTCTTTAATTTTGTGTCGGGTTCGTATCATTTATCGTTTCGTGTCGAAAATTGACACCCCTACTTGAAAACTTTGTAGAGTTGGTGCCTCCCGAACTATTTGATAATGGTGTATTGACTTTGACCTGTTGGTATCGTGAATCATGTTGTTTCTTGTCATTGTTTTTGGAACAATTGTCTTTGTTAGTTTAGTCATGGTTTTTTATGTTGTTAACTTATTTTAAGTTTTTGCTAAATCCCGTCGTAGATTTTAGTTTTCGGAGGTACTCTATTTTAATCATCTTGTTTGGGCAGTGGGTCTCCTTTATATTGTATCTTTGTACTTGTTTTGGTTTTGGTTTTAATCTATATGCTTGCTTTTCAAAAATAAAAAAATAAAATGAAATCATGTTCTTTGTAAGGAAGTTGTGTCCGCCAATTTTCAAGGTGAGATGAACATAGATTATAAATTCTTTAAAGATTATATGCGGAATCAAAGTCATTCAATTTTTTCATAAAAATTAACACACTTTTCACATTTTTTTAAATAAAATATCTTAAAAACTATAAACCGTTAAACGACAAAAAATACACTATTTGAAAAACATTTTTTTTAATCATTTAGTTAACGGGCATTTTAATATACATTCGACAAACTTTTATTGAGTTTTTATTTAGTGTTAAAATTTAGGCTTTAAAAAATCACATGTAATTTGTTATTAAAAAAGTCAACATGTGCTTTGCTATTTTAAATACCACACATGATTTAATAAATCACATATCAATATAAAATAACAAATCAACTGTGATTTTAAAAAATCACATGTGATTTTTTAAAGTGAAAATTATAGCTCTCACAAAAAAAACTTCGAAAAATAATTTCATCAAAAGTATATACAAATGCTCCTCTATAAAATATGATTTAATTTTCATTGTGATTGTGTGATTCGTTTCGCATAATGATTAACAATTTGTAAAATAATTTAAAAATGAAAATAACGACTTTTTTAGTTTGATGAAAGAATAAATGATCAGGATATGTTCATTTAATCTTTAATAATTTTGTGATATATGTTAAACTTTTACTTTTTTTTTAAAGAATATGTTAAACTTTTCACTCTTTACAAAATTTTTATGAAAATGATTGAGATGCCTAAAATATATGACTAATTGTGTGCCCAATAGATGTGCTAATAAATTATTGGTTTGTGAATAAGTGAGTCTCCCTCCTGTCCCCAATAGGATGCTAACACATATGTTTAGGTATATTATTAGGCATACGAGTTAGGCATCCCAATCAATGCTCAAATTTTTAATAAGCACAAACTCAAAAGTTGATACTTAACAATATATATGGATTTGAGTTCGAGGAAATAAAATAAAACCCAACGAAGAGCTGGGCTAGTAAATGAATAAGTAAAAAACTATTGGGCCAAGCTATCACCTATCTTTGCGCAAACTAACTTTATAATTGACCTCTTATTACGTAAGAATCCGTTTATAAACAAACGGATTACCCTTAGGATTGTTTTGAAAAGAGTAAATTACACCGTTGGTCCTTGTAAAAGTGCCGGATTTCATACGACATCCAAAAAAACTAAATCTTGCATCGTTAGTCTTTCATTTTAAAAATATTACGTTAGTGGTTCAATTTTCCTAGAGTCATTATCTTTTTTCGTTATCTCGGACCTCACATGCAAATAACATGAGGGTACTTTCGTCCGAACACTTTTTATTGTCCTCTTCCACTTTTTTCTGCCTGACTTAACATTGTAGAGTACTGTAGCAATTGTACTTTTTTGTGATTTTGATTTCTTCTCACTTCATCCTTTTCAATTCTTCAGGCCGGAAGCAGTAACGTTGGTGATCGAGTAACTCGATTGATCGAGTGTCGATCCCCTTAATGTGGCAAATCGATCGAGGCACATTTTTTACCCATCTCGGTCGTCCAACCGATCGACATGTTTGGACATTCAATATGCAAAAAAGTGAGTGGGGAATAAATCCTACCGTTGCAAAAGTGAGATTCAAAAAAATAATAATAATAATAATAAAAAATAAAAAATAAATAAAAAAAAATCTACTAAACTACCCTATAAATACACAACATATTTACACACTTAAATTCACAAATCTCACAATCATCTCTATCAAAAATCTCATAACCATCTCTATTAAAATGTCTAAGAAAACACCACAACAAAAAGGCCGAAAATCCCGATTGGCACAAAACATCCCGCAATTAACACCGGATCCGAATTTCCGGTTAACCGGTGTCTCACCAACCTTCAATTTCCGACCCGCTTCTTTCGATTATCAATCCCAACAAGCTCCACAACAACAAACTAACAATCCATTTTTTATAAACCATCCTATAAATCGTCTATTTGTTCCACCGTATCAAAACATCCAACAACAACAACAACAACAAAGCCACTCCCGTCGAAGCCAACAATCTATGTATGGCTCACCCGAATCGGTGTATCGTCCAACAATGTATTCATCAACGTCTTCATATTCAAATTATCAACATTATTCTCCGGTCAACCGTATCAGTCTTGATGCTTTTGATTTCGAAGAACAATTATACACCAATGCTGATTTTTATGTTGGAACCGGTTTCGGGTTATCCGGCTCAAGAGTATCACGGTTCGGGTCAAGGTTCGGCTCATGGATCGTATCACGATTCGGTTACGAATGATGACGAGAAGATTATTTCGGAAGAGACGTCACCGGTCAAACCGAAGAAACGAGCTACAAAGGCGAAGAAGAAGGTTGTCAAGAAAGAAACCAATAATGATTCGTCGCTTTGGACACGCGAAGAAGAGATCGCGTTGTGCAATGCTTGGTGTGATATATCCGAGAATAGTATAACGGGAAACAACCAAAATGCTAAGGGATTTTGGAAGAAAGTCATTGCTTACTTTGAAAAGGAGGTTGGAGCAGAAAGAACGTACGACTCTATCATTACCAAGTGAAAAAATAGGATTCGTCCTAGAGTTGGTCAATTTTGTGCCATTTACAACAATGCTTACAAGAATTACGGAAGTGGTGAGAATGACCTCACTGTTTATAGATGAGCGTGTGATGAATACCAAATAGTGTGTAATCATGCATTTGTATTGGAGCATTGTTGGGAAATTTTGAGGGACCATTCAGTTTGGAAGGATAATGAGATGCCGACTTTTTTAAGCCAAGATGAGAGTCGGAAAAAAACAAGGACTTCTGAAACCGACTCGGATGTGCCTGTGCCTGAGCGACCAATTGGTCGCGATACCGCTAAGAAGAATAAAAAAAATCTTCGGAGTGTTCCAAAGCTAGCTATATGGAAGGTGTTGCCGAGAAATGGAAAAGCATTAAGTCCATGGCATTGGGAAAGAAGAAGGTGCTGGCAAACGGATACTCCGATTTGAAGAAGAAAGAGCTGGATCAAAGGCAAAAGGAGTTGGAGCTGGAGCAAAAGAAAGCATAAAGGAAGACAAAAGATTGGCACTAGAACAAGAAAAACTTGAATTCGAGTGACAAAAGAAATATGAAAAAGACGTCATATTCTATTGCACGCCAATCGACCCATCTTTGCCCGAACTACAACAATAAAAAATGCAGGAAATAAAAGATTCGATCAAGGCACGCCACAACCTAGATTACTAGTTTTTAATAAGTGTTGTAATATTTTAATAAGTTTCGTAATGTTTTTATTTTAATAGAACTATTATGTAACATTTTAATTATTAATGAAATTTTATTTTGTGCTAAAAATGTTTTTTTTTTAAATTGATCATTGTCGCCCTTACTGAGGCACCCAATCGACTGAAGGTCGCTGGAGAGAGAAATCTGACGTGACAGGGAAAATGAGGGGGATTAAAGGCCCTTACTGGGGCAGCCTCAAAATCCAAATATCTCACTTCATCTATATCGATTCATCTACACACACATTCGTTTATTCCCATTTCATCTTTTTCAATTCTTCCCTAATTATTCTAGCATCAAATATTTTTTAATGCACAATCCAATCAATAAAAAAAACCAAATTCAATAAAAACTACAAGAAGTTTATAAGTAAATCCCAAAACACATCAAAACTAAAATACAATCTTCTTGTTTAATCATAACCATTTTTCTCATAACCACCATCAACCTCTTTTTTTCTTAAATACATATTCTTAATCTCATCCAAACCCAAATCAAAGCCTTTCATTCAAAACACATCTTTCAACCTTCTTAACCCAACTAATCGGTGATACCAAACACAAGACTATTGTCACACCCAAAAAATGGCGCAGCGAAAAGACATTTACAGGATATGACTTCATGATCAAGAACACAAAGTGACTAAATAAAGAAATACTAAAATGCATAACATACGATGAATCATAGTCGCAAATCTCCCACAACTAGGATAAGTAAAAAATCTAGAATCCAAACATAAGTCTCAAAGTCAAGCTACATTATAAGAAAAAGTCAAACTGCAACTCCACGGGATACACCCCGGGAGAGTCTTGTCTCAAGTCTTGCTAAGCCAGGCCAGTACTCAACCTTCTAGGAAACTTCAATAACACCTAAAAATGGATACTCGAAAATGTCAACATAAAGTTGGTGAACTCGTAGGTTTAAGAGTTAAACCACTAAGCTGTGAATTATATAGAGTAGGACAATTGTTAGTTCAAATATTACGATATTTAAACTAGAAAGTTTCTTCGGTTTAATAATGACAAACATGTAACTTGTCATGCATAACTGATAAGGATTTAAAAGGTACACTTTTGAGGGGTTATTTAAGCGCTTAATCGACCACTTTTATATCCGTTACTGCTTAATTTCGTTCATTTTCACTTTTTAGGTCTCTTGAAGGCAAATTTCTAGAATGACACTTATTCGGAAGAAAAGGCGCGAATATATAAAGAAAATGGCTAAAGTCAAGAATCAAGACACTCAAGCTGCTGGAACTGAAGCTGACGGCGTCACAGCCAAATGGCGACGCCGTTGCGACACACCTTGAGACGACTCAGAGAGCAAATTTCTATTTTTCAAGTGACGGCATCAGGTTTAAAAGAGTAGGGCATCATAACTCAGACGGCCTAGATTTGGATCCCGACGGCGTCAGAGGTTGAAGCCGACAGCGTCACAAGCATAAGGTAATGCCGTCACAGAGTTGACGTGGCTATGACGAAAACCTAATGGCGGCGACCCGACATCGTCACAATTAAAGAGTGACGCCGTCGCATATTATAACTCTATATATAGAATTCGAATTTTCAGTATTTTAGAGAGGTAGTTTTGTGGAGTAAAACCTAAACCGAACATAGGCTGTCTTGGGCAGTATCTTAGGGTTCCATACCCTATTTTACAACAAGATAAGTGATTTACTTCATTAATTCAATTATGTCTTCAATTGTTTGTGTGTATGCTTGCATGTTTTCCATGTCCGGCTAATTTACTTGTGTGTTTGCTTAGATCTATGAAACCTAGGTATTGAATATTGATTGGTTGTCTCTTATCTTAATTGTGATTGACGTAGTATTGCGATAGGTCATTCGTTGTGTTTTTAATGCTTGAGTAATCTTTGTGAACATTAGTTTATAATCACCTAGAGTTATTGTAGTCTAAACATCCAAAGATAACCTTAGAGTTAGTTTATGAATCCTAGAGATTTCGTGGGCAATAACCTTAAGGTAGACTCAAAGAGTTAGGGAAAAACGCATACCCTACGACCTTAGATGACACAACGCATTAAGAATAAGGACGTGACAATTCAACCATCAATAAGAGATAACTAGGGAGTAATAGCATCTAAGTAAACACATTTTTAATCATCATAAGAGCACACAACAATAGACATAGACTATATTCACCTTAGTTTAGATAATTAGATAATTAGAGTAATCGGTAGAAATGCCAACCCCCTAAATCCAATACCCCGAGATTCGTACCTTTCCATTTCCTAAAAAAATATAAAAGAGATAAAAAATAATCTTCCTCAACCCCAACCTTAGCGTAGTAATTTCTCACTAGCATTCCTATTCCCCTAGAGAACGATACCAATTCCCGAGGCTTACCCTAATACTACACTACAACGATTAGGTTCACTGCCTAGGGTGTTGAAAAACTTGCTCGAAGAAAAGGAAGTTCCTTTGACTCCGAACGCGCGTTGTACGCGTATCAAGTTTTTGGCGCCGCTGCCGAGGAATAGAATATCTAGTTAGGAGTCTATCTCGTTTAGCTTTCCTTGCTTGATTCCTATCAAGTAAGCTTTTTTCTCAATTTTTAGCTTCCTTGTAGTCTATCCCCCTTCTTTGTGTTTGTGTTCGTAAAACCCTTTTCATTTGTCGCTATGGCAAGTGAAGTTGCATTTGAATCATTAACAAATGAGGAACAATTAAATTTCGCAAGTTGGATTGTTTTTATTGTTCTAATGAATTTGTGAGTGATCTTAGAGATATCCAAAAGGAGACGGGTGTAAGGTTGGATGGATTTGATAAATTTTGCGCTTGTGTGGCTTCTATTCAACGATCATTGTTAGAATCAACTCCTTTTAGTGAGACCATCTGGAAATTTTTTGAGAAAAGCCTCTTAAACAGAAACCATCAGTTGAATGATCTTAGGAACCATGATAAAAAAGACCTAGTTTTTAAGAACATGGAACCTAAACCCGAACAAGATTGTGAGATAGTTAGAGTTGAACCACCTATTTGCATGTGTAGGATATATTTCAAAACATATGACACGCATGAGGAATCCTTTAGGCAAATAGAACATAGTGATCAAATTTTTTGAGACTGATTCTTGTAAATCGGACCAAGAATTTGAAATGGCTAAAGAAGGATTTGAGATACTTAGGAGTGTATTTGGGTTAGATCATACTAAAACACGTGATGAACATTTAGGAGATCTAGATATAATGGAGAATGAGGTGGAAACTCCCAGCCCACAAGCCCTACCATCACTTGAGGAACACACATCGCCTATAACTTACCCGGAAGAAGTAGAAGAGACTATAGGAACCCCGATTGATATAGAACCTTTGGACCAAATGCCACTAGAGAATTTAGGTTTAGATGCTTGTTGTCATGACCTCTCTCTTAGTCTTATGGAAGTTCCTAATTTTGATGAACCGGAGCCTCAACCAAAAACCTAACCCAATTTTCCGTCTTTAGATGTGAATCTAGGAATTGAGTTAGGCCCCAATCCACCCATCAAAATAAATAGTCCGGGTAGTTGCTTGATAAAGGTAGTAGACTCTAGGACATATAGAGTGGAAGCTAATATAGTAGTAACCCATGCATGACCTTACACACTTACATAACCCATTCATGGTTAATAACAAAAAACATTATGGGTTTAAACCGGGTTTATTAGGTCAAGATGGATCCTTAACTAAGAATATCTTGAAGTTGATAGAAGATGATCCATTTCTAGGAGATAGACTTGATTCACCCGCTACACCTATAAAATTAGGTAAGTTTTATTAGGTCAAGATGGATCCTTAACTAAGGGTAGAGTCAAGCTCGTGACTCGAACAAAAAAAACCGCTTCTTGGAAGGCAACCCATGCTTAATTGTTTGCTTTTTTGTGTGTCGTATATCTTTTATTGATTGTTTATTCTCGTGTTTAAATTAGTAAAAATGCTTTATTTTGTCTTTAACCTCGTCTTAATTACATATAAAGGTATTTTACAAAAGGGATAAGTGTAGGGAGGATTACACACGTCTTCAAAAAGAACGTGAACATGAGAATTACGATTATTATAAAGATATACATGTGTATTTATTCGAGTCAAATGCTTGTATCGAGTCATAATAGATGTTTTGCAGGAAATTTTTCCAGATTCTAAAGATATAAATTTTACAGAATTATTGTTGGGAATAATACTAACAGTTACCACTGATAGTCTTGTGGAAGACACTGCTAAAGATTACACTAGCAGTGGAAACTCATTACCACTGCCAGTACAAATATTACCACTGCTGTTAGGATAATTGATAAGTATCCGTGTATTGATAAGTATAGAAAAGATCTTGTGTATATTCTATGTTGTTAGCATTATACTTATCTTGTAAAGGACTCCTTGTGCTATAAAAGGAGATCCTAGGTCATTGCTTAGAGTACGTATCATTCATATAAGCTTCAAGGTGTAACCCTAGTGATAAGCAAGATCACTCGTATTATTTCTTAATAATATTAAAGCTTAGTGTTAAACTGTTCTCATTTACATTACATCATACAATTCGTCTTCTAAGTATTACTAAGTATATTCCGCGTGCTTTTTAATATAACTCAAAATATCACTAACACAAGGTGTGTGTTTAGATCCATCAAGTGGTATCAGAGCAAAGGTTCTGATATTTTGATTTAGAAGATCCAAGGAATAAGCTTAACCTATTCACTCAAATCAATGGAGATGGAAAACAACCAGTCCAATTCTGCTCCAAGGCTTCCTAAGCTCAAACTTAATGAGTTTGAGATGTGGAGGATATTGATTGGCAATACTTTCTCATACAAGACTATGCACTATAGGAGATCATTTTAAATAGTAATTCCTTCTAGTCTCAGAAGAAGACTGAGAAAGTTGGTGACACAGAAGTTGTAACTGTTACTGCACCAGAAACTAATGATGAAAGAGCAAAGAAGAAGAATGACCTGAAGGCCAGAAGTTTGTTACTAATGACTCTTCCTAGAGACCAGATCATTGCTTTCAGCAAATTCCAGATAGCAAAAGAACTTTTTGAAGAGATTTGCTCAGTGTTTGGTGGCAATGATGCTACAAAGAAGACACAAAAGACATTGTTGAAGCAAAGTAATGAAAACTTCTCTGCTTCAAGAAATGAATCACTTGACAACATCTTCACCAAACTCCAGAAGATTGTCACACAGTTGACTGTGTTTGGAATTGAGGTGGATAATGAAGATCTCAATCTGAAGTTTCTAAGAAGTTTGCCTTCTGAGTTTCATACAAATGTTACAGTCTGAGAAAATAAACCAGAGATTGAAACCATGAAGCTCAATGATCTCTATAACAATTTCAAACTCATTGAACAAAGATTGAAGAAGGCAGGGAAACTTGGTACAAGCTCGAGCAACTTGGCATTGTTGTCAACCTCTGTTGATAGTGATGATTTTGAAGATGACTGTGATGATGATTTTGCCACTTCTGGTTCTACTGTTTCCACTGGTAATGCTATGGTTACCACTGCAGGTTCAGAGAAGAAGGTTGCTGGTATTGGAGATCCTACCTTTTATGCTTTTTTCTCCACTCAAGTTAATGGCTCTATATTAACTCATGAAGACATAGAGCAAATTGATGAAGATGACTTGGAGGAGATGGACATAAAATGGCAAATAGCTCTTCTTAGCATGAGGGCTAGGAAATTCTACAAGAAGACTGGCAAGCCAATTCACATCAATGGTAGTGAAACTGCAGGGTTTGATAAAAAGAAAGTAGAGTGTTTCAATTGTCACAAGTTGGGGCATTTTGTTAGAGAATGTAGAAGACCAAGAAAGCAGGACAACAACAGGTCCACTTGGTACAAGCAAAAGAAAAAACCAACTGTGGAAGAACCAAAGGCAATGCTGGAAATTGATGGTGTGAGCTATGATTGGAGTTTCATGGCTGATGATCAAGAGGAACAACCTTCAGATGTTGCTTTTATGGCTACAGAACATGCTCTCATGGCTTTCTCTGACTCTGAGGTACAAAACTTTGATAGTTGTTCTAAAACATGTAGGGCTTCTAAAGAATGTGAAAGGCTTAGTGATTTATTTGACAAGGAAAGAACATAGTTACATGCTGCTAATTATACTGTGTCAAATCTTAGAAGAGGCATAGCTATATTAGAGAAACAACTAGAGCATTATAGATCAAATGAGTCAAAATATAATGATGACATGATTGTTCTTAGAAGAGAGATAGATCATAAGACTGCAGTGAATGAGGCACTAAAAGAAGAGTTTGAGAAACTTAAAAAGATAAATGAAAATGTCAATTTAACTGTAGACACATGTTATTATCAGTCTAAATCAATTGATAAAATTTAGAATGCTCAAATCACTAGTAAAGTTAAGTCTGGTATGGGATACAACACTGCTCCTCCACCACCGAGGGGTGTTCCATCACCTCCAGGCATAGATTTAGCTCATACAGGCTTAGAAGAGTTTCAGGAAGTTGAACGTGAATATGGTCCTCTAAAGAACACATTTGTGAAAACTGAGGAACAGGTTAAGCATGAAACTGATGTTTTTGAAAGTTCTAGTGACTCATCAGTTGTAGATGAGAATGTTAAAAAGAATGTAGAGGCTTGATGCGCTCCAGAACAGTCAAGGTTTCTCACACAAGCCTGCCACTTGTGAATGGCAGACCGTAAGAACCTTAAAACGGCTCAGGAACGTACTCAATGAAGATCTGAGGAGTATAGAGTCTCCCCGGGTCGTTATGTCCCAGCGAGCTATGCAATGGATCAATCAACGTATAGTGATCGAGGAGTTTGAACGAAAAAGGGATTATGAATTATTATGACTAAGGAAGAAGTATACAAACTACAAGGACTAAAATGCAAATTAAAGGAAATTAAAAAGATAAAACCTATTAAATAAACGCTATCACTAAAATTAAAATGATGTTTTTGTTTTTATGTTTTTACGAAACTGAAATTAAAAACTACGCGACGTACAACTAAAAACGTGAAACTTACACAATATAAATCCTAAAAATATGAAAAATACATTTTTACAATCCTAATGATAAAAGAAAATTTATGGAAAAAGAAAATTATTTTTATAACTAATTATCTAATTAAAAACTATTTTTAACTATTAAATAATTACCTAAAATACAAGAAAATAGGAAATTAGGCTAGAAAAATAAGATTAAGACTTAGAAAAACCTAAAATATCAAAATAGAATTTTCAAAACTATTTTTGTATTTTTCTGATTATTTTTCTATTTTCTAGGAATTTTAAACTATTAAAAACTAATTAAATTACTAAAAATTACCAAATAAACTATGAAAAATCTGGAAAATTGCTTTTTTTACTTTTTATATTTATCTAAACTTATGAAAATTGAAAAATTATTTTTTTGAACCTTTTCTGAATTTTTTGTATTAAAAGCTAATTAAAAAGGCTTAAAAACTAATTTAAAATAAGAAAAATAGCAAAACAGCTAGGAAAAATCTGAAAATTTCAGGAAAACTCTAAAATAATGTTAAGAAGCTAGGAAAAATGGAAAAACAGTAGGCTATGTGGAAGAAAATGAAACTGATGAATCAAGTGCTTATTGGAATAAGCACTTGATAAGCAAATGAGCAAAATAAGCTACCACACTGGAACAGAAGCTACAATATACTAAATTAACCAAATTGCAACTAAAAACAATAAGCTTTAACCACTGGAATGCAGGATACAAAGATTTGGTGATTTTGAGATTAAGAGCTAAAACAGAAATGGGTACCTACTTGCAGTCAACAAATAAGTACTCAATTAAGCTACAAACTAAAAACCAATTATTAAGACCTAAGCTAAACCTGGCTAACTATGTTTATACCAAAAATCAGACTTTGAGAAGCAGTGATAAGCCCTGTGCAAGCCTAGACCAAACTGAGAAAAACTCAGTTAGTGCTGAGCTTTTGGAGCAGGGCAACTAGGCCTAACTTAGAGCTTATGCAGCAGCTTATTTAGAAAGCTTAAGATAAAAACAGATATGAGGTTTTAGAGACCACCTAGTAGACTACTTGTAGACAAAAATTCAGACCCTGAAAAGCTTTAATGGAACCTGTGCAACTGCTGCAATATCTACTCAAATCCAACTTTTACACCATTTTGACTTTTTGAAACAAATGCACAGTTTGACTTTGGTGAAGTTTGAATACAATTTAATGACTGATTATGATGTATTTTGATGTAATGAACACAAAGTAAGCAATGTATAAGACTTCTTAACACAAATCAAGGATCTGCAAACCAAAAATTCCAACAGTGGATGGATGAGACAGATTCAAAGGAAACTTGACTTTTGGGGTTGCAGACTCAATTTTAATGAGTCAAATGAGTTCACTTATGCTAAGTAAGCTTGAACCAACAAAAAGCTAACACTGGGTTCACAACTGAGACAGTTATGACACTAAACCAAACACTCTTTTAAACTCTTAATTTGTAATGAAAACTAATCTAATCTTTAATCCAACTAATTTTACTGAGCAAACTAAGTTATGCTAACTTAATGAACACAAATTGAACAAATTTTATCAGATTATATCCACAAACACAGATTATGCTATGATTTTGAGAATCACTTACAATGAGTCCAAAGCCACTATGGCTAGCCAACAGTGAAACCAAGACCCCTAACCTATCAAATCAACCCAAATGCTTCCATTTCAACCCATTTCCAGTTCTGAATCAACCCAGATCATCCTTGCATCAGTTTTGCTCCAAATTTGACTTTTATTGACCAATGTCCAAAGTTGTGTGAGATGTAAATGTAAGCTTAAATAAAGCTTTAACAAGCTTATTAGAGCTTGTTTGAGCTTAAAAATGAACTGCTAACAGATTTGACAAGGATTTTGAGAATGAGAAATTCAACAGTGACATAAAATTTTGAAATTGAACTTAGAACTGAATTGATACTTAAATTAAGTTGAGATACACTGAAATGATTAACTTGAATACAATGGAACTTGAAAATACAAGTACAAAGCTAATTTAGACTAAGAAATTGAAATTCGACATACAATTTTAAAAAACTAAGACTAACTACTTCTTGATGCATCCTCTTCTCTCTTTTTATGCTCCCAAGTCTCTCTCTCACCTATCTGAGTGGATCCCAGCAGCAATATGAGCCATTGATTGGCTAGAATTCATCCTGGCCATTTATCTCGTTTTGGCGCCAATTTTGGTTTGGATATCAGGGACAGGGAAAGGGGAAGCATTAAATGTGATTTGAGGGGTAGGTGAGGAGGGGGGAGACAAAGGGTGAGGTAGGGGTGGCTGGTGAAGCTTGAGGAGGGGGGATTGCAGACAATCCTGTCGGGGAAGACAGGATCATAGGGGGGCGGGTTTGTTTATTTTAAAACGTGGGTTTGGGTTGTCGGGTTGGGTATTTGGACCGGGTACAAGATTTGGGCCAGGGGTTTAGTTTTGGGCTTGGGTAATTAAATAGGATCCGTTTGGTTTGTTTAATAAACACAAGGACCTCTTTTGCAATTCTTTGAAACCAAGGGACCAATCATGTAAATTATGAAGATGTAATCCAAGGACTAATGTTGCCAACCTAAAATAGACCAAGGTCTAGTTTTGACATTTTTGAAAATTTCCAAGGACTAATTTTGACCATTTTTGGATTTTCAGGGAAAAACTGTAATTTTCTCAAAACTTTTAGATTTTTCACCAAAGGACTAAATATGATAATTTATGTTTCCAAAAGGACCTGTGGTGACTTTTCTTTTGAAATTATGTGCTCAGGGACTGTTTTTGACAACTTTTGAAAGTTGGGGGACTAAAACTGCAGTTTTTGTAAATTTGATATGTTTTTCATCTGATTTTGATATTTTTGCATTTAAAACACATAAAACACTGATTTGTGATATTTTGATCATTTTGATGTGTTTCTGAGTGTTTTCAGATGATTTTGCAGTTTATTTTGTACAAAAATGATGAGTATTTAGACACTCATCAAGGCTTCTATCCCAAAATTTGTTAATACTATTACAGAGGAACCTAGGAAACAAGCTAATAAACCTAGATCAACTGTAAGATATGCTGAGATGTATAGGAACAAGT
The DNA here is from genome assembly GCA_019973895.1 of Chrysanthemum seticuspe. Taxonomy (NCBI): domain Eukaryota; kingdom Viridiplantae; phylum Streptophyta; class Magnoliopsida; order Asterales; family Asteraceae; genus Chrysanthemum; species Chrysanthemum seticuspe. The sequence continues at coordinate 64,109,550 of BPTQ01000004.1, read as the reverse complement.
CATCAGCTCCTAGGGGAAACCATAGGAGTTGGAATCATGTTAAATCTCAACAACTAGGTAGTGATTTTGTGATGTACAATAAAGCATGTTATATCTGTGGTAGCTTTTATCATCTACATGCTAATAGTGACTATCATTTTGGGAGAAGGGAAGTCCATGGGAATAAAAGGGTGAAGTCTAACAAGTTTCAAAATAATGTGCACCCTAATTCACACGGCAAAATGATCCCAAGGGTAGTTCAACTAAGAAGTGGACTTAAAACTTTTGCCACTGCAAAAACTGTTAACACTGCTCACCCTAAATCACCTGTTACAAGTGCAAAATCTAAAACAACTTTTGCAAAATTTGCACAAACATGGAAGAGGTCTTTTCAAACTAAAAGGGTTCAAAATAACCAACATTGGGTACCTAAATCTAAACCAGCAGTTACCACTGCTCAACCAAAAGTTCCCACTGCAAGGGTTGTAAACAAGACCAGGGGTAACATGGGAAATGTTGTGAAGGCCTCAGCACGTTGGGAATGGAAACCTAAAGGAATTACCTCATCAACCAATCCTAATGGTGTATCAATGACCTTTGATAGATTTAACTATATTGATACACGAGGCAGATCCAAGTCAATCATGGCTTGGGTCCCCAAAGGAAACTAACTCCTTTCTTATATGTGCAGGAACATCCAAGGATAAAAAGATCAGATCAAGGCTACACAGATAGTGGATGTTCAAGGGACATGACTGGCAACAAGTCCTATATCTCAGATTTTGAACATCATGATGGACAATATGTCAGCTTTGGAAGTGGAGTCAATGGAATTGTAAAATGAAACAATCTGTGTGATGCAAGATATTTAAAAGATAAAGCCATGGATTTTTATTATTATTACACAAATCTGCACATTAAGTGCAGAGAATACATCCATTGGATACTGACTACATGCATCATTACATAAACTGGAAAACAGAAAACAACAAACAACTACCAATTGATGACACAAGCTTCACATCCTACCCCAACCCTACCCCATCCTAACCACCATCTACCACCTATGGCTTCTTTGGGAAGGCCCACTTTGGCATCACTTTAGGCGCCATACGCCTATCAATCACGTTGTACACCTTAGGGATTGCTAGCCCAATCACCCTTCCTCCAACAGGTGGTGAGGATGATGAGGGTCCCTCTTGTGGTGGTGCTGTCAACAGTGGTGGAAAAGGTGGCATCTGCAGTTCTCCTGATGGAAGGATTCTTGCAAGGGGAGGCACATCCAAGACCCTTGAAATAGTATCATCATCTGTGCTTCCATATGGGGAAATGTAGCTTGACATGGAGTCTGAGCTATCTTCAGTGATGACTGTATCTTGTGGCATTGGTTGAGTTGAAGAAGGACCAGCAGCAACAGGGTTTGAATAAGCATCTGCATGAGTTCTTTTTCTTGATGAAATTGCTTCAAATACCTCTTTCTTCTTCTTACCTGGATTGTTCAGGACATAATGCCAAGCACTCTCATCCCAGACACTATCTAAGAATGAGCTGTTAGAAGAGACATTGATAGGGTTTGAATTACTCATGGTGATTTTTGAGAGAGAAATGTTTTTCGGAGTATGTGTGATATGAGTGGCTTGTGTGTTAAAGGTTCTTTAAAACAAGTTAATTTGGATTTAGTAAGTTAATGTGGGGAAGGTATAATTTGTTGAGAAGCAAATGAAGTCTTTGAATTTGGTGGCCGGATTAATGTCTTGGAGTTGACCTATTGACTGGGTGGTTTAGTATTGGACTAACCACTGCCAGCAGAAATCTTTATCCTCTTTTAGTTATTTTCTAACCATTGCAAATCTTAACAATGCTTTCAGTGTGTGGTTTATGTTTGTGATATGCAGGTTTAATGAATTATTTGCATACATTGGAGCTGTTGCTGTTCAATGATTGTATTTTTGTTTACCCACTAACTTTTATGCAATGAATAAGGCTAACAGTGGAAACTATAATACAAGCAGTGGTAAAAGTTACTCTCACAATGGAAAAATAAAACTAAGAAACTTTTTCATTCATAAAGAAGATTCATTACATTCAAAGAGAGAGTGATTCCAACAACAATCAAAACACAAAAGACTGCAATCTAACACATCCTACATCCCTACACCATACACCAGCTACTCTATTGGCTTTTTTCCCTTTCCCACATAGTCATGCTTGTTCTTCTGTGCTCTCTTCCTTTTGTTCTAAAAGGTTGACTGCATTCTTGGACAAGGAAGACCAAGAACTTGTGGAGGAGGCCTTGGTAGCATTGCAGGCTTCTTTGGTATGGATATTTGCTTCATGTTGGAGAGAGCTGCTCCTAATGCTTTTGTCAGAGCCCTTGGCAACTCTTTGGCCAAGGAATAGGTCTCATCCTCATTCTCATCATCATCTGATGAGCTGGAGTAGAACTCAAGAGAAGGTGCACGCTTGGCAGTCTCTTTAGTTTGCTTCTTGGAAGAAGTGCTTGCAGGCCATGGTGGAAAGTATCCAGCCCACCCTGATGCCTCTGAAGAAGACTCAGAAGCGATCAAAATCTCTTCCTCAGAATCAGAGGAGATGTCAATGATGTTAGAAGGATTGCTCATGATGATGTTTAGGGTTTTTGTGAGTTTGAATGTGTTTTTGATAAAGATTATGATGTGCCGAGCCTCTTTATATAGGCAAAGTCGATCCCAAGGGTTCATTAAAGATTATATTTACTTTTCCCTATTTTGGTAGGTTAAAGAGTAAATATAGATATTATCGGGTTGACTTTGGAAGATATTTTTAGATAGTGGCTTGGTTAAAAGTAACTTTGGTTAAAACAAGTTGGTTATTCATATTCTCTGTATTATGCTAACACATGCACGTACATAATCAATCTTGGATGAGAGTTGATCATAAAAGGTGTGTAACTGAGCCACACAACAAATGGTTATTGATTCACCATGTCTAATCCACATAAGAATCAACTAGTCCAGAGCAAACGGCTACTGTTAAAGACTTGACAAATTCTTTTATGGTTGATAGTTTACCAAAAACTATATGGTTATCAACTCACCATATTCTTTATGATTAAGAGTTGGCTAGTCCATAGCAAACGGCTCATGGTAAAGACATATCAAATCCGTTGATAGCTGGTAGTTTGCTAAAAACTATGATAAAGAGCAGTCCAATTTTCATATGTTTTTCTTTACCACTGCTCTTTGAAAATCTTTGTGAAAAATTACCACTGCTAGTTCACAGTTTCCACTGACAGTGTTATTTTTACCACTGTTGATCTAGCCGTTACAACTGTTGTGTCAGTAACAAATTTTTTAACTAGCCATTATATATAGGGTAAATTTTTAAAAGATTATCTACTTTCCTAATTGATATTTATCCTCTAAAGATAAATTCTTTCTTTAGATAATCTTTCTTGCGCAAAACTCTTAAACCCTAACACTATATAACTTTCTCTATCAGTTCTTTATACAATTCATACTGACACATTATATTTTTCATCAAAAGATTCTATGGCACCTATCACTTTTGCAGATGAGCACAACCAAGTGGCCTACTTGGAAAAGTCAAATGAGAAGAGTGGTCTTGTTTTCCATCAGATTGTGGACTTTCTTAACACTACCCATATTAGGTATGCTTTACTTCTTAAACCCACAATCTATATCTCTCAAATCAAACAGTTTTGGACTTCTGTTCAGTCCATGACAATTGAAAATAGAGATACACATGAAATAGTGGATGCTCTTAGAGCCACTGTGGACGGGGTGACTATTGATGTTACTGAGGTATCCTTGAGGAGAATTCTCCAATTGGATGATCTCAATGGTATCATCACATTACCTATGCCAAAAATTCATACACATCTCTCTTCCATGGGGTATGATACCACTGACAAAAAGGCTACTTTCAAAAAGAGTGGTTTCTATCCCCGTTGGAGATTTTTGATACATACTGTTTTACATTGCCTAAGTCCTAAGAAAACATCTTATGAACAATTTAGTTCAACAATGGCTTACCCTTTGGTTTGTCTAGCCACTGATAGGATTTTTAATTGGTCGAACTATATTTTCACAAGTATGAAAGGCAATGTAAAGAGTTCAACAAAATTTTTGATGTATCCAAGGTTTGTGCAAGCAGTGTTAAATGAATTTCAACTGCAACCCCATACTGGAGTTTATAAAATCTATTGCCTAAAGCCTAAAGTTTTTCAAAACATGAACAAAGATGGCAATAGGAATATTACACCTCTTTTTCCTCAAATTCTTGCAAAGATTTCACAGGTACAAAACTCACCCATAATCACTGTTCCAAACATTGATTATACTCCACCTGTTTCTCACACCTATGAGAGGAGGCACAAACAACCAACTCCTCTCATTACAACACAACATGTCCCTGATCCTTTTGGTTTAGGAACAAGCAGTGGTGGTTCTAGACTTCAACCTAGTCCAACTAGGGAGGAATCTGAGCCATTGCCCCATGATTTACCTCTCCCAACAGGTCACACAGTTGGAAGTTTTGAGGGCAGTTGGCAACAAATGGAATTGATGGATATGTGTACCAAATTAGCCAAGCAGGTTGAATCTCTACAACAAGACCTGACACAAGTAAAGAAGCAGCATGCCAAGGACATTACACACTTAAAAGAGGAGATTCAGACCTTGAAAGAAGAGTTGCAGGGGTTGAAAAAGAAGAGGAAAACTGCCAAGATAGTGATATCATCTCCATCCTCACCTGATGATGGTGATTCAGCTGATTTTAATAAAGATTTGGGAAATTCTCCCAAACAGGGGAGGAAAACAGATGCTGAAACTCAGGGGAGGAGAATTGATTTTGAAGATGAAGGTGTTTTTAGTAAAGGTGCAGAGGAAGCTGATACTCAAAAAGAGCAACTAGAGCAAGATATTTTTAGTACTGCAACTGCTGATTTTACCACTGATCCAATTTCCACTGCAGAGACAAATGTTCCCACTGCTGGACATGATGTTGCCACTGCAAGTGAAGAAATTGATAAAAGAAGAAAGACAAAGGTAAAGCTGTTATGCAAAGCAAGGAGCAAACAAAAAGAAAGATTTCAAAGAAATAACAAGTTCAGATTGCTCATGATGCTGAAGTTGCAAGAAAGATTTATGAAGTTGAAGTTGCTGAAAAGAAAAAGCTTGAAGAATTGGAGATTGCAAGCTTTATGGAGGCTAAAAGGCTGGATAGAATGGAAGATCCAATGGAATATCCAATTTCCACTGTTCCACCTACAAGATTCAGAGAGAAGACTCCAGAGTTCTGCTATGTACCTACTGAAGAAGAAATTGATTTCTTGATTGCAAATGATCCAGTGATCAAGAAGAAAGCAATTGACCTAGTGGCTAATAAGTCTTTAACTGAAGATCAAAAAACAGCACAGTTAAAGGACTTTATTCAGATGAAGAATAATTAAGCACTTCAAGATGCTATTGTTTCAGTCAAGAAGGGCCAAAAGAAACCAAGACAACCAACAAAGGCACAGGTGATTTCAATGATGAAATATTATTGTTGCAAGGTTAGTGACTGGAAAAGACATCAATTCAAAGGAATGCCTGATGATAAAGTTGAAAGTATCTGCTACAGAGTTCAAAGACAAGATAAAGATTTTATTCCAATGGACTCTGGAGAAGAAGCAAGAAGGTATCCTAATTTGAAGAGAAAGGCCAAAGATAGTGAATCTCAGACATTTAAGAAGACAAAGTTTGCTGAAGAACAACAAGTTCCAACTGAGAAATTCACTGAAGAAAAACTGACCGAAATGATTGTGATAGAAGAAGAAGACTTTTATCCTGAACCACTGCAAGTCAGACATCCTATCATTGACTGGGAAGTGTTTACTGCTAGCAACTTTGCTCCAACATGGAAGATTACAAGGCTAGGTGGTGAAACTTCATCATTCATTCAATTTGAAGATCTCATCAAAGCTTGTGACAGAGACGATCTTGACACATTATGGAAATTAGTTCAAGAAAGGTTTGATGCTGAAGATCTTAAAGATATGAAGGAGATGCAGTTATGGGTTAATCTTAGAAGGCTCTATGAACCAGATACTAATGATGATATCTGGAAATTCTCATGTTCATGTCCTGGTACTAATTGGTTCTATTATGATTCATGTGAAGTTCATCATGTTTCTACAGCAAATGGAGTAGATGCATTCATGCTTGCTGAGAAAGAATATCCACTCAGAGCTGGAACTCTCACTGTGATGCTGTGTACTACTATAAGAGTTCATAAAGATAGTGAGAAGGTCAGAGCATTGTTACTCAGGCTTCAAGATCAATGTTCAAGAGCTATTCAAGCATTGAGAAGAAGATGAAGTGTTTGAAAGAATTCCCCAAATCCTTGCAGATAATGAAGATTGAGGAAACTTATTGATTTGCAGAGAAATCATAAGTTTAGGGGAGGATTTTTGGGAATAATACTAACAGTTACCACTGATAGTCTTGTGGAAGACACTGCTAAAGATTACACTAGCAGCGGAAACTCATTACCACTGCCAGTACAAATATTACCACTGCTGTTAGGATAATTGATAAGTATCCGTGTATTGATAAGTATAGAAAAGATCTTGTGTATATTCTATATTGTTAGCATTATACTTATCTTGTAAAGGACTCCTTGTGCTATAAAAGGAGATCCTAGGTCATTGCTTAGAGTACGTATCATTCATATAAGCTTCAAGGTGTAAACCTAGTGATAAGCAAGATCACTCGTATTATTTCTTAATAATATTGAAGCTTAGTGTTAAACTGTTCTCATTTACATTACATCATACAATTCGTCTTCTAAGTATTACTAAGTATATTCCGCGTGCTTATTAATATAACTCAAAATATCACTAACACAAGGTGTGTGTTTAGATCCATCAATTATTTTCAGAAAATCGCAGACCAATTTCTGTCAGGTTAACCTGATGGCGTCAGGGTCGCAACCTGACGGCTTCAGGAGGAGTAGAAACAGCTTACTACTTTTTCTCGTTTTCTGTGCTACTTATAAATTTTTGGAAATTTCAAGTCTTAATTTTCCAGAAAATCTGTAAACATCCATTCCACAAGCATTATATCCTAGTTTAGTAGAGTCATATATATATTGTTACCACCGATTTTACGCGAAGGTTTTGTTGTTTTCTTCAAGTGTGCAGGTTTTATTTATCAAGAAGAAGATACATAAGATTGGAAGGAGCTTTTCACGCATACATTCTTCTTGAAGAAAGATTTAACCACTACTTCACATGGATCCTACCGAGCTAATCAGGGGAGTACTAGTTTCTTTCATTTTTAATTACCTTCCATTATCATAACTTTGATACTTTCGGGGAACATTGGGGACAATGTTCAGTTTAAGTGTAAGGAGGGAAAATAAAACGAGAACTTTGAAACTATGCTTATCCTTGATTATTTGCCTTGTCCAATACCATTTGTGTAATAAACCATGAGAAATATCGGTTAGGGTAATTTTGGCACCAAATTTAAAATTTTTCATGATATGTAGGAGTGGGCCATTAGTCTTAATAAATTGTCTCATGGATAGGAAGTTATTTGAATAGCACAAAACCATTTATGACTTAAATTCCACCCAAAATGTGAGGATCGCCCTTAGATTTGTAGGAATTAAAGCATTCCACTTTAATGCTTCGAGTGTGTACCGGTAGTATAATATATTCTAGAACTTGTTTTGTGATGCATTCCGAGATCGCTAGTGAGAGTACACTTGTGTAGTTAGGAATAACTAAATGATAAGAGGCATTAGGATAACCCTTGTTTGATACCCGTAATATAATTACTTCTTCCACATCGGTTGAGTAATTCCCCTACTCCCTTGCGTTGTACTCATCTTTAGTACACGATACCCCTAGTTAGCCCCTAAGATCCTATCCTTTTTTCGGTTCTCGTGACTTTTTGGTCTTTCGAAATATCAATGAAGAGCATTGTTTACAATCCACCCCCAAATGTACACCCAAATCGCCTTAGCCTACCTTGTATGCACTCACTTTTAGTGCATTATTGTTATCATACTTAACCCTTAGTTAAATTATCTAGTTGCTTGCATAAGTTGCTAAGTCGAGTCATATCCTTTGTACACAGTTTTGGGACGATTGGGACTTATGGGAAAAGTTATATTTTATGAAATGACGGGAAGAAACGTTAAATTCAAATTCCCTTTATTTACGTAATAATGTGCTCCAAGTGTTTTGATCTTTTCAATTCGGGTCAAATTAGTGTTAGAGTAATAAAAACTCAAGTGTAGGGATGTGCCTATAAATCCCTATTATTTTGATGTTATCATATAGGATGGTAGAGTAAAAGTGTATGAAAAAAAATAAAAATAAAAATAGAAAAAAAAGAGAAAAGAAAAAAAATAGAGTGTAAAAAGAAAAAAAGTAAAAAAAATACGGGCTACCATCCTACATCTATCTTTAAATTTATGTTTGTTTGTTTCAAGTTATCTAGAGTTTAGAGTGTCGAGTCTTGGCTTAGCAACGCCATTCTTCTCATACTTGTAACATAAAGATTTTTGACTTGCCACCACTAAATCGCCTATCTCACCAAACCCTTTGTTTCCCTACCGTAAGCCTAACGTTACAACCCTTTAAAAGACCTCTTGGATAGTTTTCCCTAGGTGCTTACGCCAAAGCGATGGAGGTTTGATCTAGTCTCAAGCCTATGGTAATCTATGTACTTGGACCGGTTAATGAGTGTTTATCTTTCACTTCCAACTTGATATATTTCATATACACCCGAGAGATGAGAGTATCCAAACACCACTTGTGAGGTGCTAGTATGTAATTTCCGTGCCTGTTATGACTTTTGCGGGGCTTATACGTGTTGTGAATTATTTTAAACTAATGTTTCATGACCCCGAACTTATAAATTAATTGGCTAAAAGCACATTTGCTTGAGGACAAGCAAATACCAAGTGTAGGGATATTTGATAAGGATTTAAAAGGTACACTTTTGAGGGGTCATTTAAGCCCTTAATCGACCACTTTTATATCCGTTACTGCTTAATTTCGTTCCTTTGCACTTTTTAGGTCTCTTGAAGGCAAATTGCTGGAATGACACTTATTCGGACGAAAAGGCGCGAATATATGAAGAAAATAGCCAAAGTCAAGAATCAAGACACTCAAGCTGCTGGAACTGAAGCTGACGGCGTCACAGCTAAATGGCGACGCCGTCGCGACACACCTTGAGATGACTTAGAGAGCAAATTGCTATTTTACAGGTGACGACATCAGGTTTAAAAGAGTAGGGCGTTACAACTCAGACGACCTAGATTTGGATCCCGATGGCGTCAGATGTTGAAGCAGACGCCGTCACAGAGTTGACGTGGCCAAGATGAAAATCTAATGGCGGCGACCCGACGGCGTCACAATTAAAGAGTGACGCCGTCACATATTGTAACTCTAAATATAGAATTCGATTTTTCAGTATTTTAGAGAGGTAGTTTTGTGGAGTAAAACCTAAACCGAACATAGGCTGTCTTGGGCAGTATCTTAGGGTTCCATACCCTATTTTACAACAAGATAAGTGATTTACTTCATTAATTCAATTATGTCTTCAATTGTTTATGTGTATGCTTGCATGTTTTCCATGTCCGGCTAACTTACTTGTGTGTTTGCTTAGATCTATGAAACCTAGGTATTGAATATTGATTGGTTGTCTCTTATCTTAATTGTGATTGACCTAGTATTGCGATAGGTCATTCGTTGTGTTTTTAATGCTTGAGTAATCTTTGTGAACATTAGTTTATAATCACCTAGAGTTATTGTAGTCTAAACATCCAAAGATAACCTTAGAGTTAGTTTATGAATCCTAGAGATTTCGTAGGAAATAACCTTAAGGTAGACTCAAAGAGTTAGGGAAAAACGCATACCCTGCGACCTTAGAAGACACAATGCGTTAAGAATATGGACGTGACAATTCAACCATCAATAGAAGATAACTAGGGAGTAATAGCATCTAAGTAAACACATTTTTAATTATCATAAGAGCACACAACAATAGACATAGACTACACTCACCTTAGTTTAGATAATTAGATAATTAGATACCTTTCCATTTTCTATAATTAGATAATCGGTAGAAATGCCAACCCCCCAAATCCAATACCCCGAGATTCGTACCTTTCCATTTTCTAAAAAAATATAAGAAAGATAAAAAAATAATCTTCCTCAACCCCAACCTTAGCGTAGTAATTTCTCACTAGCATTCATATTCCCATAGAGAATGATATCAATTCCCGAGGCTTACCCTAATACTACACTACAACGATTAAGTTCACTGCCTAGGGTGTTGAAAAACTTGCTCGACGAAAAGGAAGTTCATTTCACCCCGAACGCGCGTTGTACGCGTATCAATAACGTAAAATGCGCAAGTTACTTGTAAACATAAATCATCAATGCATAATAACATCAACATCTCTCGAAGTCTCAAGTATGCTTTAACTCAGTCGCATATTTCCATTCTGACGTAAATCATTCAAGGTATGAACAAACAAATTTAAAACTTGACAAATAATCAAATGATTAAATTTTGGTTCAAAGACTTCACATTTTTAATATGACAAAATATTTTTTCAAAAATACATTTTACAAATTATTTTTGAATTAAAAAGAAATGTTTTATTTTGAAACATTAGTTTAAAAATCCCGACAGCTATTTTCCCCCCCAAAACAGCTCCAAACATCCCCAAATAAAGCATCACCACTAAAAACAAAAAAGGAGCGTTTTTGGTACCGACGGTACCAGTACCACTAAATTTAACGGTACCGTCTGACAATTAGTGGTACCGTCTGTCTGTAACTAAGCTGGATGTCGTGGAGATTAGCTTAGATGTCAGTCGTGTTAGTTGTCAATAGTGCATTATTGTGGCTAAGGTGAGTTTCATAGCCCCTCTTTTCAAAGGTTTTCATAACTATTTTGGGGGAGAATACATGCTACTTTTAACTAGCCATAATTGGATATGTGAACGTTAATTGTGAAGGACTATTGATTGGAGTATTTGATTTGGTGATTGAAACCTTATGTGTGTATTTGAAGTATATGTGAGTGCAAACTATCTCTTGGACCTGCCACAACTCTTTTGAATTGCTAATGTGTTAGGATTTAGAAAATCCGTTAGTTAAAGAGTCGGTCACCTAAAGTATATGTATTCGTTAGAAAGCCCGTAGTCGTAGTCAAGTTATGTTAATAAGTAGTTAGTTAAGTAACATCGTGGAGGATGGACGGGTCTTTACCCACTGTATGCCTGATCCACAGCCCGTAGGAGGCGTGTCTTGTAAGAAACTATAAATACCCTCTACCTCCCAAGGTAGAGGGTTGGAGCTTGATAATATCATTTTTATTTGTCTCACTAAGTTCCCTAAACTCTTCCACTTTCTCTCTCTAAAAACCTATATTATACGCCCCATATTTATATATGTGATGTGTTTATGAAATCCAATATGTTACAAATGGTATCAAGAGCCATGGTTTGATCATTCATCTTTCATGTTCTTGGATTTCTAGTGGTTTTCATAAGGTTTTTGGGTTTGAATGAGTTTAGAATAGTTTGCATCATTTGGATCATCTCTAGTGTTAAAATTTGGATTTTGATAGTACTTTTATGTTTAGAATCATTATAAGTGTTTAGGTTTTGATTTGGAAGGCTTGAATCAATGTGGTTGGGTTGTTTTTGGATTGCAAAGTGGTGTTTTAGTAAGTTTCTAGTAAGTGATTTGTGTCTCGGATAAGTTTTCTAGTATGCGATTTGTCCCTGTTTTTATGCGATTTATCTATTTTTGGGAAGCGAGTTGTACACTATGTGATTTGTCTATTGAGAGAAAACGACAAAAAAGGACAAAGTAGTGGTTGTACTTGTGCGATTTGTTTGGTTAAGCGATTTGTCTGTTTAAGCGACTTGTTTATTTAAGCGAGTTGTCTATTTAAGCGATTTGGGAACAGTGCGACTTGTCGGGTGAGCGATCTGTCTTTTGAGACTTATTGTTTCTTCGTGTTACGTTTTACGGTTTTCTCTTGATTTAGTAAAATCCCGTAAAATAATCTATTTCCCGGTTTAATCAAAGAGCTGTGAAATCCCGTAGAATATGTAATCATGTCTACAATCACCTCTTCCGTTGCTGATGATGTACAAGCTGCAGGATCTGACACTTGTCCTCCCATGCTGGACAGAACCGACTATGACTCTTGGGCTCAAAGAATCAGACTGTATTGTTTAGGAAAATAAAATGGGGTTAACATACTTAAGTCAATTGGTGAAGGACCATACCAAGTTGAGACTACCAGAGACATTTTTGAAACTGCTGTAACACCCCCAATTTCGTGATACGCAGCGGAATTCAAGCTGGGTGTTACTTCATGGCTCAACAGTTACAATAACAGAAAAAGAACTATAATTGTGTCATTTTAAAAGATTTATCATTCGATTTATATAAATATCAGAGTTTACAAAATGAGGTCCCAGTAGTTTCGTAGTTTATAAAATAAGTTTTCGAATGGTAATATAGCTTTCTTGAGTATCCGTGACCTTTTGTGCCATCATCATAAATTACGAACCTAAGATAAACATGCTAAAAAGTGTCAACACAAATGTTGGTGAGTTCATAGAGTTTATAGATAAAACAGTTGAGTTCAATAGTTTTGAGTTTGAGCGATTATTGTCATAAATACAAATATCGATGAAATAAGTAGTGGGTTACGTTGATATACACCCACAATTCGTTTGTTTAGTAATCAGTTGAACACAAGTTTCAAGGTTGGGCCAGGTTGTTGCACCCATAAATTCAGTAGTTGCAGCATTTGTATCATTGCAACATAGTATATCTTGCCTTAAGTCTCATGAACGCAAACCTTAACATGAACGAATCATAATAATGATGTAAGTTACAGACATCATAGTAATGATGTGAGCAACAATGCCCTCTGGTAGGAGCTTGCCATTCTCCTAGTATTCTCAAATAAAGTGCATTTGTTTACCTATCCGGCTAACACAAATGGGCGTCAACTGCCAATAGATCTATTCACTATATTCGCGTTCACTTGTAAAGTGATTAATGGTTCATGATATGAGGGACTTTCTGTGGCAGGTGTAAGTAACTTAAGAAATAGCAATCACGTGTAGGTGTAGCAAGAAAAATACTTGTGTTTGGGTTTGTAGCATGTATCTCCCCACGAGTTTGAAAAACAAGTAAAAAGTGGGACTATGAACTCACAATAGTATGTAAAAGTTTAGAGTATTTGTGATAGTAAAAGAAAGTAGTTGAGCATGTATCTCCCCCAAAAGTGTTTACAAAACTGATAAATGATAGAAAATGGGGCTACGAACTCACAGTAATATGTAAAAGTATAGAGTACTTGTGAAAGTAAATGAAAATAGTTGAGCATGTATCTCCCCCAAAAATAGTATAAAACGATTGAAAATGGGGCTATGAAACTCACAGTAATATGTAAAAGTTTTTAGAGTACTTATAAAAGTGAAAGCAATTAGTTGAGCATGTATCTCCCCCAAAACATTAATAAACAAGTATAAAAATGGGGCTACGAACTCACAGTAATATGTAAAAGTTTTTAGAGTACTTATAAAAGTGAAAGCAATTAGTTGAGCATGTATCTCCCCCAAAACATTAATAAACAAGTATAAAAATGGGGCTACGAACTCACGGTAATTCATAAGAGTTTAAAATAAATGTAAAAATATAAAGCAATATTTGAGCATGTATCTCCCCCAAATCGTTCAAAATAAGGAAAAGAGGGGCTATGACTCACATCGATGTTACAGTAGTCTGGATGGAAAACAAATTAAGTAAAGTTGATAAACGTCTCCGACACGTAACCTGAGTTATTATGTCAAGTTTTCAGTATTTGAATTCAAGTTTATGCGATGATAATGCTTTATCGATTTAGTTGGGGTGAACATGAAGTCTCTTGAAAAATTAGTAATACTTATCATACTTATTTTTATGGTTCGGATGATTGTTTATAAGTTTTATCGAAAACCAAGTTGTTAACTATGATATGTTTCCAAAATGTTATATTTTTACAATTTTGAATATTTACGGTTTTTACCCTTGCACTTTCAAAAATGACACTTTATACCCTCAACTATGGGTTATTGAAAAAATCAGCCCTTGTACAATTAACTTTGAAGAAATTATATTTTTAGCACAAGAAAACTTTATCTTTCAGAAATTACAATTTTTATCCATGTAGTTTTATAAGAAAAGCTTACTTGTTTTAGGCCTAAATCGACATAAGTAAGGGTAAATATAAGCGAGGACTTAAGAGGTGTTTACTACGTTCTTGATCCCTTCAAGAGTTTGTCGGGTGGTCTTTCTAATTGTTTAAACTATAAGTCTTTAGCTCTTTGATAACGCTACACGCGTCGTTCGGGGTCAAAGGAACTTTCTTTTCGTCGAGCAAGTTTTTCAACACCCTAGGCAGTGAACCTAATCGTTGTAGTGTAGTATTAGGGTAAGCCACGGGTATTGATATCGTTCTATAGGGGAATAGGAATGCTAGTGAGAAGTTACTACGCTAAGGTTGTGGTCGAGGAAGATTATTTTTTATCTTTTTATATTTTTTTAGGAAAGGAAAGGTACGAATCTCGGGGTTTGAATTTGGGGGGGTTGGTATTGCTACCGATTACTCTACTTATCTAATTATCTAATCTAAGGTGTATGTAGTCTATGTCTAATTAATGTGTGCTCGTATGATAGTTTAAAGATGTGTTTACTTAGGTTTTACTACTCCTTAATTATCTCCTATTGGTGGTTGAATTGTCACGTCCTTATTCCTAGTTGCGTTGTGTGTCTAAGGTTGTAGGGTATGCGTTTCTCCCTAACTCTTTGAACTTACCAAAGGGTCTCGTCTACAAAACCCACTAGGGATAATAAACTCTTACTCTAAGGCACTCTTTGGATGGTTTAGCTTACAACTACTCAAGGAGTCATATTCTAAGGTTCACAAAGATTTAATCAAGCATTAAGTACACAACGAATGACCTATCGCATTACTAGATCATTAACCAACTAAGATAAGAAACAACCAATAAATATTCAATAATTAAGTTTCATATTCCCTAAGCAAACACACAAGTAAATTAGCCGGACATGGAAACCATGCAAGCATACACACAAATAATTAAAGACATAATTGTATTAAAGAAGTAAAACACTTATCTTGGTGTAAGATAGGGTTTGGAACCCTAAAATACTGTACAAGACAGCCTTGGTTCGGTTTAGGTTTTTACTCCAAAAGACTACACACTAAATACTGAAAATCCGGATTCTATATATAATAGTACACATGCGACGGCGTCACTTTATGTTTTGTGACGCCGTCGTGTCGCCGTCATTAGGGTTTCGTCTTGGCCACGTTAGACTTGCGACGGCGTCACCTTATGCTTGTGACGCCGTCCTCTTCAGCTTCTGACGCCGTCTGGATTACATCTAGGCCGTCTGAGTTGCGACGGCCTACTCTTTTATAACTTGACGTCGTCACTTGAAAAGGGGAGTTTTGGCTTCTGTCCCGTCACAAAAACCCTCCGACGGCGTCACACTTAACACCTGACGCCGTCACCTTATGTTTTCAGCAACTTTGAGTGTCTCGATTCTGACTTTGGCCATTTTCTTCGTATAATCGCGCCTTTTCGTCCAAATAAGTGCCATTCCAGCATTTTGCCTTTAAGAGACCTAAAAAGTGAAAAGGAATGATATTAAGCAATAACGGATACAAAAGTGATCAAATAAGGGCTTAAACGACCCCTCAAAAAGGTACCTTTTAAAACCTTATCAAATATCCCTACACTTGGTATTTGCTTGTCCTCAAGCAAATGTGCTTTTAGCCAATTAATTTATAAGTTAGAGATCATGAAGCATTCGTTTAAAACAGTCCACAACACATATAAGCCCCGCAAAAGTCATAACAAGCACGGAAATTACATACTAGCACCTCACATAGGGTGTTTGGATACTCACATCTCTCTCGGGTGTATATGAAATATAACAAGTTGGAAATGGAAGATTAAACACTCATTAACCGGTCCTAGTACATAGATTACCATAGGCTTGAGAATAGATCAAACCTCCATCGCTTTGGCGTAAGCACCTAGGAAAGACTATCTAAGAGGTCTTTAAAGGGTTGTAATGTTAGGCTTACGGTAGGGAAACAAAGGGTTTGGTGGGATAGGCTATATAGTGGTGGTAAGTCAAAAATCTCTTATGTTACAAGCATACGAAGAATGGCGTTGCTAAGCCAAGACTCGACACTCTAAACTCTAGCTAACTGAAATAAACAAACATAAAATTAAAGGATAGATGTAGGATGGTAGCCCGTTTTTTTTTTTTTTTTTTTTTTTTTTTTTTTTCATACACTTTTACTCTACCATCCTCTACGGTAACATCAAAATGATAGGGATTTATAGGCACATCCCTACACTTGAGTTTTTATTACTCTAACACTAATTTGACCCGAATTGAAAAGATCAAAACACTTGGGGTACATTATTACGCAAACAAAGGGAATTTGAATTTAACGTTCCCTTCCCGTCATTTCATAAACTTTAACTTTTCCCATGAATCCCAATCGTCCCAAAACTGTATACAAAGGATATGACTCGACTTAGCAACTCATGCAAGCAACTAGATAATTGAACTAAGGGTTTAAGGTGATAACAATAATGCACTAAAAGTGAGTGCATACAAGGTAGGCTAAGGCGATTTGGGTGTACATTTTGGGGTGGGGTGTAAACAATGATCTTCATTGATATTCCGGAAAAACCGAAACATCACGAGAACCGCGAAAAGGATAGGCTCTAAGGGGTTAACTAGGGGTATCGTGTACTAAAGATGAGTACAACGCAAAGGGTGTGGGGGAATTACTCAACCGAGGTGGAAGAAGTAATTATATTACGGGTATCAAACAAGGGTTATCCTAATGCCTCTTATCATTTAGTTATTCCTAACTACACAAGTGTAGTCTTACTTGCGATCTCGGGATGCATCACAAAACAAGTTCTAGAATCTAGTATACTACCGGTTCACACTCTAAGCATTAAAGATGAATGCTTTTAATTCCTACTAATCTAAGGGCGATCCTCAAATTTTGGGTGGAATTTAGGTGGTAAAGGGTTTTTGTGCTAGTCATATAACTTCCTATCCGTGAGACGCTTTTGTTAAGACTAATGGCCCACTCCTATATATTATGAAAAATTTTAAATTTGGTGCTAAAATTACCCTAACCGACATTTTCTCATGGTTTATTACACAAATACAATTGGACAAAACAAATAATCAAGGATAAGCATAGTTTCAAAGTTCTCGTTTTATTTTCCCTCCCTACAGTTAAACTGAACATTGTCCCCAATGTTCCCCGAAAGTATCAAAGTTATGATAATGGAAGGTAATCAAAAACGAAAGAAACTAGTACTCCCCTGATTAGCTCGGTAGGATCCTTGTGTGAAGTAGTGGTTAAATTCTTTCCAAGAAGAATTTATGCGTGAAAAGCTCCTTCCAATCTTATGTAACTTCTTCTTGATAAATTAAACCTGCACACTTGAAGAAACAAATGAAACCTTCGCGTAAAATCGGCGGTAATAATATATATAAGACTCGATTTAAACTAGGATATAATGCTTGTGGAATGGATGTTTACAAAATTTCTAGAAAATTAAGACCTGGAAAATTCCAAATTTTTTTAGTAGCTCAGAAAACGAGAAAAAAGTAATCTGTTGTTTTTACTCCTTCCTGACGCCGTCAGGTTTCGATCCTGACGCCGTCAGGTTATCCTGACAAAAACTGGTCTGCGATTTTCTGGAAAAAATTCTGAAAAACTTACATCTTTAGAATCTGGAGAAAATTTCTGCAAAACATCCATTATGACTCGATACAAGCATTTGACTCGAACAAACACACAAATATATCTTTTAATGAATTGTTATTCTCATGTTTACGTTTCCTTGAAAACGTGTGTAATCCTCCCTACACTTATCCCTTATGTAAAATACCTTTATATGCAATTAAGACGAGGTTAAAAACAAAATAAAGCATTTTTACAAATTTAAACATGAGAATAAACAATTGATAAAAGATATATGACACTAACAAGCAAACAATTAAGCATGGGTTGCCTCCCACGAAGCGCTTTTCTTTATTTAAGAGTCTTGTAGCTAGACTCGTAGTCGTGCTCCTACGTTTTCTCGCACATGCTTACGTGCTCATACTTAAGCCATTCCAACGTTCTTTCATTCTTTTTGTAATCATCTCCCAATTCAAGGCATTTTTTGTAATACCGCTTAGTTTTCTCATATGGGTACCTAAGCCCACTTCGCTTATCCCTCTCACTAAGCAATGGAATAGGGGTCATTCGATTACAAGCCTCAATGTCTTTACGTTTAAACCTAGGATGGGCGCGTGGTATTTGGTAGATAAAATCTTCAACTTCATCAGAGAATGTAATTAGACCATCAATCATCTGATCATTCAACCTAGTCAATTTTTTAAAAGGTTTTCCAAAAATTACTTGAGTGAGGTCCTTATCAATAAATTCTCCTAAGTCTTCTAAGACCATGAACTCTACCAAATAAGCAAAACTTCCAACAAACACGTGCAAATGAGTAACTGCTTCAACAACATTGTTCCCTTGATAGGTTAACTCATTGATCTTGATTTTATTGTATAGGTCCCTTGAGATTAAGTTCAAAGGTAAGAATGAATTCAAATAAGCATCGAACCCTTCTAATCTTATTTTGCAAGGGAATTGCATGTTAAAGGGACCATCTTTCTCAATCCTACACCTAGGGTCAAAACATTGGGAGGGGTCTTCCTCAATTTCAAAACTAACTCCATTAATGACCTCCCCGCTATCAAGTGCTTCACCATAATCAAGTTCCTCATCGGAATCTGAGTCATAGAAAGGACTTTGTTGTTGCCAATTTATCTCATTATGCCCTAGGTGATTTCCAAAATGGTGAATGGGTGAAGGGTTTTGAGGGATTGCGTTCTCAATTTCGGGATTGGGAACGGGTAGAGGAAAGAATCTTCGGCGGAAGATACGTATCATGGTGAGTGATGGTTTTTACGAACAAAGGTCACGAAGAAGGGGGATAGACTAAGAGGAAGCTAAAAATGAAAATAAAAAAGTTTACTTGATAGGAATCAAGTAAAGAAACCTAAACGAGGTGGACTACTAACTAGCTATTCTATTCCCCGGTAGCGGCGCCAAAAACTTGATAACGCTACACGCGTCGTTCGGGGTCAAAGGAACTTCCTTTTCGTCGAGCAAGTTTTCAACACCCTAGGCAGTGAACCTAATCGTTGTAGTGTAGTATTAGGGTAAGCCACGGGTATTGATATCGTTCTCTAGGGGAATAGGAATGCTAGTGAGAAGTTACTACGCTAAGGTTGTGGTTGAGGAAGATTATTTTTTATCTTTTTATATTTTTTTAGGAAAGGAAAGGTACGAATCTCGGGGTTTGAATTTGGGGGGGGGTTGGTATTGCTACCGATTACTCTACTTATCTAATTATCTAATCTAAGGTGTATGTAGTCTATGTCTAATTAATGTGTGCTCGTATGATAGTTTAAAGATGTGTTTACTTAGGTTTTACTACTCCTTAATTATCTCCTATTGATGGTTGAATTGTCACGTCCTTATTCCTAGTTGCGTTGTGTGTCAAAGGTTGTAGGGTATGCGTTTCTCCCTAACTCTTTGAACTTACCAAAGGGTCTCGTCTACAAAACCCACTAGGGATAATAAACTCTTACTCTAAGGCACTCTTTGGATGGTTTAGCATACAACTACTCAAGGAGTCATATTCTAAGGTTCACAAAGATTTAATCAAGCATTAAGTACACAACGAATGACCTATCGCATTACTAGATCATTAACCAACTAAGATAAGAAACAACCAATCAATATTCAATAATTAAGTTTCATATTCCCTAAGCAAACACACAAGTAAATTAGCCGGACATGGAAAACATGCAAGCATACACACAAATAATCAAAGACATAATTGTATTAATGAAGTAAAACACTTATCTTGGTGTAAGATAGGGTTTGGAACCCTAAAATACTGTACAAGACAGCCTTGGTTCGGTTTAGGTTTTTACTCCAAAAGACTACACACTAAATACTGAAAAATTCGGATTCTATATATAATATTACACATGCGATGGCGTCACTTTATGTTTTGTGACACCGTCGTGTCGCCGTCATTAGGGTTTCGTCTTGGCCACGTTAGACTTGCGACGGCGTCACCTTATGCTTGTGACGCCGTCCTCTTCAGCTTGTGACGCCGTCTGGATTACATCTAGGCCGTCTGAGTTGCGACGGCCTACTCTTTTATAACTTGACGTCGTCACTTGAAAAGGGGAGTTTTGGCTTCTGTCCCGTCACAAAAACCCTCCGACGGCGTCACACTTAACACCTGACGCCGTCACCTTATGTTTTCTGCAGCTTTGAATGTCTCGATTCTGACTTTGGCCATTTTCTTCGTATAATCGCGCCTTTTCGTCCAATAAGTGCCATTCCAGCATTTTGCCTTCAAGACCTAAAAAGTGAAAAGGAACGATATTAAGCAATAACGGATACAAAAGTGATCAAATAAGGGCTTAAACAACCCCTCAAAAAGGTACCTTTTAAAACCTTATCACTCTTACGGTTTGGTCGCAATAATTTCCCAAAGTGGAGGGGTTGGGGCGTTTTGACAAAAAGAGTAATTTTAGTGGGTGATAAGCCCAAAAGAGTCATAAATAAAAACTATACAAGCCAAGGTTTCCGTGATACCTTTGTTCCTTTATTATCTATGCTGTAAGGACTTCAAAAGGGCCAAGTTATAGATTTTATGGACCTTGTTTGATAGGTAAAATAATTGGAAAAAAAAGGTCACTTGGGCAGTTTACTCGATATGGACAGAAATGAAGACCAATTTGGTTTTCGATTTTAAGGCTCACGATTTGACTTATTAAGCATAGTAACATGTTTATAAACTTATTTAGTCTATCCTTGAAAGGTTTTAGGGTCTCTTATTTAGAAAACATGTCAAAAATTTTCAATAATGGTGTTTGGTCTAGTGGCTCGCGACAAGGAAAAGACAAGAGAATAAAAGTGTGACATGTGCATCTTTTGGCCAGGTCTTGGGGGCGTTCTAGAGTCTCCTAGGGGCTTATTAAAATGGTACAATAGCTCAGCTTAAAGCTCAAAACTCATGAGTTAAAACTTGGTCCAAAGTGGGGCGTTTGGTTTTTATAAAATCAAAACAGCTGTTGGGAGTTTTATAATAATATGACTTCATTATGCGTTTTCTGGACCCGTGCTCCTTAGTTTTTGAAGAAAATGTCGTTCCGGACAACTTTCGTGCTTTAACTTTTTGATAAAACGGACTAGAAAGGCCTCAAAAACGGGATTTAAATTCGTTACAGAAAGGTTGTTTTCAAATTCCAGATTTGGTTTGTTTTGAATTCGCGACTTGTTACAGGGTGTTTAAGGGTTCATGACACATGCAAATGTTACTAAGATATATATAATAATATTGAAAGGGTTTGTGGACTTACAAGACTTGTGTATTAGATATGAAAGGGAAAACGCCAAGGGTTGCTTTAAAATGGAACCATGACCTCCCAAGACTTTTAGGCTTTACTACAACTTCTTTTTACTTTCTCTTGGACTTCAAGATCAGTAGGTAAGTGGGTGTGAGAGTTTTGTGTGATAGAAAGCAAGTGATGGGATGAAATGGTTATGTGTTTGTTTGACTATTTATAGGCCTAAGTTTAAAGGTTACTTTCAATAAATATTAGCCACTAGTAAAGCTTTGTCAAGATAGTAAAAGACATGATGATGTGTTAGTAATATTATCATGTAACTTGTATGGTGTTTTATGTGGCCATGTTGCTTGGTTCGAATGGTTTCCAACAAGGCTAAGTGTTGCGATTTTAACCAAAGGTAGAAGAGACATGATGATGTGGCTAGTTCATGTTCATTAGGGTTCTTGTGGTTTATAGAATAAATCACTATGTGTTTCATTTTGTGCCATAAGGTTCGAATGGTTTGAAAAGAAAACACCTAGGCGCATACTTCTTCAATTTTCTAGCCACAAGGGTGGAAAATCTAGGGGACAAGGTGATGTGTAAGTGAAATGTAACTAGTTAGGAATTTATGGCTATGATTTAGTTAAAAATCTAGTTAGGATTTGTTTATTTTAGGTTAGTCTAATTTAAGTAAATGTCATGTTTAACGTTTATGCATAAAATGCTTGTACCACAAGCATTGGAGAGTTGTACTTTAGACTTGTAAATCATAAGAAAATCAAATTTAAAGGCTTGTGCATTATAGGGTTGTACCTTGTGCTTAAAAATAGGTACATTGAGGTTATAATCTAATTTATATGAGTATAAAACTTTTATTTCATTAAAGACTTGTACATAAGCTTGAAAGACTTCTACTCTAGGTATAAAATATTGTACTTTAGTATTTATGATTTAGTTTCGTAAAATAGTAGTTATAATAAATTACGTTTTCACGAAAACTCCAATAAATGGCTAACGTTTATTTTAAGCGTTTATAAATCATTCGTCAAGGAGATAACGTAAAGTGAAAAATAAAAGGTGAAAAGTTTTATACTTTACATATAAGAATGTTTATTTAAAATGAACTTAAGACATTCTGGTGAGCACGTTTATTAGGAATATAAGTCACATTAGTTGGTTGATGTGATTAGTTAAACTGATAACGTTTTAAAAAAAATTTAGACGAAATAAAATGGATAAGTATTCTTTAGTTAGAATATCATACAAGTGGAAATTTACCGGTGGTTACAACTGCTGCTGATGGTTCAGTAATATTAGGATTGGATAGACCAAAGACGTATAATGAACTGACACATAAGGAGAAGAAGAGATATGATGCAGACATCAGGGCTTCAAACATCATACTTCAGGGTTTACCTAAGGATATTTACAAGTTGATCAATCACAACACTGAAGCTAAGGCAGTATGGGACAATGTTAAGATGCTTCTCTCGGGTTCTGAATTGACTAAAGAAGACAGGGAGTCTCAGCTGTATGATGAATTTGAGAACTTTAAGATGAATCCAGGGGAAACTATTACAGAATACTATGTGAGATTCCACAAGCTTGTGAATGACATGAGGAATATCAAAATGACTATGCCAAATATTCAGCTCAATTCAAAGTTTGTGAACAACATGAATCCCGAATGGCACAAATTTGTCACTGCAGTCAAGTTAAACAAAGGATTGAGAAACACCAATTACGAGCAATTGTATGCTTACCTGCTTCAAAATGAGAAACATGCTGTGTTTGAACGAATGATTTTGGAAAAGTTCAAGACCAATTATGGATATGCAAGCTCATCAAATGACTCAACCGCATTCTACACTAATGTAGGAATTACCACCAAAGCATCACAAGTTATACCAACTGGAAATGGTAATCACAAACTCATTCTAGATCCATGGTATAAACCCCCAGATTCAAACACATTCATGGAACATCTTGTCAATCAACTGGCTCTAATGGTTAAGCAAAACCTGAACTTCACTCCACACACCAACAACCATCTTAGAATGGCATCCAATCTTTACAATCATGCTACAGTTAAAGAAGGAAAGGTAGTGGTGCAAAATGTGCAAGGAAGACAAAATGAACAAGGAATGGCAGGAGCAGGTTATGGAAATGCTGGAGTAGGTGGAGGATATGCGGGTAATCAAAATAGAGGAAGGAACATGGCTCAAGGTCAAATGAAGCCAATCAAGTGCTACAACTGTGGTGGAGAAGACACATTGCGAGGAACTGCACTTCTCCTAAATGTCCACAAAATGCAAAGTACTTCAAGGACAAAATGCTGGTACAAGCTTAAGATAATGGAGCAGTGTTGGATGAAGAAGAATTGTTGTTTCTTGCTGAGGGAAATGCCAAAACTTACGATGCAGATGTAGATGAACAGCCAGTGCATGGTATGGGACACAACAAACCAAATGCATTTCAAGTGGCAAATTGTGATGTGTTTGACTCTGATGTCGATGATGAACCTACTGCCCAAACCATCTTCATGGCTAGCATCTCACCAATGGTCTCTCCAAAGGCTCCTTCACCACCAAAGGCCAGTCCCTCCAAGGAATAAATCATATTAGAGGTATTAAAACTATGCGATGATGTTGATGTTCAAAAGATACACGACAAGGTACAATCAACTGAAATTATTGAATCATATATTGAAAATATGGGTAATATCAATGTTGTCCCATATGATCAATATGTGAAACAAGATGAAAGTGAGATTGTACCAAGTGATGCATCTTCTGCAGTCAATGATGACTATATTTTTTATGAATACACTGCATGTGCCCCTGATGATTCTATAACATCTGAACTAAATGCCTATAAGGAACAAGTTGCTATATATGAACAACATGCTAAGTTTGAATTAACTACTCGTGAGCAGGAGATGGATAACCAGATGCGTACAATTATCAGAAAAAGTAATTTTAGGGAAGAAATGTTAAAACAAGAGTTGGATTCCTTACAAGAAAAGCTTAACAAAACTGTTAAATAGAAACAAGAACTTCAAGAAAATGTAAAAGTACTTAATCAAGAATTCAATGCTAAGGAATCAAAACTTTTAAATGAATTTTCCAACCTAAAAACTTTAAGGAACAAACTTGAAAATAAGCTGTACGTACAAGGGAACACCATTCAGACTTCTCACATGATCACTAAGCATAGAGTTCTAAGTGATAAACATAGTGTTGCACTTATAGACGAACCTAATCCTAAGGCTTGTATTAAAGCTAAAGCAGCTCAAAAGGTAATCTATGATGGAAATGAGATTCTTAAGCCTAGACAGAAACCCACTTGTGCTGAGTGCACTGAGAAAGATAGAAAATTAGAAGAAGTCTCTAGAAAAAAAATGGATGATAAACTTAAGAATCTCTTGTGTATAAAAGAAAATATCACATTTAAAACACCAAATTATTCTAAGGAAAACTGGATTGCCTTTAATAAGTTTAGACCTCAAACCCAGCTGACCCCTAAACAAATGTTCTGGAAAAAGGATCTGGACAAGCAAAAGGCTGATGATTTTATCGAAAAGAATCCCCCTTGTAGGAAATTGCCTCCAGCCACTGTGTATCCCCCAAATACACCAATGCATTTAATGCCTACAAATCTTCCCACTAACAGCAAGACCTTAATCAACCTTTATGTAGTTTACCAACTATTTGTTGATTTTGAGAAAACGTGTAAGAAGAGAATCACACCCACAGGGATAACTGAAGGGGAAAGGGGTTTTGAACAAACTAAAGAATGCTATTTAACAGAGGTCATGCCTTTCTTTAAACAACTTAAAGAACAATTTGAGAGTCTTCAAAAGGGAATGGACACAGAGATTAAAGAAATGAAAAAGATGTTTAATGATATGGAATTTGAGGTCAGTATGTATGAACGTGAGCTTAAGAGTAATGAAATTGAGATAAAGAATTTGAACATCATTAATGATAATTTGATCTCTCAATGTGTTGCTCAAGATGTGTTCTACACTGTTACAAATTATTCTATTACTACGTCTCAATTTCATGAATTAACTGTTGCATTAAAAGTTTCCCATGATCGTGTCATTGAGCTTGAAACCACAAATTCAAAATTGTATGATAAAGTAGAACAGGATGATCATGATAATTTGGTAAAACATTATTCTAAACTAGAATTTGAACATTTTAATTTGCAACTAAAATATCAACATCTCAAAGAAAATGTTAAAACCTCAAATATCAAGACTTCCTCGGATGTTCCTGAGTTTGATGTAGTTTTTGAAATAAGCAAACGTGACGAACAGATTCGAGCTCACTGTAACACGATCAGAAGGTTGAAAACCTAAATTTCACAATTAAAGGGTGAAAAGAACAATGTGAATGGCTCCCAAATGCCTCCTCCTTTAGATTCTCAGTATTCTTAAAACTTTCATCTTCAAAACATCATTAATGTATTACAACAAGAAAATGAGAGTTTTCTAGAAGAAAATGAAAAGGTTAAACGACACTTCAAAGAGTTATATGATTCAATGAAAGTCACTCGTGATAAGAACAATGAAAAAATAACTTCTTTACAAAAGGAAATTGAGAATCTGAAGAGCCAGGTAAAAGGGAAAATGCCACTTGTTTGTGATAAGAATGTTATATCAAAGGCATCTGCGGATTCTAAGTATGATGTAACTGTAAAGTATATTCCTCCTCATCTTAGAAATAACGAACTTGTGTTTCAAGAATATCTTTCGTACCTTAAGTATAGTCTAGAATGTCTTCGTGAGATTTTCGAAGAGGATAGCATAAATAAACCACTTGATAGTGAAGTTAGGTATGCATGCTAATACGCCAAACGATCTCAGGAACTTTTAGAATGTTTAAGAGCAACATCCCCTAAATCCTTTTGTAAGAAAGATAAAGTCGTTATGCCTTGCTCTATGCCTAGTGTTAAGCATGCAACCCATGAGATGCCTTGTTCTGTGCCGAAAGTCAAGCATGTGAACTTTGATATGCCTGCAAGTACTTCAGATCCCAACACTTCTAGATCAGGAATGCAAAAAGTAGCAAAACCAACTAATGTTCCCATCATTCCCTCTACAGGAATAATCAGTGATACAAAAGCAAGCGGGTCAAAGCCTCCATGCAATACAAAGCAAGATAGGACCTCGCAAGCTAAGAGTGATCATTGGAAGAAAGTAGAAGACCACCATAGGAACAATAAGTCTGTGTTGAATAAGACGAATCATTTTCATTCTAGTATTAGCTATAAGTGTACTGTAATTAATTCGAATTCTGCTACTACTTGCAAAACATGTAATGAATACTTGATTTCTGGTATTAATCATGAATGTGTTGTAAATGATTTGAGTAATGCTGTCGAATCTCCGGTAAAAAATGTGAACACTAGAAAACAGGATAAGAAAGTCAGAAAACCAAGGTGGAATAGGGCTAGAAAACATTGGAAACCAACAGGAAGAAAATTTAGTAATGTAGGCTATCAATGGATACCTACTGGCCGTAAATTCAATCTTAATGAGTTGTGCCTAAATTATCTAGATCAATGCCCATTAGGAAATGGATGCCTACTGGTAGAACTATACCTTTAAGAAGTGAACATACTTTGAATAGATCTACTGTTACTACTAGCCCGACATCTACCTCTAATGATATCATTGTTTCTACTTCTGATGTGGGTGCTCCAATCACATTTACTAACCAAGTGGAACCCATTCTTGCATGGGGATCCCAATTGTCTAGTCATCCATTCTTGTCTGTGTTCAACTGCAGGTCGTTCAAATCATTCTGTGGTACCTGGACTCAGGCTGTTCCAAGCATATGACTGGAGATCACTCACGGCTCATGAACTTCATGAGTAAATTTATCGGGACTGTTAGATTCGGAAACGACCATTTTGGGGCAATTATGGGTTATAGAGATTATGTGGTTGGTGATAGTGAAATTTCCTGGGTATATTATGTTGAATGTCTTGGTCACAACTTGTTCTCTGTCGGTTAATTTTGTGATTCTGATCTAGAAGTGGCCTTTAGAAAACATACATGTTTCGTTAGGAAGCTAGATGGTGTTGAACTTTTGAAAGGAACTCATGGAACCAATTTGTACACCATCTCTATCGAAGACATGATGAAGTACTCTCCAATCTGCTTGTTATCAAAGGCATCGAAAACAAAGTCATGGTTATGGCATCGTCATCTCAATCACTTGAACTTCGGCACCATAAATGATCTCTCCAGAAAAGACCTAGTAAGAGGCTTACCCAGATTAAAGTATGAAAAGGATCATCTTTGTTCAGCATGCCAATTGGGAAAAAGCAAGAAATATGCCCACAAACCCAAACCTGCAAACTCAGTTATGGAAGTTCTTCATACTCTTCATATGGATTTGTGCGGACCCATGAGAGTGCAAACGATAAATGGGAAGAAATATATGTTATTTGTTGTTGATGACTACTCTCGATTTACCTGGGTTAAGTTTTTGAGGTCAAAGGATGAAACTCCAGATGTCATCATCAAACTTATCAAACAGCTGCAGGTTCGACTTAACAAGACTATTAGAATTATACGAACGGACAATGAAACTGAGTTTGTTAACAAAGAACTAAGTCAGTTTTATGAAAGCATTGGAATCAGCCATCAAAGAAGTGTTCCACGTACTCCTCAACAGAATGGTGTAGTTGAAAGACGAAATCGGACCCTTGTGGAAGCTGCAAGAACAATGCTAATTTACTCAAAGGTTCCAATGTTTCTCTGGGCTGAAGCCATTGCCACTGCTTTCTATACCCAAAATCGTTCCCCTATACACACCACTCATGGAAAAACTCCATACGAACTTGTCCAAAATCGAAAACCTGACCTCTCCTTCCTTCGTGTGTTCGGCGCTATGTGCTATCCAGCGAATGATGGTCAAGATTTAGGTAAAATAAGAGCTAAGACATACATTGGAGTTTTCGTGGGTTATGCACCAAACAGGAAGGGTTACCGAATCTACAACAAAAGAACTCGAGATATCATGGAAACTATTCACATCACGTTCGATGAGCTGTCTGGGAAAATGGCTCCAGGACAATCAAGTTTTGGACCCGCATCTCAATATTCATTAAGTAGTCCCATTAGTTCTTCTCTTGTACAAAACCCCTCACCAGCTGTTCCATATGTACCTCCTTTTAAAGATGATTTGAAGAAATTGTTTGATACAATGTTTGATGAATATTATGAACCTATTGCAAGTTATCAGTGTTGGAATCACTCCTAAACCTAAATCAAGTGTTAGTGATTCATATGTAATAGTTAGCTTAATTATGGCCTTTATGTTTGTTATTAGCCTTAAGCTTATGTAGAAGGCCCATGAGCTTAGGCCCAAGCCCATAGGAGAAAGGAAGAGACTAGGAGTGTTGCCCTAGCTTCCCTCCTATAAATACTATGTAATAACCCTCACTTGAGGGTTGGTTGTTCAATTCATTTCTCTTTCACTACCTCACGCATAACCCTCCTTATTATCATACGCGTAGTGTTTGTGTGTGCGTTGTTCAACCAATCTTTCTTCTCTATTTCTTCTCTTGATGCTTGTGTTGTAAAACTAGTGACCTAACAGTGGTATCAATCGCCTACTAGTTGGGTGAATGTATTTGTGAAGATCGTTGTAAGCTCTTAGACGAGGTCTAATATTATATCTAGGAACACATAATAATGAAAGCGGAATATTCAATCATAGAATCAACATCATTATGAAAAAGGTTTCTTTATTATCATAAACTAACTAACTAACTATAATAAAGATCAAAGACTTGATCTTTACACTAACTAACTAAACCCTAGACGTTTTCCCTACGCCTAGGTTCCCACACACACGCCTTTTGACGTCTACATCTTGTACGTACTCTAAAACTAATGACCCTATGTCTCTTTATATACTAGAGACATCTAGGGTTTACAAGAGGAATCATAATACAATTAGGAAACTAAATATTCTTTTAAGCATATCTTCTAGAATCTTCTAAATCCTCCATCTTTTTGTAGTTTCCTTTCTTGTCACTTTTAGTCCTTCATGTTTCATTCTTCTTGTTTTGTATCATCAAATCTATAATAGACCCAACAATCTTCCCCTATTTGATGATGACAAAACAAACACGATTCTTGTACGAACTTCCCTAGACGAAGTAGCAGAAGTTGAGATAAATAAATCTCACCATGAATGAAACAATCTTTCCCTTGACTTAAACATGTCACTCAAACATCTCTTCCCCTTTTTGTTATCAACAAATAGGGAACGTATGCAAATAATTATCTTGACCACCACGAACCAATATCACACTTCCAATCTAAGACTTCCAATGCTTCAAATCGCCCACCAGTACGCACCATAAGAAAAATGGATTCAAAATAATAGAAACTCCAACTAGCAATAGGAATAATGATCAACAGTAGTAAAAATCAAACACTTCCCCTTGAGTGATGCATGTAGATCAACTGATTCTTCAAAATCTATAGGCTTTATGTAATGATCACTTGTGAAGAAAACCAAATATAACGAATTTGATGAAGAAGTAGAATTTCCCAAACTTGTATCTTAAATCTTGTACTATCCACGGAACTCCATACTTATAACCACCAAATATAAGTAGACCGCAATCCCTTGACAAGAATCCTCAACTAGTATGAGACACTGAACACTACAATGTAACTCCTTTAAGTGATAGCCAATGTGTGCATAGAGCATCATAAGAAAAATCACACATTGCTAGATTCATCAAGCTATATGATAAGAACACAAACCTGTGAAATTCAACTACAAGGTTTTTCAATATCATAAACTAACTAACTAACTATAATAAAGATCAAAGACTTGATCTTTACACTAACTAACTAAACCCTAGACGTTTTCCCTATGCCTAGGTTCCCACACACACACACCTTTAGACGTCTACATCTTGTACGTACTCTAAAACTAATGACCCTATGTCTCTTTATATACTAGAGACATCTAGGGTTTACAAGAGGAATCATAATACAATTAGGAAACTAAATATTCTTTTAAGCATATCTTCTAGAATCTTCTAAATCCTCCATCTTTTAGTAGTTTCCCTTCTTGTCACTTTTAGTCCTTCATGTTTCATTCTTCTTGTTTTGTATCATCAAATCTATAATAGACCCAACAGTATTGTTTCTTGAAGTGGGTTTTGGTCCTACGCGTAGAACATACGCTTCGGTATTGATACTTTGGTTCGCTTAAAAACACGTTTTTTACACTTTCTAATCCAAGATTCTTGTCCTTTCAACGTTTTAAGGTGTTAAAATAACTGTTTTTGGCAAAAAGTTTCAAACTTTACGCGTGGATCTACGTTTTTAAGCTAGTTTTTGTTCGAGGGTTTCGTTCTACGCTTAACCTGTTTAGACGTTTTGGTTCATCAAGTTTCACACTTTTGTGTTATTTTGGTGATATTGAAGCTATCTCAAAACAAAAATCTGGTTTAGAAACATCTTTGGGCAAAATCATTTTTACGAGTAAAGTTACGCGTATCAAAACCCTAGTTTTACGCGTAACTTTATCCTTGGTTTGATCTTCAGTTTCGTGGTTTACTCCGTGTTTTCTTGCTTGGATAAGCCTGAAAATACGTCGACTTTGGATATCTTTTGCACTGTGATAGTGTAAAAGATCACTTGGGATAAAACCCTAAAATTACGCATAAGCATAAAGCTTACACGTAGAAAATCCTACGCATAAGATTTATCTTACGCCTAAGCTTAGTCTTAAGCATAAGGTAATCCTACGCCTAAGTTTTCTACGCCTAACTTCTTGTTTTACGCATAACTTTAGTGCTTTTTCCTAACTTACGCGTAAGCTAAACCTACGCGTAACTCTTGCTGTTACGCGTAACTTTGGTGTTTTTACGCATAAGTGCTACTTGGTTTATTGTGATTTCTACGCCTAAGGATACTTCATCAACAAAGGTTCATTCGACTACAAAGATCCATTTTACCAACACAAGTTTTCAACATGTTACAACCACCATACTCTAACTATTTCCCTTACACTTATTCTCAACAACAACAACAACTAAGTCCACAACATCAACAATGGAATCAACAACAAGCAATTTATCAACAACAATTTAATCAACAACATACTCCACAACTTGGAGCAATTCCTCCACCACAAATGGTTCAAACACCACCAAGTCTTCAAGTACAACCCTACACAAACGATTTCAATCAACATCCATCAAGGAACACTATGAAGGAACCCACTTGGTTTGCAAAGATGTGTGAAGCTTTAAGCAGCCAACAATCAATTCATGAGGCTGGATCACTTGATAGACCTCCAATGCTCACTCCAGGAAACTACGATCAATGGGTAATTAGGTTCTTCAGGTTTTGTGATCTAAAGGAGCCACATGGAAAGTTCTTAAAGAAGGTTATCTTGGAAGGTCCATTTCATATGCCTACTGTCATTGTACCCGGAGATCCAAATGCTAATCCACCAAGGGATGAACAATCAAACATTGCTACTGTTGCAGACCTGAATCCAGAAGAACTTCTACACTATGAAGCTGATGAGCTTGCAATGCAATATATCCTTTTAGGATTACCAAACCCAATTCTTCGAAGTGTTGATGCTCAAAAGACTACAAAGGCAATGTGGGAACACATTCATCTACTTATGGAAGGATCTGCACTCAATCAGGAGGATATGGAATCCAAAATTTACTTGGATTATGAACACTTCATGATTGAACCTGGAGAGACACTAGAGTCTTATCATCATCGATTCTCAAACATCGTAAATGATTTGGATAAACACAACATCATCATGCCAAGAATTGCAGTTAATACTAAGTTCCTGAGTAGTCTTGGTACTGAATGGGAGAAGTATGTCCTTTTTCTCCGTCAAGCGAAGAACATGCATCATTCTACATACGGATTGTTGTATGATTACTTGAAGCCTCATCAAAAGGAAGTTGATAAGGAAAGGATTCTCCGTGCTCAAATTGCTTCAGCTTCACATCTGGAAAATCAACAACTTGCCTTGTATGCTCAAAACAGTTATCCTCCTCAACCAGCAACTCAACCAACTGCCAATATCACACCAAATGATCAATCACAGCAATCTCAACATAATCAATTGGTTCCTTACAACAACAAAAATGATCAGGCACTTTATAGTCAAGCTAATGAGGAATCCGATCCGTTCGAAGCATTGCAACAAGGATTTGTAATGATTGCTAATGCTTTTAGCCGTTATACCAACAAATCCAACAATCGTATTCGTTCCTCATCTAACACACGAAATCAGGCTGTTGTGAACAATGGACGAGTTGAAGTTCAGAATCGTGGTTATGGTCGTCAGATGGGCGGTGGTCAAGGGTTTAATGCGATGGGTAGGAATAACAACAGAGCTCAAGTGGTGGAACAAGGAAATGCTCAGAATGGGTTGAATGGTCTTCGATGCTACAACTGCAATGAGAAGGGACACCTGGCCAATGCATGCCCAAAGCCAAGGACTAGGGGCAGTGCTTATCACAAAGAGGCTCTTCTTTTGGCTCTTAAGGATGAAGCTGGTGGAACTATCACAGAAAAAGAACATAGTTTTATGGCAGATGCAGACTCAGATGATGATATGGAGGACTTGCAGGCCAATGCAGCTGTTATGTTGATGGCTAATATGCATGAGTTACACATGAGTGACACAGGCCCAGTGTATGACACTGATGCCTTGTCTCAGGTACTCGAACAAACCATATTTATCTCTGATCTAATATCTCCGCCAACATCTGAATCCGGCAAGGCTCAGACTATTCAAAATGAGTCATCCACATTTCATTCCGACGATTTTCAATTAGACCCCGTAGTTACATTTGACGATCAAGATGACCTTATGGTTTCCATTGATAATCAAATTGACTCCATGGTTATACTTGAGGATCTAAATAATGATCATGTTGTGACTCACGTTGAACACGCCGAACTTGTGCCTCGTCCAGATGTTGATCTGTGGCTTAAAAACCAACAATCCATAGTGGAAGAATGTCGTGCAGTAAATCAGGACTTGAAAAGTAAAAATGCACTGTTAACCAAGGATTTTGAATGTTTACAAAAGCAACTCAACTTTTTCAAAACTCAAGAAAAACGTGAAAAAGGTTTTGAAGCCGCCTTTGCTAAATCTCATCAAAACGAAAAATATTTAGAGAGACAGAAGCATGATCTAGCCGCTTCGAAGAATACTTTGTTGTCTGAAATAGAACAACTGAAACATGAACATAAAAAGCAAATTAACGCTCTCACCTTGGAAAATCAAAAAGCTAAGGCTGAGTTGTTAACTTGTCAAAAACAGTTCTCTGCATACAAAAAGCATTCAACGAAACGAATAGATGATCATCTTGAAGAAATTATCGGCTTGCAAAACAAACTTAAAGAGTTTAAAACTGTTGTTTACAAACATGGTGAGTCAGTAACTGCTATTGAAAAGTTTACTTTAAAACCCAATCCAAATGGATATGGACCGAATCTTGCTGATTACAAACCTAAGCTTTCAACCAAAGCATTCAAACCAAATCCTGAAGTTTCCAGTGCAGAATATAAAATTGATAATTATGTTATGAGTGTTGTTGAATATCATCGTCAAGAGGAATTAGATGCAGAAGACGAGAGTCGATCAAAATTAGAAACTGTTGTTTACAACAAACCTTTTAATTATTCAAAACCGGTCACTTTCGTCACACCAACGGATTCTTCTAACACACCAAGGGTTATCATAAAAACGTCTGAGTCTTCTAATGTTAATCCCCAACCAGATTATGCAAAAATTTATGGTCCTTTACCTTCCATTAGTGAAGTAAACTCAAAACCTGAAAATCGCAAGATTCTTAGATATTTTGACCTTTTCATGGCTGACCTCAAAACTTTACAACATGAGATAGAATATCATTCTGAAATCAAAGTTCAACATTTTCAATCGCCTCTGGCGCGAGAACAAAGAGACATTTTTCAGAAAAATCTTTTACCAAATGTTAAAAATTTGAAAAATTGTGCATTATCTTGGGAACGGGACTTTCATAAGGAACTTGGAGTGATGAAGGTCGTTTTTGAGAAAACAGAAACATCTATTACCAATACTAAACGTAAAAAGAAAATGTTGAGAAAAGATGTTGATCGACTCTTGAATGATGTTATCTGTGCTGATATCCATAATGTTGTGTTATTGAATTCTGTGTCATATGCATCTGGTTATATCTCTGCTGATACTGTTGATAATGTTGTAAATGTTGAGAATACTGATAATGTGCTTCAGATCGAGTCTTTAAAAGTTGAAAACAAACGTCTCTTAAACGAGCTTTCAAATGCAAAACGTCATCTTCAATGGTGTCAAAAAGATTGTCAAAATCGTGAACTTGCTTTGCAAAACAAAATCCACCAGTTGCAATCAAACAATTTTAATCCAAAATTTGAGCAACTAGATGGTCAAAACGTGTCTTTGAAAAGTCAAATCTCAAAATATGAACAAGAACTTGTAAAAGTTAAATAGGAATATGGTGTCATATTTGATTTACTCAATAAGACTCGTCATGAAGTATCAAACGAACTTGATCATTATCTTGCACACACTAGAGAAGTAATGAATTTTGCTGGTAATATTCGTTCTGAAAATCAAGATTTGATTCACACTATCTTTAAGTTAAGAGAAATGTTAGGAAAGTATGAACTACTTCCGCCTACTGTGATTAAGAGAATAGCACCAGTAACACTTAGTAATCGTGAACCTAGAATGCCTACTGCCAAAACACAAGTTGCTAACGTGCTTCCTTCTACTGAAACACGAATAGTTGCCTCTTTTCCAAACGTCTGCACTTCACAGCCTAGGAGCACTACATCGAAGAATAGGAAGTTGCGACCTAAGAAAAGATCAATAAGGAATGCTAAAGTAGAAGAACACCCTAGGACTATGAATAAGACTCACGTTGCTTCCACTATAGATATTGCGTCTGGAAAATGTAATAGAAATAGTGATGTAAAGAATGCTAAACCTTTTTGATATTCAGTCTGATGCACCTTGTGTTATTTGTCGTAAAAGTATGAATTCTGATTGTCATGACAAATGTGTTGCTAAAGCTATCATCTCTCATTTAAGGAATCCTAAGAATCGGAATACCTCTAGGCCCACTAATCATTCTAAGTCTATGCTTGGTAGACCGCCCTCTTTAGATTCTAAGAACCGCAGTGATGTCCCTGTAGCTCCAGTTTCACCTCCTAGGAATGTAGTACCACCTAGTGCATTCACTAACACTAAAGCAAATACTAGTTGGAGATGGCAGAAATGGATATATAACACACTAGGATTTAAATGGATGCCGAAAGTTATTGATGTGTGTATGTCTACTATAACTGCTCCGAAACCCTCTAACATTTCGGGTTCCACGTCTACTTCTATTCCATCTGTGTCGTCTGTGTGTAATGCAGGTGATACAGATCATTCTCTGGATTGTTGATAGCGGATGTTCCCGACACATGACAGGTAACCTTAAACTGTTATCAAACTTTATTGCAAAGTTCATTGGCACTGTCAGATTCGGGAATGATCACTTCGCAGCTATCATGGGCTACGGAGACTATATCAATGGGAACATCAAAATTAGCAGGGTTTATTATATGGAAGGCCTCGGTCACAATCTGTTTTCAGTAGGTCAGTTCTGTGATGGAGATTTGGAGGTTGCTTTCAGGGAGAAATCTTGTTTCATTCGTGATCTACAAGGAAACGACCTTATGTCTGGCTCGCGTAACTCAAGTCTTTACACTATCTCTATGCAAGACATGGTTGCTTCATCTCCCATCTGCTTACTTTCAAAGGCAACATCAACAAAATCCTGGCTATGGCACCGTCGTTTCTCACATTTAAACTTTCAAACTATAACCAACCTTGCTCGACACAAACTAGTTGAAGGACTCCCACGATTCCGGTATTCTGAAGATCACCTTTGCTCAGCCTGTGAACAAGGGAAAAGCACTCGTGCTCATTTTCCTTCAAAGGTGGAACACAGCTCTCTGCATTTGCTTCATCTTCTTCACATGGATTTGTGTGGCCCGATACACGTGCAAACGATCAATGGCAAATGCCACATCTTAGTAATTGTTGATGACTATTCATGATGGACTTGGGTCAACTTTCTTCAAAGCAAAGACCAAGCTCCACAAATGATCATCACCTTTCTCATGAAAATTCAAGTTCAGCTCCGGAACACCGTCCGCCAAATAAGAACAGACAAAGGAACTGAATTTGTTAACCAAACTCTTCGAGAAATTTATGAGAAAGTAGGAATTGAGCATCATACATCTATTGCACGAACACCAGAACAAAACGGAGTTGTTGAAAGACGAAACCGAACGTTAGTGGAAGCTGCAAGAACAATGTTAATCAATGCTAAACTTCCAGATTACTTATGGGCAGAAGCTATATCTACTGCATGCTATACTCAAAACCGTTCTATGATTACTAAACGCCACAACAAAACACCTTTTGAGCTTTTCCACAACCATAAACCGAATCTCAAACACTTTCATGTATTTGGATCCCTTTGCTATCCGAATAATGATCGTGATGATTTTGGAAAGCTCAAAGCCAAAGCTGACATTGGAGTCTTTATTGGATATTGTGAGAATTCTAAAGGTTACCGGATCTGGAATCGTCGTACAAAACAGGTTATGGAAATGATTCATGCTCATTTTGATGAACTTACGGAGATGGCTTCTGAGTATAACAGCTTAGAACCCGGGCACAACCGCTTAAACTTCCCTCAAACCCCATCACCAGTTGATCAAAGCCCCCAGCTCACTCGCCAACAAATGGAAAGACTATTTGCTCCACTGTTCAGTGACGATATTGATGAACGTGCTCCAGGTGTATCCGTTGTTTCTGCTGCTCAACCTGATAATACTCTTATACCTGATACACCTGCTACAACAACTATTGTTGAAGAAGCACCACCAGTTGACTCCACCACAATAGTTGAACAAACCGCTTCCAACAATGATGAACCGGCTGATGATGTTCATAATGAAGTACCCCCACCTGCAGATTTTGATCCAAATGGGTTCTTTAACCCGTTTGCTAATGACACTGCTGCACCTGATGTCGCGGAATCATCAACAAACCATTTGAATCCTCAGAATCTGCACAATGTAAACCAACATCAACCCTCTACACATCGATGGACAAAATACCATCCTCTGGCAAATATTATTGGCAACCCGAATCAACCAGTCGTTACGAGACAACGTCTTCACACAGATGGTGAACATTGCATTTACGCACTCACTGTCTGCCAATCTGAGCCTAAAAACAATAAAGACGCAATGACAAAAGACAGCTTGATAGAATCCATGCAGGAAGAACTCAACCAATTCAAACGTCTTGAAGTATGGGAACTGGTTGAAAGACCAACAGGGGTCTACGTCATTGGTCTTAAATGGATTTGGAAGAATAAATGGGATGCTGAAGGGAACGTAATCAGAAACAAGTCACGTTTGGTGGCTAAGGGTTATCGACAGGAGGAGGGTATTGACTTTGAAGAATCATTTGCTCCGGTTGCTCGTCTTGAGGCTGTTCGGATATTTCTCGCGTTCGCGGCTCATATGAATATGACGGTCTTTCAGATGGATGTCAAAACTGCGTTTCTCAACGGACAACTGAAAGAAACGGTTTATGTCAGCCAACCAGAAGGATTCGTTGATCCCGAGTTCCCGAACCATGTCTACAAACTGAACAAAGCTCTGTATGGTCTCAAACAAGCTCCTCGGGCATGGTACGATAAGCTATCATCTTTCCTCATTGCCAATAATTTCACCAAAGGTTCGGTCGACCCTACTCTTTTTATACAATATCATGGGGCACATATCTTAATTATTCAAATTTACGTGGATGACATCATTTTTGGGTCTACACATAAAAAGTACTCAATCGCTTTTGCAAAACTAATGAAGAAAAATTTTGAAATGTCCATGATGGGTGAACTTACATTCTTTCTAGGACTGCAAGTTCATCAATCACCCCGTGGTATTTTCTTGAGTCAGTCCAAATATGCCCTTGAATTGTTAAACAAATTTGGAATGAAAACCTGTGACACTTATGCCACACCAATGACTCATACCAAGAAGCTAGACGCTGATTTACATGGGAAACTTCTCGACCCTACAAAATACCGTAGTATCATTGGGTCTCTCATGTATCTAACAGCTAGCAGACCTGATATTGTCTTTGTCGTTTATCTATGCTCCCGTTATCAGTCGCGACCAACTGAAACCCACCTCTCTGAGGCTAAAAGAATCCTCCGATACATCAAAGGAACCATTAACTTAGGGATCTTATATCCGAAGGATTCTGGTTTTGAACTAATCACTTTTTCAGATGCTGATCACGCAGGATGTTTAGATTCACGAAAAAGTACTTCAGGAGCACTGCAATTTCTTGGTGATAAAATGGTGTCCTGGCAATCGAAGAAGCAGGATTGTACATCGCTGTCATCAACCGAAGCAGAATATGTAGCCATGTCGGCATGTTGTGCTCAAGTCATCTGGATGAGAACACAACTCAAAGACTATGGTTACGTATTTGACAGAATCCCGATGTACTGCGACAATCGGAGTGCTATTGCGATCTCGTGCTACTCATTTCAGCATTCGAAATCAAAGCACATCGATCTTCGTTATCATTTCATCAAGGACCACGTGGAACAGGGTATAGTTGAATTATACTTCGTGGGTACAGAATAGCAATTGGCAGATCTACTCACCAAAGCCTTGCCTCCCGCTAGGTTTAATGAGTTGGTCCACCGGATTGGTATGCGGTGTTTGACTCAAGATGAACTGGATGAACTCTTAAAACAGTCTTAAAAACCAGTCAAACACCAAAATCTCTTTTGTAAATATTTTTCAAAAACAAAATACAAAAATATAAAACCTGATAAAACAACAAAAATATTCTTCTATCTATTTTTCTTTCAACATGTCAAGTACATTTCTTCCGTCAACACTCTAATCCTTCAAAATTCAGTATTTTTCTAATCAAGTGTTGAGGGGGATAAAATTAATATTAACTGTTTCAAAATAACACTGTACTTGCATGTTATACTATCTCGGTTGTTTTCTTTAATAATGGTAGTCACATTTCTAGTTTACTGACACTCCTCGGACTAAAATTTATAACCTTTCAATATTTCTTAAGTCAAGGGGGAGTGTCGTCAAAGTTATTTCCAAATATTCTTCGTTTGGTAACCAAAATGGAAGTTAAAAGACTTTGAATGAAAATGGAAAAGGTGGAGGGACTAAAACTGTCAAAAGCTTAAAGTATTTTCTAATATACTCTCCACCTAACTTTCACTTCACATTTATTACACACAACTAACTCATCCTACGCCTAAGAATCGTTCAACAAATCCGTGTTTTGGATCATAATTTTGTAAGTGGTTTAATGTTTCTTACATGTTTTCAAACAATGGTTTTGATTTTTACATCAATCCAACGGTCAAAATGGTGTATATGCTTGATTATGTGTTCTACGCATATGCGTAAGAACACATGATTAAGATTGTGTGTTTGTGGTTAAAAAGGTTGTGTCAAAACGTTTTTAAAACATCAATGATACCTTTTTTTTCCTCAAAACTTACCCAGAAACACGAATTGATTGAATCTGGAAAACTAGGGTTTATGCGTGGTTTGGGTGTTTTCATATGTGAACGTTTTTGGTAATAAAGATTGTTGTAATAGGTTGTTGTCAAGTTGAATAGATCATATCTAGGCCCAGATTTCACCCAGAAACACTAATGATTCATAAATTGAAATTTAGGGTTTATGTTCATACGGTTTGGGTATTTTTGATTCATGACTTGTTTGATGTTAAAACTTGGATAAAACAACTCTATAGGCTTCCTAGACTTACCAGAAAAACTTTGGTGCAAATCTTATGGCTAAATTTCATATGCGTAATTCATGAACGTTAGGGTTTAGTCTTACGCGTAAGACTCTTTACGCGTAAATTGTTTGATAAGTTTTCATGCCATGATCTGTGTTAGAATGAATGAATGTGTCAATATTGATGTTATGATGATGTTATTTCAGGTTTGCTACTCGTAAAAATCAGAATCAAGGTTGTTAACCATCTACGCATAAGGATCACCTTACGCGTAGCATGTTATGCGTAAGAGTAATCTTCCGTGTAGCGTCTACGCATAAGGTTCTACATAGGGACTACGCGTATCCTGTGAAGGATATGCGTAAACAGTGACCTCTACGCATAAGGTCTACTCTTACGAGTAAGCCTTACGCGTAAGGTTTCATATACGCCTACGCGTAAGCTTTACGCATAAGGTTCCCTTTTCCTACGCGTAATATTTCTTACGCGTAAGTAAGGATCCTACGCATAAGCTTGCGCCTACGCGTACATTTCTCCTGTTTACGCATAAGCTACCATTTCTACGCCTAAGCCTTGATCAAACCTTCATTATGAATTGTTACGCGGATAAACTTGTAAAGAAATGAATCATAACGTCATGAAACCAATAATGTCACTAATAAACTTAAATGTGTAATGTGTTGTTAAAATTTTGTGATAACATAAACTTTAAAACTTAAAGTTAACTAACTCACGAAACTTATAACGACTTCATTAGACTATTAAACAAACAAGTGATTTTGGACTCGTAACAATCATTGACACATCACATTCAATAATTAGACAATAAAACCATCTGTTAACTAACATTATGTCTTTCGATATGTTGGTTCTTTTGGCTAAATGTGTTTCAGATCACGACATGGAAGCTCAAATGAATGTGGATGCACCAAACGTTCTCACCATTGCTGATATTTTCCCGCATGGCTATCCAATGAAGATTGAAAAGAACAATCTTAGAGTTGACTTTGAAACTCTCACCTGCTCGGAATCTTCTTGTCTCATTGCAGTGGATATTCTGAAGAATCATCCATATCAGAACATGCTCACCAACTCTGCCACTGTTCCGGAGATCTACATACAGCAATTCTGGAATACAATGCAGAGGGTCAAAGGTCAAAGTGCGGTAATAGTGACACTCAATCACAAACAAGTTACCATCACACATGCAGACTTAAGGGTTGTTCTTCTCATTCCTGACATCGAGCCAACCGAATTCAATGCCACACCTACTGAAGAGACGGTTCTGCAATTTTTGATTGATATTGGGTAGGACGAAGCTTCAGGGGTTATTAATAAGCATTCTCACGTGGATCTTAAAAACATTCCTCAGCCTTGGAGAACCCTTTATATCATCATCACAAAATCCATTTCTGGTCGTGACAGCGGCTATGAGCACCCCAAGCTCGTAGAACTGCAAATCTTTTGGGCTCTGATCAACATGAAGCACATCGAAGTTGAAGCTCTGATATGGGATGACATGATGACATTCTTCAAAAAGCTTGGCTCAAAGATTCCTTATATTAGATATACAAAACTGTTGATCCAAAGAGCACTTGGATACAACCCTGATATCCCCAAAAGAATCAATGACTCCGACAATCTTGACGTGTTGTCCGAACCCACTCTAACAATCAGATTTAAGGAGTCAACTACCAAGAAACAAGGTGATGTGTTGCCGGATCTCCTTCTCTTAGATGAACTCAAACAACTCTACTCTTATAA
This sequence comes from Chrysanthemum seticuspe, assembly GCA_019973895.1. NCBI lineage: Eukaryota > Viridiplantae > Streptophyta > Magnoliopsida > Asterales > Asteraceae > Chrysanthemum > Chrysanthemum seticuspe. The sequence goes on along the minus strand of BPTQ01000004.1, from coordinate 64,067,319 downwards.
AAGATATATGACAGCTGTGAAAGAGAACAAAGTTGGCTTTCTTGATGAAAAATCTTCTGGTACTCCTACAAGAAAAACCAGAATAGGAAGTGCTGCAAGCACTGAGAGTCAGAGGAAGTTTCCCAAGAGAAATCCTCCACGCAAAAGGAAAGTTCCATCTAAGGAAGCTGTTCCTATTCCAATTCCCAAGTCTGAACCGCAAAAACAGCTAACGGACGAGGAATCTGAGGGTACTGAATCAGATGAAGAGATTACCTACTCTGAAACTGCAAAGGATGACACTCCATCAGTACCAAAACCTCCCAGTCCACCGGCAGATAAAGGAAAAGGAAAGACTCCGGTAGTTGAACAAGAAGAAGAAGAATCAGCAGAAGAGCCACTAGAAACTGATTACAGGAGGAAGTTCAAAATCGTTAGACTCCAACACGTTGCGAAGGAATTTGCTAAAGATCAAATGGGTGGCCCCGGAGGGTCAAGTGGTGAAGTTCAACCTACACCAGATCCTGATGCGGTTAATCGACCCAATAAGGGAGCTGGTGCCACCACTTTGGAGCAACAACAAAAGCGCGTGGAAGATTCTACTGAGTATGACATTGAATACCCAGAAACTGAAAAGTCCGAGAAAGATAAAGATGTTGATTATGATAAGTTCCTTCTGGATAGTCCTACACGTTCTAAGGAGAAAACTTCTGAACCACCAAAGGACCCGGAGTCTCCTCACATCTCATCATCATCGGATTCATCTTCTCATTCATCACCACCACCATCAAAAAGATCAACCAAATCAACATCCAAATCAGTGAAGAAGCCAACTGCATCTTGGATTTCTCATGCTAAGACACGAATCGTTAAAGCTGTCAAACAGGTCAGAAAGAAAGACGTGCTCTACAAGAAAATGAATTTCTTCGCTGATCAGATACAGTATCTTCATGACAAGAATGACGAGATGAAAGTTGAAAGGGAGTATGTTCAGAAGCTAATGAAAGATGATCTTCAAGGGAAAATGGACGAAATGATCAAAGGTTACACTCACAATTACCTTCTTGACTTTGTTCCTAAAGTTACAAAGGATTTATTCACCAAACAACTCTATCCAAATCTACTTCATCTGGCCAAGCAGACTATGAAATCAACACCAATGCACGTGAACATCAATCCAGTTGATCCCATAATCTTCTCAGATGCTAAGTTAGTTGACCGGCTAGTAGCTCAAATGTCCAAACGATCTGCAATACTTGCCTCTCACGAAGGTAAATTGCTTGAAGCGCTGATGGAATATCAACTCAAATCAGCATGCAGAGTAGAAGCTGAAAGGCCAAAACGTCCAAGAGACGATGATGACAAGGATAAGGATAAGGAAAACGAGCCCAAACGCCCAAAGAAGTCTGGTGAATCATCTTCTATGCAACCTCCACCCAAACGGACTCCTGCTCAACAAAGATCTCCTCCTCATTCTTCTACTAAAAAACCTCAGGATTCTTCTGCGTTTCCACCCGAGACTCAGAAAACCGATGACTACTTTGAGTATACGGGTGGTGATGATGAGGAAGTCTCTGAGCCCCATCAACAACCCATCTCTCCTGACACAGCCAAGAAACCAGAATCTTCCTCTAGGCCAAAGAAGAAGAAGAAGAAGGCGCCTATGACTGATGTCTTATCATGGCTAGACGAGGATGATACTGAATTTGAATGGTTCTCGAAGCTTGTTGATTCCACTCCCTACCCAGCTGAAGGTCAAGAGGTTCCAGAATGTAGTACATTGGAACATGCGAAACTACTACAAGAAAAATTCCGTGTGAAGAAGATGACGAAATCCGAGTTGAAGAGAATCAAGAATGAAGCATTTCAACTTCTCAAAGACAGCTCGGAAAGTGCTATTGAAGTTGAGTATCACCTCGATAATATAGCACGAGCCATGTCTAACAACATGGATTGGCTCAACCCAGAAGCAAACATCGACTTCACTAAACGGGACAACCCTTCATATTACACCGACTGGTCAAAACCTCTACCAACAATTGGCCAACCAGATCAGCCTAGGATTCCATTTCGATATTTCTTCAACAAAGACTTGGAATTTCTTCTACACGGTGGCGATGGTTCAAGGAAATACGCTACATCTCTGACACTTCCGTTCCCAACAGCCATATACTCTAACTGCATAGCCATCGAGGAAAGGGCTAACCACATGTTCTCCAACAATGTGGAAGTATATGACCGTGATGCATTGTATGGGATTCACCATTGGCCGGAACGCCGACGAATCTACTACAGAAGCTGCCAGGTTCAGAAGTCTCAACATGAAGTGTTCAGTACTAAAGCAATCGTGGCTATTAAACATGTTGATCTTTCGTCTAAATTGGACTACACTTTTCTCAAGAATATTGTGGTCAAAAGGCAAGACGAAAGGGATTATGCATTCTCTGAAGCGGACTTTGAGAATTTGTCTATCAACGACATTGAAGACATGTACCTTGCCAAAGTACAGGGTCGAATAAGACAATTTTCAACTGAAGTACAATGTGAATTCATCAAGTCCTTGCTTATCTTCATCAGAAGCATAGTCATCAAAGAATGTGTAGAAGATCTCCAGCTTGCAGTTGAATCATATCAGACCCGTGTCAACTTCACTCCACCTTAGCTAGATCTTCCCGACATTAACCAGCTTTCACAACACACACTCATCAGCCAACCATTCGGAGTGGTTTACATTAGTGAAACACATCCTAACTGCTTGATGGCGTGTAGAGATCTTCACAAGTTTGGGGATCACACATTGAAGAAGGTTAGGGACGGATTGGCTTATAGGTTGAAGGATATTCATGAAGGCATTGGGTCACAAAAGCGATGGAATTTCAAGGAAAGACGGGATGTGAGGAGGATCATCAGAAAGATTGATGAAAGGTTGTATCGACGGGACCAGTTCAGAACTCTGGAGAGCTTTGTAGGTGGTCGTCCCAGGATTTCTCTTGCCGGCTATCAACTCCCAGTTCGCATTCCTGGAAACATTGATGGACTTCCTGGTACCCCTTGAACTGTTTCTATTTCATTATAACTTTGGATGTGTGATTATATATGTCAATGGCTTGTGCACACATAACAGTGTACAACACGTAATTGTCAAGAAAGGACCCTGTGGTACGCTTCAGTGCCACAATCCTTATAAAAGGAGCGAAAGCTTCTTACTTTTGAGTAAAACCTATCAAACCTTTCATTTTTCAAGGTTTTGCTCAAAAGAACAAGTACTTCCCCGTATGATTTTCAAAACCTCAACCGTTTATATCACTTGTTGAGGGGGAGTATTTGAATTAAAACTTTGTTCACAAATTGTTCACAGTGGTCATCTTCCCGCAACACTCGAAATGGTCATATTTATTCTCAACTTTTCAAAAATAACATTTTATATGCCATTTTTTAGGGGGAGAAAATTATGTGATAAGAAATATGTTGTGTAAATGCAAATGAATCTTTGTGCTATAGACTTAACCAACGAATTGACGATACTTAACTGTTAGTAACTCGAAAAGACTTGTCCGGGACGGGTAATAATTTCAAGCTAGTTCGCTAGTGATGTAAACGTGTCTCGCAAAGGACTTGTCCGAATAGAATGTACCATTCGAGAAACTCTTGGTAGACATGATCTTTGATGGGTTTGACAACCTTTCGAGGTCTGTCCACACCTTCAAGATAGTTATTAGAGCTAGTTGTCACCTAAAAGCTGACAATGTAAAACTTTAACTATTCAACGTAACCGTGTCTCGCGGGGAATTGTCTATCTTGAGTTGATCAATTCATAAAGTGCGCGCTCTTTCCTCACTGTGCAGATTTCCGTAAAAACTCTTAAGCACATGTGGAGGGGGGTATTTCTGCAAAAGATCAAACTCTTACAGTGGTACAAAATGTTTTACAATCATAACCGTTGTGAGAGATTTTCTTGAAATTGGTTTTATGGCAACATAGGTTAGTCATGGAGTTATAAGGTGACTAAGGTTAGGAATAACCGTCCTATGATCCGCCAGAGCCGGAGGGATCTACCCAAGGACATCACAAATAGTTAGCACTTAGAAGTCCTTAGGTACGATTATAAAAAGGAGAAAATGAGAATCGGAGAAAGAAGGAGTTGAATAATTAAAAAGAAATGCAAAGAAAAGGGTGAAAAGAAATAGCCCTCCAAATTATTCAACTTAGGGCAGACACCGGGTTCAATTCATATGCTACTGGTTGTCACTTAGTGACGCCGGTATTGAAGATTAAAAGTCGTCATGGACCCAGTGACGCATGCACTAAACCTTCTTAGCCACTCAAGTTTCTCCCAACATAAGCTTGTTTCATTCTCACAGGGAACCCTACATAATCTATCGGCTTTCTCTTAGAGATTGCTGATATTGAAGAAGGAGACCATCTCCCTAGTCTCCGCTCAGGAAAACCAAAACGCACTACTGAGTCTAGAGCCACGAGATTCATCAAAAGATCTCTTAGGTACACTTGACATTTCATCACTTGATGTTCAACAATAAGAACATCAGTGGTACGTTATCGAGTCCTTCACAGATCTCAGCAATCTGTTGAGAACATTTATGAGAGGTTCACAACTGTGATCCTCAGTGATTGAATAGAAACTCCTGCCAGGGTCAACATCATACAGCCCTGACAGCAGGTCACTTCGGTAACTCCCCGTGGATTACGCTTAGTGTGTCTCAAACGGTCTACAGTCGTGAGGTGATGCTTCAGTGTACCTCAGCGACTCATCTGAACTGTAGATGTACTTCGGTACATCGCGTAATCTCACTTGTGGGACTCCAGTTCAGGAACGGCCTTTGTGAGAATTAGAGTTGTGTTTTCACACTATGCTGTTAACACTCTCGAAGTTCAAACTTGTAAGTGCCGGAATCCGCTTATTACTAACCGGTTTAATGTTTTCTTCTTATGGAAGCTCTGGAGCGGAATGATCGTGCAGATTCTTCTCATGCTCACGCCAACATCATCACTAATGGAAGTTCCATTTTAAAGCAACACAAAAGTCAGAATGATTCTTCGTCAAATCAAAGAATCTACAAAGTTAAAGACTTAAAGAACTTCATCAGTACTGAAATCCAAACGTCAAAGAGCGTGTGAGCATGTTGAAGAATGACGTGGAGACACTGGAGCAGCGAAGCAGACCCGAGGCAGACTTGATGCAGACAACAACATACTATCACTACCATCCCAAAGAACAATGAACAATGAACAAAGTTAAAGATGACGTCAAAGCAGAACTGTTCAAAGAAGACAATTTCTCCACACTGGGGAGATTGTTCGATTCAAGGCAATTCTTCTCACAAGAAAGAAGAATGTCAGAAGACGTCAAAGCTACTATTACTTCAACGCCTTAACCGTTAATATTCATTCATCACAAACACTTAGGGGGAGATTGTTGGAATCACTCCTAAACCTAAATCAAGTGTTAGTGATTCATATGTAATAGTTAGCTTAATTATGGCCTTTATGTTTGTTATTAGCCTTAAGCTTATGTAGAAGGCCCATGAGCTTCGGCCTAAGCCCATAGGAGAAAGGAAGGGACTAGGAGTGTTGCCCTAGCTTCCCTCCTATAAATACTATGTAATAACCCTCACTTGAGGGTTGGTTGTCAATTCATTTCTCTTTCACTACCTCACGCATAACCGTCCTTATTATCATACGCGTAGTGTTTGTGTGTGCGTTGTTCAACCAATCTTTCTTCTCTATTTCTTCTCTTGATGCTTGTGTTGTAAAACTAGTGACCTAACAATCAGTCTAATCCATCAATAGTGGCAGCCCCTAACCCAGTTAACGTAGATAACCCTTCAGTTTCTGTGTCACTGAGTCAAGAAGCGCCTACTGCAGATCACTCATCATCATTATCAAATCCCCAATCATCGAGTGTACATCATGGAAATGTTTTTGACAACTATGATGGAGATAACCCCTTTGCTACTCCCGAAGATGCTCCATTTGAGAACATATTTGCTCCTGAACCAACTTCAGAACCATCTTCATTAGGAGATCCAAACTCTGCGACTTCAGTCCCTCAACAACAACCACACGAGCACCTTATAAAATAGACACATGACCATCCATTGGACAACATCATTGGAAACCCTTCTCGTCCAGTATCCACTCATAAACAACTTGCAACTGATGCCTTGTGGTGCTTCTTCAACTCCGTACTATCTAAGGTCGAACCAAAAGACGTTAAAACAGCCATGACTGAAGACAGCTGGTTCAATGCCATGCAAGAAGAAATTCATGAGTTCGATCGACTAGATGTATGGGAATTAGTACCTGCTCCTGAATGTGCTATGAACATTGATCTAAAATGGATCTTCAAAGTAAAACTTGATGAGCATGGTGATGTGCTAAAGAACAAGGCTCGACTGGTTGCAAAAGGATACCGTCAAGAGGAAGGTATTGACTTTGAAGAATCATTTGCTCCAGTTGCACGTATCGAGGCAATCAAAATCTTCTTGGCTAACGCTGTTAGTAAGAACTTGGTAGTCTATCAGATGGATGTAAAGACTGCTTTTCTTAACGGAGATCTGAAAGAGGTTGTATACGTCAGCCAGCCTGAAGTTTTTGTGAATCCAGAGCATCCTACTCATGTCTATCGCTTGAAGAAGGCCCTAAACGGTTTGAAGCAAGCTCCAAGGGCATGGTATGACACGCTATCAGTTTCTTCTAACTAATGGATTCAGAAAAGGAGCAGTTGATCCGACATTGTTCACCAGAAAGTCGGGAAAACACTTAATTCATGTTCAAATCTATGTTGATGATATTATTTTTCCTCAACTGACCCCAATGAATGTGACCGTTTTTCTAAGGGGATGGGCTCCAAATTTCAAATTTCAATGATGGGACAAATGTCATTTTTCTTGGGATTACAAATTTCACAAAGTCCCGGAGGCATTTTTATCAATCAATCTAAATATGCAAATGAGATCTTAAAGAAATTTGGATTTAATTCTTGTGACCTTGTTGACACTCCCATGGTGGAGCGTACTAAACTGGATGAGGACCACTCAAGGATCATGATTGACCAAACTAAATATCATAGTATGATTGGATCCCTGATGTACCTTACCGCCAGTAGACCAGACATTCTGTTCGCTGTATGCATGTGTGCTAGATATCAGGCTAAGCCTATCAAAAAGCACCTTGAAACAGTTAAACGGGTCTTTCGGTATCTCCAAGGAACCATCAACATGGGACTTTGGTACCCGAATGACACTTGTATGTCACTAACAGCCTATGCAGATGCTGACCATGCAGGGTGTCAAGATACACGTCAAAGCACGTTAGGAGGTGCTCAGTTTTTGGGTGATAAGCTTGTGAGCTGGTCTTCAAAGAAACAAATGAGTACCTCAATATCCTCTACAGAGGCAGAATACATAGCCATGTCATCTTGTTGTGCTCAAATCCTATGGATGAGATCCTAATTATCTGACTATGGCTTTGAATTCAACAAAATCCCTTTGTACTGTGATAACAAGAGTGGCATCGCTCTCTCATGCAACAATGTTCAAACATTCAAGAGCAAAGCATATCGACATTCGACATCACTTCATCAGGAAGCAAGTGGAGAATGGTGTGGTGGAACTATATTTTTTGAAGACTGAATATCAATTAGCAGACATCATCACCAAAGCTCTTCCTAGAGAACGTTTTGAGTTTATCCTTCCATGACTTGGTCTAAAAAGTCTACAACCGGAAACACTCAAACGTCTTCAAGAGGAAGACGAGGAGTAAAGGTTTTTCTTCATCCATCTCTTGTACATAATTATTCAAAAAGAAAAATACAAAATTATAAAACCCACAAAAAATATATATATATACTAGTTTTCGAAGCCCGCCCATTATAATTATTTGTTTGTTGGTTTTTGTTAACTTGAATACATTTTTTATGATTTAAATATACATATATATTATTTCAATAATGATTTAATTTGTTTGCGTGAACTGGTTTAGGTGGTTTATGCATTAAAACTACACATTAAACGACGTTCAACCTGTATCCTTAGAAGCAAATCCATTTTACCTGTTTAATTCATTAGATATAAAACATCCCTCAAAAACCAATTCATAACCTAATGGGTCGCAAGTCTACATTGCCACCTCTTGTTGATACTACTGTCATGTACCTGTTAATCTTGAGGCTTTCAAAGCCGTAGATATCAAGGAACGAGTATACAGGTCTCTTAAAGAATAGTTGTGATTTGATTTTATGGCTTGGACCCCTAGTTGTGTACCCTCCTAGATGGGTTGGTTAACTGGTCAAAACAGGTATATTAGGACTCAGGCCGAATTCTTTGCCAAAAACAATCTAAACGAAGAATTATATTTAGTTCACCCCTACTCGATCTTAGCTTGACCATCGCCTTCTTCATTTTGTTGCAAAAAGCATCACCTTTGTCACAGTTTTCCAATACAATAATAGAATGTTTTCTGGAACTTCCTTCACAACCGCTTCTACGATTCTCTTTTAAACGGGTTTGAACATCATTAACTCATCTTCCATCTTTCCACCTAAGAGGCTTTGTGACAATGATCTTGATGTTCCCTCAGCTTCATTCATCTAAAATTTGGACAAAAGATCATGAGTAAGGTTTTATTTGAGGCACAATCATGTATAAGCGCATACCCGGCCCCTATATAATACAATATATTTATAAAAAAGTATCACTTCTATGTGATTGTAGATTTACCAAGGTGTAGGCAATTGAGCATTTCACCAGAATGCATGTCAACAAAAGGCATCATAACATAAAAATGATTTATATAGTTGGTATACAACTCAATAAAAGAATTGGATAGAGCACGTTGGTAAAAAAAACTCTATAAAATCAAGTATGCGTGAAATCTCTTTTGAGATCCTCGAGTTCTAATCTCTACACTTTTGCTCTGTTTGGCCAGACCGACTATAACCGCAAACACACAACTGAGGTTAAAGAGCAATCACCGGTAAAGTTCCCTAAGGATATTATGTATACTCTTTATATACACCCAATTTTCATACACACAATGCCCGTGTAAAACTGCATATTCACCAATAATTAAAAAAAATAAAAAAATCCCAGTAAATGGGATTGAGCTCACTAAACTGTTTTTGCGTATTCACCAAATCAAGAACAATTTTCTCATGAAACGGGTAGCCTTTGAATATTATAAAGCGCTTTACATTTTTCTCAGGTAATTAACCACTGTCGCGGTAAATTTTTTTTTTACCCATTGCCCAAACACCAACTGATTATTCATAATTATATTCAAAATGTATCTTTTGAAACATAAGTAAAATTTATTCATGTTCTTTGTAAAATGCACATGATAATAAGTAATTGGCATCATAGTTACACATCTATTCTGATTTAATTAGTCTACAGAATTGGCTGCTCTACCCATGAGTATGATTTAATGAGTACCTCCACACACCTTTCAGCCTTTTCAAACCATTCTTGTGCAGCCTCTAGCTCTGACCGCGTCTATTTTAGATCCATTTTGGCTGCTATTGTAACCAAACTGGTGTTTGCTGTCATTTTCATAAGCAAATTGCACTTTTTCTTGGCTTCTGTCCTTTTGTGAATGGCTTCTAAGTGAGCTTGAAGCCATGACACGTTAACTTTGATTGCCTCTACAGCTGACACTTGGCTCTGTAGTTCTTCCATATCAGAAATGATAGTTGTAACTAGGGGTGGAAACGAGCCGAGCCGCTCGTGAAAAGCTCGGGATCGGATCGGTAAAAAGCTCGAACGAGCCGAGCCTAAACGAGCTCGAGCCCGAGCTCGAGCCTAAGTTTGGGCTCATTTAATAATCGAGCTCGAGCCCGAGCTCTATACAAAAGGCTCGTTTAGGCTCGCGAGCCTAAACGAGCCCTAGAAATATATACGTATATATATTTTCTATACGTATAACCGTGTTAACGAGCTCGAGCCTTGTGTTAACGAGTCGAGCTTTGTGTTAACGAGCCGAGCTCGAGCTTGTGAAAAAATTCACGAGCCGAGCTCGAGCTCAAAATGTGAGGCTCGAAACGAGCTCGAGCTCGAGCTCGAGCTTTTTATATATAAACGAGCCGAGCTCGAGCCTAAACGAGCTCGAGCTCGGCTCGGCTCGTTTTCACCCCTAGTTGTAACATCATTGTTTCGAATTTTCCTAACAACTTCACAAACAACTTCAAGGACAGATTCTCTCGCTGTAGATGATATGAATGCGCAATTAGCTGCAATGTCACCGTGTTTCTTGAAAATGGATTCAAGAGTTGGTGCATTAATATTTTTGACCTTGTAGCCTTGAACACATGTCATGCCTGATTCGGGTGATGAAACAGATATAGGCACTGCCTGTTCCAGCTCAACAAAACGGATAGAGATTAGAGGTGGTGAAATGGGCGGTTTGGGTCAGGTAACAGGTCAATATGGTTGGGTTTGGTTGAACGTTAGTTTTTCCATTTCCTTTGAATTTCGTAATAAGCAATATATCAAAAGTAATTTTAAAATCTACTGCTTATTACTAAAATAGTATAAGTGTAAATCAAAGGAATTAAACTAATTACAATTGTGATGTTATGGAATACAACATAGAAGGTAATAAATTTCTCTTATACTATTTTATTCCAACAAATAAGATTATAATCTTAAAGTATGCATTGTTGTAATCACATTTAGTATTTTAGTTAAATAAAATTCAATAAAAACGACAAACGTCCAAAACATACAGACCCGACCCATTTAACCTGCAAATTCTTCACTTTAGTTTGTTGGATTATGTGATTTGACCATTAGGACCATGTTCCAACGTATAAAGAGAGGTAGGAGGTACATACAGAATCCGATGTAGGAGACACATTTTCAACCAACTCCCATCGTTCCCCCTTGAGCTTTAAAAGTTCTTCATCACCACCATCATATGATACCTAAGCTTGCAACAAACATTAGTAAGAATACAAAGCATACAGAAAATGCAAAATCAAGACTTAGGAGTAATTTTTTTTTGGCGGGACAATGTTTTTCAAAAGAAATCATGTAATATACAACCGTGTAATATTGATGACATGGCGTCACCATTACCTAAATTTACACAATCGGTATACCACGACAGTATATGTAACAGTGGTTGAGTGTCATTTTTTTTAAAAACTTGGCCAAACTTTTATCGTCTTCCCAGCTAACTTTTCAGCCTCTGCAAACTGATTATGTGCAGCCACGAGCTTGGCATCTCTCTCTTTCAGATCAGTTCGTACTGCCCTTTTAACCAAAATGGTGTTTGATGTCATTTCAAAAGCAAAGTTACCTTTTTTTGGGCCTCGTTCCTTTTACGAATGGCTTCTAAGTGAGTTCAAAAAAATAATTTTCAAACAAATCAACGGTCATCAAAATTAGTAATACGACTCCAGTATCTATGATCATTAAAATTAGTTATGTAGACCATTGAAATATATCGACATAAAAGGATTTCTTGGACCCTTATCAAACAAAACTTTATGACAAAAATACATATTCAAATGAATAAACCCCATTATCATCAACTGATTTCAATTCAGTTACACTCATGCTAAGTTGTTAAGTTCCACGTACTGGTAACATGTATGAATGACCTAATCATTAGTCAAGACAGACCCACCAAGCATTATCACCTTAAATTCTACAAAAAAAACTCTTTTTTGATATCGTACTGGTTATTGCCAAACATGCACACAAAGTATTAAGAAAGATTTTGGAAGAACTAATGCTATGTGGCATAAGATGAACATGAAACGGAGTAAAAGTACCTTTTTTGATACCAAATTGAATCAGGGGGCAATGTTGGAGATTCAAACTGAGACAGATACAAATATATTGCCTGCTGTATCACACCTATTGCATTATAGAGTATTCTACATATGCTTACCCTTGAGATTTTCGGTTAAGATTGGGTGATCTTGTCCTTAAAATGGTCATGAATCCTGGTTATTTCTGTCTATCAACATATAAATTAGACTAAATAATTTGGAAAACCCTTCAATTACTTGACAATGCAGTAAATTTTGGCAGTAAGATCTCCTTTAAAGCCCATGTCACTTACTTTCAGATAATCAATTAATTCCTTGGTCAAAGGTTTGACAAACAAAAAAGTAACATCAATGGTTGTAAGGATGACCATATTGTTCTGCTCATTGTCATGGTGTACGTCCTGCACAAGCTTGGAGACTTGGTAGACGCTCTTATGAACTACACCACACTCTTATGTCAGATTTTCCTTCAGATAGCAGAACTAATCACTAATTGGAATAAAATGAACCCACGAAGAAACTTCATTCCTATAATAATTACTTATGGTTCTTATATTATACTCGTAATCTGTTTAGCAATCACAAAGTTCATTTATAAATACTCACCCTCGCAATGTATCTTTGTTTAACAGACATATATTAACTGCAAATGAAACTGAAGAAAATAATCGGGACATATCTAATTACCTATCTTGCTAATTCATTTTATAGAAGCCCCTCCTTGAAGTGTCCATTCTTGTGTAACTGGGTACTTGGGCATAGTTGTTGTAAGTCTAATATAATAAACTCATTTTCCTTTAGTGTAAACTACCCTATGTCCAGTTTTTTCAGCATATATTCATATAAAGTTTAGAGAAAAGATCAGTAATACTCTTGATTTGTATATGAATAAAACGCATAATGCCTAAACTTTATTACCTTTTTGTTGGCTAAAATCCTATCAATTTCCTATTTTGACGTTATACTGCCATTCTGGTCACGACGGGCACCAAACATAATGAAACGCAATTTCCCTACATGCAATAACCATATCTCACAAACACGGAACAGTTTTTGGATAAAATGTAAGCATACCTGGAATAAAAATCATGGATAAGCTCCCTCACTTCAGGGACCAACTCTAAGAAGTTACGGAAGTTAATATTGTCAATTACTTTTGCCTGCCAAATGAGAGTATTCAATTACTGTTAGTATTTATCAAGTAAATCAAATAGTCTGATGGTAGAGTAATAAAGTATTATAGATTATATTGCCTTAAGTTCTGCATGGTCAAAACTTGTAAGGGCGCAAAGTCCACCATATGTTGCAACATCTTAAGCAGCAATTACTTCTGAGTAGTTGTTTCCCAACTCTGGAGCTGTTTTAACAACTACTTCATTGGGAGAATGAAGATTCCTCATCACACCCGAACAGACTTCTACTCAACCCAAGACCATTGAATAGCTGAAACTATGATTAACCCCATAGACAACAGATTTTATGGCCAACATCAGAACCTCAAGGGACGTGAAGTCATTTTCCAATTCCTCAAAATAAAACCATGAATTTTTACTCAACAGCAGCCTTTAGAAAAATTTAAAGAGAGTTACTAACTTTTATGTTCCATTTCTTCAAAATAATGAATCCTATGTAGTCATTAGCCTTATGCCCTTATGACTTTGCGATATGAAAGTCAAAGAGGTATTTTAATGCGATGGATTGTGTATCTTCCCATTATTCTCATCTATGTGTCATCTGACCAACTATACCAATTTAAAGTCTCTAAATGGTAGTACCTAAAGGGCATTTGTAATGAAGGCATAAATTAACTACTTTGGCATCATGGCCTTTGATTTTGTATCTCACAAATCAACTTTATCCATATGTCTTCTCGTCATGAACTTCCGAAAATATTGAATATTTCCAGGTCCGACAATTGTAAAAAGCCTTGCAAGTCTTAATATAAGCACAATTTCCAAACACTCAAAAAGTTGCTTATTTCTTAAGAAAATTTTAAAAGTGTAAACGGTTTTCATAACCAATCATTAAAAAAGTTGCTTATTATGTAGCTCATATTTTGATCCACTTTTAATACTAATTTGTCATTATTTAATTCATATTTCATGCCATGAAGAACATATGGTGCTCTTGTAACAAAGAGGAAGAAGCATACTAATTTACTTGAATCTCAGTAAACATATAGCAAGATGTAAGAACCTGATAGCATTCACAACATTTATTGAGGCAACCAGTTTTTATTGCAATTGCATCTTTTTTTATGTCGCACAAAAGATGGAGTGTTGCTCAATTCATCCTGCATGAAGAATAATCATGAATGTGTGTTTATATTGTACTGTTGAATTCACCAAGATCTAATATAATATTAAAATTTGTGAGACAAACCTCTCGCATAGGATCAGTGGTTTTAATGATTTAAGGAGTAGTTGCAGGAGGGTTGTGAGATTCAATCTGCTTCCAAGTTGCAAGCACTGTATCTTCATGTATCGGTTTGTTGAAACAATCATGAGATGAACATGGCTTCACACAAAAGACACCGGCAGCAAAGCATTCACAGTAACTAAAAAACACATTTCTGATGCAAATGTTTCATTTCAAACATATACAATAATAGCTAAAACTAACTAATACAATGTGTAACAACTAACCTTGTCGAAATTCCCAAAGCCATCTATATCAGTAAACAATGGTGGAGGTAAGCTGGAAAATATTTTTGAGATCCAAGTCGTATTACACGTCAGTTACAAATTAAGATGACTTTATTTAAGTTATTAATTAAATTAGATAGCCATATAGAGCATAAAGACATACAATATATAATATCAAAGACTACAAACCCAGAGTTCTCCACTGTTTAGGTTTTGAATCAATCCGTGCACCTAAATCGCTAATTATTAGCTTTCCCACATGCTACATGCTCTCCTATAGTGTCAATTTAATTTTCTTAAGAGTATTCATTTTCTCTCATAACAGACCCTACTCATTATGCCACCTCTAATTATAACCTTTAGAAAAAGTGTTTTGAACATACCACTTTGCGATTCCTGCATCCGAAGAATAAGATGGATGATCCGAGCTCAGTCCTGAAACCTCTAAATGTATCTAATCATGTGCATGATAACTGGGACCTTAGGATAAGAAGGAAGTCAGAAACTGGATGTTCTAACATAAATTGGGGCCCAACTGCAATCTTGGCTTTTTGTCATAGGCACGGCATTCTGAAAATAAACCATCAAGTTAAGATTACAATCATACCAAATTTTGAATCGAACTCTATTCACTCACCAGTAAAGAAAATGAGCTAATACTTTCATCCATGTTGAACAGACTCCTTTGTAAACGCGCGTTGATGGTGTTTGCTCATACACTAATGCACAAGTTACATAAATCCTATTTGGCGCAAACCTGAAATATGAATTCCATATTAATTTCATAAGTCCTTTAATAAATTATTTATATTTTCCAAAGAAGTAGTTGCAAAACACAAGACCAAATGAATGTACTTACTTTGGGGAAGAAGAAATAGAATATATCTCGCCTGCAAGCGTGGGGCGACAGATGCAAACAAAACACCAAGTGGAAGCTTATCTGATGGGAAGGCCTCCATGACCTCAAGGAGACTTCTCTGGCTTGCAACTATCCCAACCTCTCTAGCAGGAGACGCAAGAAATTTCAGTCTATCAGCTTTAGTGGAATCAGTAGCATGAGCAGCTAAAGTAAGCAAAGCTGACTGTAGTGCATACGCATAAAAAGCATTTGTCAAGTACAAATTCAAATAGGAATTCTTAAACAACCGTTGTTAGCATGCCAGTTCTTTCAAAATAGAGGCTTCATAATACCTTTCTAGGAGAGTTCAAAACATCAGCATAGGAAGCTAATGCTTTTTCTTAAAGTGCATGGAGGGAAAGGAGGTGGCAAAGAGGATCCACCAAGTGGTGTTCCATTTTCGTTATCAGTGTATACCGAGAAATAAGTGTGTGGCGGTAAACCTATTAATTTTTCTGCTTCGTCCACAACTCCACTTAGATTCTCACATTAGACTCCAACATGGTCCCCTGTTTCATACCTGAAACCAACATATATCACATAAATTTGGTTCTTCCATCAAAGAGTCATATACATATATCAGTAACCAAGTAAACTGCAGGAGCAACTTATGATAATCCAGTATTAAAGATATCAAATTCCAAATGAGTGCAAGATCAATCAGATACAGGGAAATGGAGCTCCTTTTTGACAGCGCATTGGATCTATAAGAAGACATGATAGTTCCAGGTTAAAGAAGATATAATAAGGTTACCAATTAGAACAAATAAAGCATGAGCAACCTTATATACTTGCATGGATGTTGAGCATCATGAACATCATAGCCAATTATAGTATGAGTTGGATTTTGAAACCAATGTTGGTAATATTAATTTTAATGCTAAAGTAGGTTATGTATAGCTTTTTCTTAACAAATATCATCTAATTTTCTAACAAAGATATCACATTCCATCAGTTGTGAACTTATCTTACTTTGAACTTTTCACAATTATAAAATGTAAATTCATCAATTTCATACTCTAAGGAGCAGTTATAAACCTTGTTTTCCTAAGGCAATCAACCCCCTTGACCAGTAAGAATAACAATTAATAGTTTTACACATGAGTACATGGCCATATTAGATAGACAACCTAAATGACCCATTAGAAATAGAGAAGTTGAAATGAAGATGTGATTCTCAATGTCGAACCACGAAAACTAAACTAATTTGCTCAACAAAACTACCCACTATGCACCTTAATTTACTTAATAAAAATTAATAACAAATGACAGCAACATAATAAAAAGATTCTGTAATATTTGCTCAAATCAAAGCTAACCTTGTTTGGTCGCTAAAATCACAGGTAACTTTTGTTCAACCAATAATATCACAGTTAAACTATTTGTGAGCATATCCAAAAGTGGCAACCTCGAAATCTGTTAAAACAAAACAAACTAAACCCATCAGCCTTCACCTTGTTCCATCAAGAATGATTATAGAAAAATACCAATTTTAATTGTTTAATAAACTTATTCCTTACTTGTTCAAGAAAAGTAGTAAGGAACTAAAAGATTAGAAAAACAAAACGAAGACAATCAACATGGCTACCATCTGAGACCAAGTATCTTAGAAGCTTGCATGGTGTTTCCGCCTTCAATTTAGAAGGATCGTGGTCATTCTATAAACATGTAAACTAAAGTTAGCATCCAATATTTTGATTAATAAATTTTATTGAAAAAAATTAGTTGTCAAAACCTGAAGCAAGCAAGTTCTTCCATCGATCAGGAGACGGGTACCAGCTGCCTCTTCCTCTGCGTATATAGGATAAATTATCTCTAGGGTTTTGGGAAGAAGGGTAAAAAGAATAGTGATCGAAATCAAAATCATCATCTTCCTTTTGTGTTACCGGTTTTTTTAAGATAACAATATATACCAAACTTATCCTATTGTTATTTTAAGAAAAAATCTTCAAACATACACGATTCTATTATAATACAGATTTATAAGAATTGTATTTAGTATAGAATTCCAATATAATTGTAGGCATTTATAGATTATAATTTGCAACATAATATTCAAAAAAACTTGTTGTCTAAGTGGTAAACACACATGTTATTTATCCAAATAACCAAGGTTCAATCCTTGCAAGGCTAATTTTTTATAAATAATTTTCAAAAATATTTAATAAAAATCCGAAATTAACAAAAATAATTATTAAAAATCCAAAATTTACAATTAGTGCTTAGGTGGATAAAAATATTGCTTAGTTGGACAACAAATGATTATGTGGCATTAAATTGAATTACATGGCATTGAGGTGGCATTTGTGGAAAATGCCTTCTGTTAAATATAATATATATATATATATATATATATATATATATATATATATATATATATATATATATAAAATTTCAAAAATCCATAAAAAAATCAGAAAATCTTTGAAAAAGCCCAAAAATATTTTGTTTCCATCTATTTCTGTTCTTCGATAATATCTACGGACTTTGATTTATCATTCAAAGAATGGCACGGGTCTTTAGATGAAGTTCGATTGTACATAAAACTTTTAAAAAAAAATGGGATAGAGAAAAATGATAGTTTATTGTCATATCAGGCAGTAACCAGTTTTAAATGAAAGAACAGAGCCATGCTTAAATTATTTTTTGAATCTTCATGCTCTGATTCTAAAAACAAATGTTTGTCGCCAAAAAGACAAATGTTTCCATCACAAATAGTTTTCCTTCTAAATATTCTTCTGAAAAAATATTTGTCATCTAATGAAAACAAAATTGCCTTGAAAATAACTCGGACTATATTTTTAAAAATCATCTGGACTTATCATTTGTCAAAATCTCTAACACTCAATCAACAACTAATGTCATTGATTGAGGGGGAGAATGATTTCAATCAAATCAAAAAGTAATTTTTTTCAAACAATTGGCACGTAATCGAGCAAGGTCTAATTTTGGATAATCAAAAAGAACAATGTTTTTGTACTATTGGATCCAGACCTAGGCTAATGTTGTGTTTTCATAAGATACTTAAGCATATTTAATCATTGGAGTTTAAAGTCTCTGAATTTGATCCTTATCAGTTAAAAGTTTTAACAGCAAGTCACAATTCTCCTCAAAATCTTTCAAAAACAATTTAAATCAATAGAGATCACAAATCTCAAAGGGTTTGAAAATTATGATCGGGGGAGAATTTGTGATTTAAATTGGATTTAAACTGATAATTTAATAAGTGGTTTTGTAAATTGATCAACAAGATCTCCTCCCTACATATGCCTAATGATTTCAAATTTTCCACGCATATGTTAAGGGGGAGCATTTATTTTAAACCATAAGGAATTTGAACATGGTTGATTTGTCTCAAATTGAATGTTCCCTCTAATATGTGCCTAATGATTTCAAATTTTAAATTTTCCACGCATATAATAAGTGGTTTTGTAAATTGATCAACAAGATCTCCTCCCTACATATGCCTAATGATTTCAAATTTTCCACGCATATGTTAAGGGGGAGCATTTATTTTAAACCATAAGGAATTTGAACATGGTTGATTTGTCTCAAATTGAATGTTCCCTCTAATATGTGCAAAACTCTTTCGAATCTCGATGCACATATTGAGGGGGAGAAACTTTTAGAAAACCACATCCTTTCCCAAAATATCTTTAACAAAGTATTTAAAATAATATTTTTTGATCGGGAAAGGGATGTCGATATTTTTAGAAAATGCTGATCAAAGAATTGAACTCTTCAGTCTTAATCTGTGATTTCCAAGCCATCTTGCCTCCATGTGCTAAAGCAATTTCAGTTAGATAATGCACATGTTGAGGGGGAGTCTTTTCTAAAAATATCAAAAAAAATACAGGTACAAAATGCTTTGATCATGTATCACAAGTACCTGGATTGATTTTCAAAAGGTTTTCAATTGGTTTCAATGGCAGAAGAACAATACCAAAAAGACCGACAAAATTTACTTTATGCAAGAAGATATAAGGATGGTAGGTTAGGCATTCGTTCCCACGATCCCACCAGAGCCGGAGGGATCTACCCAGGGACAATCCACTAGATAGTGTATAAGTCCTTAGGTATGATGAAAAAAGTAGAAAAGTGAGAAATGGGAAGAGTGCGGACTGAGATAGAGCTAGAACTGGAACAAACCCAACAAAGTTCTAGTAATGAAGTCTCGGTAAGCACTGAAGGGGTTGAAGAATGAAAAAGAATTGAATGAGAAAAGGGTGAAAAGAAATAGCCCTCCTTTAATTCAACCTTAGGGCAGAAACTGGGTTCAATACATATGCTACTGGTGTTTACTAAGTTAACTCTGGTATTGAAGACAAGACGTCATGGACCCAGTGACGCAATGCACTACAACTTCCCAAGCTACTCAAGTTCCTCTTAAAAGGACTTGTTTCATTCTCACAGGGAACCTACATAATCTATCGACTTTCTCTTAGAGATTGTTGATATTGAAGAAGGAGACCCTCTCCCTAGTCTCCGGCATAGGAACTAAATGTGCACTATTGAGTCTAGAGCCACGAGATCATGAACAAATCTCACTAGGACACAATCAATAAAGACTCACTGTTTCACACAACATGGAAAGTGAGAATATATCTTAAGAGTCCTACGCATTATCCTTGTGGTATTGCCAGAACATCTGAGTGATATGTTCACATATTCACAATGAACATGGAAAACCTTCTAGAGCCAACATCAAACAAGCTCTTGGTAGGTGGCATGTGAGATCTATCCAATAAGATCAAACATGTGACAACTGGACAGAAATGATGGGGCGATTCACACCATGAATCAACCTTGGTCCAGGAAATGGATTGTCGGATACCTTTGAAAAACCGGTCGATATGCACAAAAATTCTTTTCTTTTGCACGTCAACTGTGTAGTATGTTTTCAAAATCAAAAGGTGTTTGTGATTGAAAAATTGATTTCCAATATAAAACCTTCATTGTATTGCAAAAATGCTTTCTGATAAACAATACACGATTGTTTTCAAATCAATATCTTTAGTCAGCAAACCTCAATTTGCTGGTTCACTCACTACGTGTTTTCTTTTTTGAGACGTTCTGGTTTGAGAACAGCTAGAGCAGCTGCGAAACTGTAAAGCCCCTTTTATCACGTATACCTTATCACAACTTTAGACACAAACACACTTTATGCGTAAACCACAATAGTTACGCTAAGCGTATAAGAAAGATGAAGAAAAGAACTTGGTGACTTGATGTATAGATCGTGTATATGTTTAGAGAGAAAGAGATAAGAAAGGAAACTTTATTCCAAAGAAAACACACACACACATACAAGCACACCCCTCAAATGAGACTTTGAGGGGTATTTATACTACAAGTACTAATGCCCTAATGGGCTTTGGGATGGGCTTGGATTGGGCTTGGATTGGATGACAACTTATACAAGGCTAGCTTAACATAACTTCTAGCCATTTAGCTTAGCCCAATCCACGAGCCCGTTGACTATTCTAGCACGATATCTAACACACGTTACAAAGTTCCTAAACGTGAATGACCATCACTTCTAATAAAAACTATTAAGGCTAACAGAAACCCTTTCAAGGAGATTCTTAGGAATTATACCTGATCACAGGCAATACTTGTACTGATCAACGGGGAACCGTGGGCCGTGTACCTCAATTCAACAAAAGTGATCAAAGACACTTTCGTGCGCTTTATTGCTAACTGTCGTATGCAGGTACACCCAACGTTTGCAGCTAATCAGAATTGAGGAGTCAATCCATAGCCGCATGCTCACACATCACATTCATGTCTGAAGAATTCATGCTAAGTGCATATCTTCATCAACGACTCTGATATTTTCACTCCATGCTTCTGCTATGCTTCTGCAAATATCATGAATCAAAAAAAGCTTTCGCAACTCTGATGAGAAGATTTCATGATCCAGAATGTGAGCATGTTGGTCCAAATGTCACAACATCACATGATGGAAACACTACAAAGGAAGAGTCAGAGATTTATGGTAGTTGATGATCTCAAAGTTGGCTCAAAAGTCATCATCACGTGGATCAGTTAAAGATCTCCACTTGGATTAACAAAACATGCAGAACATGAAGAATCAAAGACTACGGGCTACAGAGCAAAGAACTTAATCAAGAATCCAAGAACAATCAAAATGTAATATCTGTTTGTATTCAATGTAAATTGAGGTGACCTCCCTTAGGGGGAGATTGTTAGGATTTCTAAAATCCGTTAGTTAAAGAGTCAGTCAACTCAAGTATATGTATTCGTTAGAAAGCTCGTAGTCGTAGTCAAGTTATGTTAATAAGTAGTTAGTTAAGTAACACCATGGAGGATGGACGGGTCTTTACCCACTGTATGCCTGATCCACAGCCCGTAGGAGGCGTGTCTTGTAAGAAACTATAAATACCCTCTACCTTCCAAGGTAGAGGGTTGGAGCATGATAATATCATTTTTCTTTGTCTCACTAAGTTCTCTAAACTCTTCCACTTTCTCTCTCTAAAAACCTATATTATACGCCCCATATTTTATATATGTGATGTGTTTATGTAATCCAATATGTTACATAATGTGTTGACTAGGTAAGGATCGACATGTAAAAGATGTTGACTTAGACTAGGGTAGCAATCCTTTGCTATAACGCGATGCCTAGCTAAGAATAGACATTTTTATCCGACCTAGACCAGGGTAGCATTGTTCTAGGCTTTGCTATAACTGTGGTGCCTGGCTAGAGTCGCCTATCGATGAATATTATTGGATTATTGTTGGAATGATTGTTGTTGTAATGTTTATTATATATCTGCCTTAGTCGCACATAGAAATTAAACTTTATCATGTCCACTACTACTTTGGTAAGTAAACTCTATGAACTCACCCGCGTAAGCTGAACTTTTTAGCATGTGTTCTCAGGTTTAAGGCGATATCTCACTATTGGACGCTTGGCAAGGGGCATGGTCATAGGCGACTTTGATGAATAATCGGGACCACTTTAAACTTCTTTTAGGCCTATTTACCCACTACTTTCATTAATGTAAACTTAATGTTTTCAAATAATGAATCTTCTTCTAATTGAATGGAATAAAAAACCATTCTTTATATCTTATGTTGTGATACCAAGATAGTAGCATCCCAAGGTTTGTATGCTTCCGCTAGACCCTAATTTGGGGCTGTTACAAATTGGTATCAGAGCCTAGGTTATAGAGAACTGGGTATTTTCAAAACCTAGACTATAACCACTTTTTCGAAAACTTAACCCTATGACCGCCACGTACGTGAGTGCCTGCCAAGCTGACTCCTCGCGTATGACTTGTTTAAGGATGTAGATGATTGAGAACACATTAGATGAATTGATTGATGAGATAATTGATGAGATGTTTATGGCGTATTTGATGAACTGTTTGATGGGACACTTGTTGAATGTGTCCGTCACTTGTGGACGATTTGAGTCTGCCTATTTTAGTATTTCACCATAAGCATGTCCTCATGATTATGCATGCATAATAAGCATGTCCTCATGCTTACGTACGCACTATGCCTTTCATAGAGTTACGCAATTTCCTTGTGTAATCTCATTATGCGATTTAGAGCTTGCACACTAGTAGTAGCCTTGGGAATAATTTGGGATGTAGAGCACATGGTGCTAGTATAACTAAGTCGGGTATATCAAAATTCAATAAACCTCGGGTGAATATAGACTGACTACCTATATTCAGCTAGGGACAGTGGGACATGGACTGATCACCTATATCGGACTTCAAGGTGAATTTTGCAACACTAGAAGTAGTTATAACAAAATTATGTCCGGGTTAGAGATTGGTTTTAAGAATGATGAGCTTTAGGTAGAGACACACACACTCATCGAATATCATGAAAGCATGCACTCACACACGACACACTGGCATCGCAACACTTCACAAACCGTAACGCTTCTGGCATCGCTTTACGTCTCCGCTTATATGGAATTTCTGTTTGTCGCCATCAAACGTAGTTTCCCTTAGGTCAGGTTAGACCCGATTGGCACCGTCTAAATCCGAGTTGCTTATCGTCATAAGCCTCGTCGATCTTATTGGAGCGTTTGGGTTTGTTTTGGGCTATTTTTGGATTTGGTTTTGATTATGTTTCTGGATTGTTTGATTTTGTGATTTTGGACCTCATTCCAAGTTTTGATTCGTCATTCAACCTCGAATCATCATTCTACCTCAAACCGTCATCGACCTCGAATCGTCATTCGACTTCGAACCATCATTCGATCCCTAATTGTCATTCGACCTCATTTCGTTAGTAATCTTATTGGAATTATCATTCCACCTCGTTTCATTAGTAATCTTGTTGGATTTGTCATTCAGCGTCGCTTCGCTGGTAATCCTGTTACCGACACTCCGACCTCAAGCCTTCTCTTGAATGTATTTTTGTTTAATCTTCCGAAACGTTACCAGTCGCTTCGCTGGTAATCTAGTCGACGTTGTTCATTTTCCAAACCGATAATATTTTATCGACGTTGCTTCATCAACAGCCTTTAGTTAAGGTTGTACCTTACGTGTTGTTGGTGTTGTACCCTATCCTCCATTGAGGTATTCCTATCGATAACATTCTAATGACCTGTTTTATTGAAGTTGTTCACCGAGGTTATTCTGCTGATGTTGTTCCATCGATGTTGATCTAACAACGTTGAACTCTCGACGTTCTTTTATCAATGTCAGTCTGCTGACATCATACCACCAATTGTTGTACTACCCGCTTTGTCCTATCGGTGTCGTACCATACACTACATCGATGTGAAATTCTTTAGCATACCTACTTAGAGTCGTTGACGTTTACTCGTATTTAGGATTTGACTAGATATCGATTGGTAGTCAAATTTATTTTGGAAATTAGGACTTTGGATTCGAATATTGTACCTTTATGCATTAAGTATTAAGTACACTAATGAGTCAATCGATTAATTGTTGTTGGTAATCAATACTCTCCTTCGGAGTCGTACTTTCCGCCTCTAACCTAAATATTGTGCTAAGTCAATCAACTGATTGCTAGTAGTAATCGACACTCTCTAACAGAGTCGTGCTCTGAACTTCCTAGACTCCCCGTCCAGTAGTGATTCCGTGCTCAACGAAAATCTTGAAATCTTAAAGAGTAACCTGGACCGCGTTCCTTTGGACAACCACCTAATCTTTTCTCGTCCTTCGAGAAATACTTACTATCCTTTCTATCCTTTTACCGATCGATAAGCTACGCCGTAGACGAAACCTTGGAAGTAGATCCCGCGCCTCTACCTGAGTGGTTATTGGTAGTCCTACCCAACCTGTTCACCTCCCGCTATTCAGCAAGATGGAAAGTATTAACGACCTTGCTCGTCTCCCCCCCTATAGTTATAGCAGTGTTGGGGAATCCCTCTATCTTCTTTTAAGGAGGTGAGAGAGTACTCGTTCCTCTTCCTCTGGTAGAGTGGCTTCGCTCCTATGAGCTAGTCCTCACTTTCGAACTCTAGCTCCTTACTTTCTTTCCCACCGTAGAACTCTAATTGAAAGGGGAATCTCCCCTTGGTTCGCTTTCTTTATCTGGGATTCATTCTTTTCATACACATCTGATCCTTTTTCCTCAAACCTCAACTCCTTCCGATCCTCTTTTAGGGGAAAGTGCGATCTGGAAGCCTGGGTTAAACAAATCGCCTCACACCCACGTTTTGTCTATCACTTCTTAGAGCCGAGAGAACATATTTGGATATGCTTACAGTGTATCATCTCTAGACTGATGGCCGAAGTAAAGAAACTATCTGAGCGTTAGTAGACACGTTGTGTGCCTATCGAGTTTGGTAATGGTTGGGATAGACACCTTCCGTTGGCTAAATTCTCCTATAACCATACCTATCACTTTAGTACCATAAAAGGCACCGTAAGAGACCCTCTATGGTCATAAGTTTCGATCTCGATTGTTAGGTAGAAATGAAAATACCCAACTTACTAACCCCAAACCTATTCGAGAAGCTACAGAGGAGACCGTTCTAAGACAAGATGAATATGCAAGCTGCTTGCGAATCGTTAGAAGTCACGGATGACGTAGATCTCTTAAATCCCCAGATGTAGTCTAGATTAAGCTTAGAGACTCACCTTGAGAATGTGTGAAGCGTTTAGTAAACGTGAAAGCTTAATCCTTGCTATATCGATCTTTTCAAAATCCTTGCAGGAGTTAGACCAGTGGCTCAGAGCCTTGAGCTACCGTCAAGACTCAGCAGTACTCCTGACATTTTGTGCGTAGTATGAAGAAATGACTTGCCGATGAGGCATTTGTTATCCTTCTGGGAAATTCAAATCTTTGAGCGTCTAAACCTTGTTGACCTATCGAAATCATAGACCATGAAATCGAGTGACTTTAGTAAGTCGCATCATTATCGACGAAATCCGTCGAAACTCTCGAAGAGATCCTAGATTCACGTAGGGAACGTGAAGATAAATCCTCTTGCGTATGCACTCACCTCTTCTAAACCTTAACGCGTAACTTGAATTGAATCGCGATGACGCGATTCATTTAAGGAGGTGAGATGGTGACAACCCGTAATTTCCTCAATGTGCCGTAAATGGAGAAACGACAATTAGAGTGACCTTTCCTTCTGATTTATGATACGGGACGTATTTATAGTCATTCTTATCGGAAATATTATTCTGAGAGCGTTGGCGTAATTCCTGAATCACGAATCCATCGTTTACTAGTCTAAACGAGTCCCGAATCTATTATAATGAAAGATAAAAAAAGTTACAACATAGGTCCCTGTGATAGTTACAATGTCGCCCCCTAAGTTTACTCTAATTACACTTTGGTCCCTCCTGGGACTATATATACCCATCTCCTCCCACACTCTCTTATTTCTACACATCACTTTCTCTCTCTCTTAAAATACACACACATAACACTCTTCTCTTTCTCTCTAAGAATCCGGCCAACCCAACTAGGGTTCCGGCGCCGTCGCCAACGTCCGGCCAAATTCCGGCTACATCCCTTATTACACTGCCTATCCCATCTTGTAGATCAAGCTCTTGTGGTTCTATTTTCATACCACACGCGCCATGAATCCTACCCACGCTCCCTAGATCTAAAATCTTAGATCCGGACGTTAGGGTTTTAGTGTAAAACGATTATTATGAGTTCTACCTTGGATGGTTACGAGTGGTACTCGTAAAAGACATCTCCAACTGCTCCTCGTCTCCTCTCATTCTCACGGTAAAAGCAAACTCGTCACATATTATTGTTGTTTTTCTATTTTACCGATTATACATATACAAATATTAGTGTTGTAGTTTCGTGGGAACAAAAGTGATATAAACAAGTTAAGTTTTTTAAATTAAAATACGGATTTCAAATAGTTTGGTTTATGATACATGGTTAAATGGAATAATGACAAGTTTGAAACTATATTCGTGTGGTGTGGAACATATAAGCAAGAAATAAGATCTAATGGTTGTTTGGTTGACTGAGTTGGGTTAACTCAGTGAGTTAGTGGACTCAGCCGAGTCAAGGTTAACTCGGGTCAGTTACGGGTCGGGTCAGGACCCGTATGGGTCGGGTTACGACCCATGTGGTACCTTTGAGTGGTATGGAAATTGATAATGGTTTATGTCTTGAGTCGACCCAACTAGGATGCGTTTCGTCCCGGTTTGAGTTTAGTATTTGTCGCGTAATTGCTCTCGGGATAGTTTGTAACCCGTTTAGAGTGTCGGGTTTGACCGAATGTTCACTTGGTGTTTGTTTTGTCTTAGTTTATAAATTGGGTATATGATATAAGCTGAAATGGTTGCCGGTTTAATTCAACTAAGACTCGATAATTTTTTATAAGTCATCAAATGTTGTTAACATAGGATATTGAAACAAATGAACTGGCATAGACAATGGGCTAATTGGAAACATGTAACGAGTTAATTATATATCAATATCGAATACTAAGGTAATCGTTAAAGATGTAAATAAATGGGTAAACTTGTAATACGACTATGGGTTATATATATATATATATATATATATATATATATATATATATATATATATATATATATATATATATATATATATAACGACTCGATTATGTAACGAATTAACTATACTATGACACCAGAGTAAAACTAGCGGGATAAACGATATTGGACTTAAGCAAACACGAATAAATATTATAAAAAGGGTGATAAACATTAAGAACTAGATATGTGGTTAATAATTAATATCAAATATCATGTATACGTTATAAGGATCAACTACGGTTTGTAAATTTGTAGTAACATTTGATACACGAGTTATATTGGTTATAAGTTGGACTATATTAAACGTTTTGGATTAACCGAATACAATATATTAGATTTGACGTGAGTTTAATATATTTGATTCGCGACGAGCCTAAGTGTTCAATTGTTACATATTAACTAATAACAAGATATCTAGCTATATATTGTTGACAGATACGGTTTTATTTAATTATAAACCCTTAGTAAATAAGATAGTGACACGTGTTTTATAAATACAAGTTAATTCTATAAACTTGTTGGGAAAATGTTATTTTGATAAGACAAATTATTAAAGTCGTAATAGTTTGGGAATGTTGTATAAACGAATGCGTCATTTATGAAATATTACTTAATATACCTTATATGAAGTACTTTATCATAAACTCGTCTATGTATGAGTAACGATTGTGAAACCTTTATCAATTAAGCGATAAATGGAAACTTATCTTTTATTATAGACATGTACGTCTGGGATTATGGGAAAACTAGCAAAAGTTAACCTATTTATATTACATAAATAGTCGTCGTCATTTTCTAGTCTTCATTGACTAGCTTAAGTGTTGTCAGTATTTCTTCACTTTGTCGATGTCTTTCCTTTTGCCGTGCGTTCTAGTCAGTATGTCTCAACTATGTCAACGTCTTCTCCTTTTTCGTGTGAGTTGTACGTCGCGTCTATGTTTCTTACCATCACACAAAACGTTAAAACTAAACTTTTGATTGATAATGGACCTTTGAAAGTAATAACACGAATAAATCCACGAAAACTACGACACATTACTTTCTATCGACTTCTTTATCATATGAGCCGTATTTTAAGATAATCGTATACGCATTAGGTTACACCGTTTCTATTCTATCGTACTCGTCGTACATTCTTCTAGATGCCATGGAGATTAGCTTATATGCTTGTCGTGTTAGTTGTGAATAGTGCATTACTGTGGCTAAGGTGAGTTTCATAGCCCCTCTTTTCAAAGGTTTTCATAACTATTTTGGGGGAGAATTTGATTTGTGAAAGTTAATTGTGAAGGACTGTTGATTGGAGTATTTGATTTGGTGATTGAAACCTTATGTGTTTCTTTGAAGTATATGTGAGTGCAAACTATCTCTTGGACCTGCCACTACTCTTTTGAATTGCTAATGTGTTGACTAGGTAAGGATCGACATGTGAAAGATGTTGACTTAGACTAGGGTAGCAATCATTTGCTATAACGCGATGCCTAGCTAAGAATAGACATCTATATCCGACCTAGACTAGGGTAGCATTGTTCTAGGCTTTGCTATAACTGTGGTGCCTGGCAAGAGTCGCCTATCGATGAATATTATTGGATGATTGTTGGAATGATTGTTGTTGGAATGTTTATTATATATCTTCCTTAGTCGCACATAGCAATTAAACTTTATCAGGTCCACTACTACTTTGGTAACTAAACTCTATGAACTCACCAGCGTAAGCTGACATTTTTAACATGTGTTCTCAGGTTTAAGGAGATAGCTCACTATTGGAAGACGCTTGGCAAGGGGCATGGTCATAGGCGACTCTGATGAATAACCGGGACCACTTTAAACTTCTTTCTGGCCTATTTTCGCACTACTTTCATTAATGTAAACTTAATGTTTTCAAATAATGAATCTTCTTCTAATTGAATGGAATAAAAAACCATTCTTTGTACCTTATGTTGTGATACCAAGATAGTAGCACCCTAAGGTTTGTATGCTTCCGCTGGACCCTAATTTGGGGGTGTCACATATTTATTTTAAAATTATGCAATAAGCTTTAAACTCATAGGATTACGATTAACTTATAATCAAAAATTTAAGGTAAAACACAATGCCTGCATGAGTCTTAAAACTATATATAATAACTTTTAAACTCGAAATATTCAATATTAAAACATAATTACAAATTTATGTCAAAGCCCCGTACGTGCAAGGGTATTATAACTATATGCCTGTTTTGTAGGGGCTTTTTAGGAGCTATTAGATTTTTGTTAAAAATAATTTCCTCTCAAATAATTTATGTGTGAAACATCAACTTCAAGCTTGTATTTTAAACGAATACCCCCTAAATGAAAAGCTGATTCGTAAAGCTTTTAAAATATTTTAGAATTGTTAAAACATTAAATTACTGATATACCCTCTAACAATATTACAATCTTTTCAAATTGGATATGATTAATGAGATTTATGCATAAAAACAAAACTATTATAATAACAACAATAATAATAATAGTATTGGATATGCTCTAACAGTTAAAACTACAATTTATAAATTTATTCTTAGAAATGATTAACCACAATGATATATTGAGAGTTCATTTGGAATTCTAAAGAAACATCGGAAAATACTTGGTAGAATTTTCAGTTTAGTGTGCAAACTTAAATTGATGTTATTATTGCGGCATTCGCTTTGCATAACTACAATCGTAATAGTTATAAAGAAGATATGATATTTAGTACAATTAAGCAACACCCAAATTACATAACACCCGATGAACTTCACAATGTTCGTGGCCATGAAAAATGAAAATGTCTCTCAATAAGCATCTAATGAGATTAAATGAATCCGAAATGATATTGCTACATCAATATAGAATGCACGTTGTCAATGAATATTACAAGCATGTTCTCTTTAAGCACTACAATATTAATAAAATGAGTTTATTATTTTTATTTTTTACATTTGTTACAATTATAAATATATCCTTTTATGTCATTTTACATCTTATAATTACAGTCAACAACTAACTTGTCCAACACTTTTATTGAAAAAAAGAAGAAGATATAATTTGTAGCTCATGTTAACAACTTTGTAGTTTACAATTTCTAACTTACAATTTACAGCTTACTTCATACAGCTAGTTTTGCCAAACATACCGTATATATAATAAATAGAAATTAGTAAGATGTTACCGTTTATGAGCTACGTAGTAGTTCTTGGTCATTATATTTTATTTCCTTCTAATCTAATATATGAAGAGAAATGACAAGTATGCTTAAAAACATGACTAATGATATGCCTAAAATTATATTGCAAGAGTTTATTGATTTATGAAGAAGTGAGTCCTACAACTAATAAACTATTGCCACACCCTTTTGGGCATATCATTAGACATGTTTTTAGACATGCGTATCATTTCTCATATATGAAACCAGATTATAGGAAAAATGTCAAAATCAAAGTTTGGTTAATTGATTCCAGCTTTTTCAACTTGATGAGTTTAACAAAATGTGAACGATTGTGGAGACCAGGTAAGTGGATAAAGAGTGGGGGCATCACATTTAAAGTTTTAATATGTATTTCATTCTTTGAAGAATAATTTAATATCAGCTTTACTACAATCGCAAAATGTTTAATAAATGATATTTTTAAAATTGAGTTGGTTATGCGTGATTAAGTTAATTAAAAAGAAGAGAGAATTTATAGTTTAAAAAAAAAAAAAAAAAAAACTCATTTTATGAAAGTTTATTTTTAAATTTTTTATAGACATAGGTTTCTTATCTAATACATGAAACTAGATTATTGGGAAAGGGTCAAAATCAAGGTTTGGTTCCATCTTTCTCCAACTTGGTGAGTTTAACAAAATGTGTACGATTGTGGAGACCAAGTGGATGAAGAGTGGGGGCATCACATTTAAAGTTTTAATACGTATTTCATTCTTTGGCGAAAAATTTAACATCGGCTTCGCTACAATCACAAAATGTTTAGTAAATGATATTTATAAAATTGAGTTGGTTAATTAAAAAGAAGATAGAAATTATAGTAAAAAAACACCAACCAAAACATTAACAACTCATTTTATGAAAGTTTTGTTTTTCTTTTTTCTTTTTTTTATTATTATTATTTTTAATTTTTATGGACATAGGGTTTCTCATCTAATATATGAAACCAGATTATTTGAAAGTGATTAGCACACTTTACATTTTTATTGAGACACTTAATGTACAATTAGTTAAAGCATGTTATATTTAAAGTATAACTGACTATATCATACAATAAAGTGTCATAATAAAATTTTATAATGTGCCAATCACTACCCATTTGAAAAGGGTCAAAATCAAGGTTTGGTTCCATCTTTTTTCAAAAGGATGTGATATACATACCCTTCCTATATTGTCACATCAATAGCTTTTGTTCAAAACTATACAACCCGTGATACACATCGTACAAACCGACAATGCATTTAATGATTGGATACCCTCCTTATAAGAGGGTGTGATATCTCACCCCTTTTCCAAATCGATGTGTTTAACGAAATGTGTACGATTGTGAAGACCAAGTGGATGAAGAGTGGGGGCATCACATTTAAAGTTTTAATATCTAAATGCCAACTTGTTTTCGCATTCATCTTCATTTAAGTTTAGTTGGATATATCTAGAAAAAAAATGATTATATCACTACCATATCATAAGACAGTGACATTGATTAAAAGAAGTAACCCTTTTAAATTCACTAATTTTGCATCCACATTTTGTTGGACTTGTTTAGGATTGTTGCCGTAGATATGCCTTTGCAAGTGCATGCATGCGCAAATAATTGACTCGTTTAGACAATTTGTTTCAACTTTCAATAGTTTAATAAAAGTCGGCTAACCTTTGGCCGAGCTAAAAACTAATAGTTATCAAATGCGTTTGTTGAAACCATCAAATACTTGTAAGGTAAAGCAAGGTGTATTTTATAAAAATCAATACACAATTAACAATTTTACCCTAGGACATAAAATCCGTGTAGCTTACAGGCACTCTCGCAAATCTTGCATCGTTGTGGCTAACCCACTTATAATTTGTAAATGTAACGTTTGATATACATAGTAAATATTGTCTATCTAAAGAACAAAGGAACATTAATTTCGTGTTTTAAGGTATTTTCATGATCAATATCGTATTGTTTTTCAGGTATTGTTTTTGTATAAAAACGTATTGTTTTAATTATCCTGGAACATTGACATGAAATGGTATTCTATTTTTAGTAATATATAACTTGATTAAATGACATGCCAATTATCTATATCAACAGTTACTCATCTAGAAAGAATCCAATATATGATGTCACGTGTTATGTCATATCATAAAGTATTTTAATGAACGCAATATGGAGAAGAACCTGTGAATTTACTATACGATCCAAATTCTTCGGAAAGATATAAATCGGTAGGAACACTTTCATCTCATGCACCTCTAACCGAGATGCCATCCTGACATTTTCTCAAATACCAGGGTTTCAGGCAATGATCACTTGTCTCAATGACCTAATTAATTAGCTAAGAGTTAGGATCAAAACCAAGTCATTCTCAAAATATGTCTTTTTTTAACGTGTCAACTAAACATTAACGATGATAGAATAATATCAATGGAGCAAGCCCATAGAGTAATTACGATCCAAATTCTTAATATTATATGATGCTTATAATGCAAAAGGATAAGGTGAATGAAATTTTAATAATTTTCCCAAGGAGTCGTATTACACTTTAACACAACCTGAAGCAAAATTGGTTAAACGAATAATTCTGAAAGCAAAAAAGCTAATTTCTATATAACAAGTAGAGACAACACATGTATGACCCAGTGTCATTATCTATGTCCGTTTGTTTGTTAACTGGCTTCGATAGATACAATCAATCTACATCGACTCATGTTGCTACTATAGTACTATATGCTTGTTGATTAGCGTCGGCTGCACCAGCAAAAAAGTAAAAAAGAAAGAAGAAAAAAGTTGCATTGTATCGGTAAATAGCAAAAAAATTACATTTTCATAGGTTAATATAACAATAACATTGTTTGGTAATTCTATGAAACATAATCAAATTCAGAAACAAGTTACCGGTAACTCGGTCTTTCACTTTTTTCATTCCCTTAAGTATTTAAAATATGACGATTATACATACGATTTCTGAGTTTACATCTTTACACCTACTTAATGAACAAGTTTTGAAGTTTATATATATCAAAATAAAGCCTGAGAGTAAGAATTAATGTTATTTGCTGGTGGTCTACACAAGATTAATCCCTAATAAATGTGTGTTAAGACTACAATAATACATCTTGCTGGATTTAATTAGTTAAGCATGTTTTACCTTGAACATGGGCAATATAGCTAGCCCGACTCTAATTTCTTGACTATTATTTTATTATCTTAATTTTACATTTTTCAAAGAAACAAAATATATATATATATATATATATATATATATATTTTTTAGGTTCCATCACTGAATGGCCTGCTTAAATATCTTACTTCCTGGATTTGATTATCATATTATTCTTTCTATCTCGTTTACGATATTTATGTTTCTATTTAGAAAGTTTTTTTCTTTAACAACAAAACTTCTATCAAGTAGCTAAAATAAAATGAGATACTATTAGCTAGTTTAGATAGGAAAAAAACGATTTTCCAACCAATCAATTCAATTATGTCTCAAAACTCTGTTTTGAGACTCTGAACGTCGACCAAATCATTCATGACTTAAGGGACAGTGTAGAAGTTGGTAGTCGTCATGTAAATAGTGTGGGTAATTTAAAGACACAAATATTTTTTCAACAAGTTTGATCACATGATGTTTTTTGTATGATAAGTGTGCAATATATCTATTTTAACTCGTAATTCTAAGATTCATGATTCATGGTCCATCATGTATATTAAAAAAATACAACAATATATTTCATATCCATATAAAAAATTTAAAAAATGAACAAATTTAATGAAATAAGTTAAACTTTCCCTAGAATTTCTATATGCATGAGATAGCGCCGCCAAACTTGACTTATATCCTTCAACGTGAACATCAAGTCTTTCCAAATATACTGAGCGCCGTTATAACCTCATGAACTAACGATACATCCAGACGAAAAGTTCATATTAGGATAAGGTGATAATGGCGGCACCTCAAATATCCCTTTACCGTTACCATCGCCAAAATCCCAGACCGCGGTCCAACTTGACGGCGTTAACGGGACAACACCATTGTCTGACTTAACGCCGTCAAACTCTGCAGTTACAGGTTCAACTTTAGGTTCTTTTCGAACACTCTCTACTTCAATTTCTTCGGCAGCCCTTTTTCGGCTTGTTATAGTAACGCCGGGTGGCGGCGCCACTGAGTACCCAATTTCCAGCGGGAAATTTAAAATAGCCTTGCTACCGCGCAGCTTAAAGGCTGCATGGTCATATGCTTTGGCGGCTTCAATAGCAGTATCAAATGTACCTAGCCATACGCGAGTTCCCTTTTTGTTAGGGTCGCGTATTTCTGCCGCGAATTTTCCCCAAGGACGTTGCCTTACTCCTCTATAATGCTTACGCTCCTCAAATTCTTCTTGTTTTACCGTTTCTTTCACCACTTTTGGTGGAGAAAACGGTATTGAAATATTTGAAATATTTAAAGAACGTTTTCGTTCTTTAAAGCTATTATTACTACTAGTGGTACTAGTACAATTACTTACAACACTCTCACTCTCGTTGGAAAAAGTGTTGTTACTATTGCTCTTACTAGTACTATTATTGGTTTCGAGATTATGTCCGAAACAAGAATTGTTGGCAAATTCGGTTTTGATGCTATTGTTTTCGAATGAAAGTGAGTATGTTTGAAGGAAAGATTGGTCGTCAATGAGAAGGTGTTGACGAATGAGGTCTAGTGTCGAAGATTCATTAGTGAAAGACATTTCTTTGTGTTTGAGATTTGTTGAATTGAAGTGGATATTGTGGTATGTGGAGTGTGATTTATATAATGATGAATGAACGAGAAAATGAGTAGTATTTTGGGGACGTTCCGGGATAGAGGATGGAAGCAACCGTGAATTTCTTGGCCTTGGACTTTCTAGTGTCCTTATCAACTTCCTATCAATGTATTTTTAAATAGCCTCCATTAAAAAAAATGAATTGATATTTACATCACATCTTTTGATGCATATATCACAATTTATACATTACAATTTGTACCATATATATTGTAATGCAAAAATTGTGATGCATGCATCAAAAAATGTGGTGTGGGTATCAACCCCTATTAAGGCTGCTCCCAGTAATGAGGGTCAATCCTTCTCATTTTCCCTGCCACATTTGCTTTCTTTCTCCAGCGACGTTCAAGCGATTGGGTGTCCCAGTAAAACGACCTACACTACAAAAAACATACCCCACAAAAATACCTTTTATATTTATTAAATATACACACAAAACCACACGGCGATCGATCGATTGACAAATGGAGCCACAGAAAAGGCGATCGAGTGAGATTGGCAAATGGATCGATCGATCCATCCTTACTGGGGCAGCCTAAGAAACTAGTAGATTTCTTGTTCTTGGACTTTCTAATTCCTTTTTTGAAAGACATGTTTGATTTACAAGTGGGGTTAGTTTTGAACGAGTGTTGAAAAACCCGCGCGATGCAGCGGGATTGCTTAAAGGACTTACTTTGCAACGACACTTAAACCTCAGGGGCTGTTTTTACCATGTTGCGAAACTTTGCATTTAATGTTAAAGGACTTACTTTGCAGCGCCACTTGAACCTCAGGGGCTGTTTTTGCCAAATTGTCAAAGTTTGCATTAAATGCATGTATTTTGGGGCAAAAGTTCCTGCCTTTTAGTATAGATATTAATTTGAGGTAAAACTAAAAGAAAGAAATTTTATTTAATTAAATATTTATTATAATAAAATAAAATTAATAATAATATTTTACTACTAAATAAAAATAATATAAGAAAGATCTTTTATACATGATTAGAGAGAAATTTGTAAGATGGCCTACAAAAATACTAAAATCTAAACAAAACCAACTAAAATAGTCATCTATCAATTTTGATTACATTTTTCATTTCTTCATATCAAAAGAAAGAAACAGAAACAAACACTTAACTATTGTAATTTAAGTGTCAAACCCAATCCAAAGTACTAAAACAAATAACCCTCATATACCATTACGTTAACAAATTACTTTAATTAGTTGAAGCATTGAGAAAAACCTATTGATAAGATTATTCATAATGATTAATAACGATGGTTTTTTTCATATATTTATAAACTAATTTCACTACGTATAAACTTGTTACAATTTTATAAATTGTTCCACCATAACATATGCGTTAAAAAGTGAACGGGGTTAAGATTTTAAACTTCGGACACTTTAAAATAAAATAGCTGTAAAAACAAAACTAAAACTAATCTAGCGTTTTGACTTATTTTTGAAACTCACATTATGGACTTTTTGTTGCTCTTAAAACAAACTATGTACTCCTTATATAAGAATGCTTCAAAAATAGTCATTTGGTATAGCTTCTTGCATCTTATTTTATTGTTCTAAAAATGAGTTTTTGCAATTTAGGATTGTCACTAGCAACAAGTTTGTGTGAATTTATAAATATAGCTTAACTTTTACTACAAGTTACTTTTTAAAATAATTTTTGTTTATAACACATGTTTATTGAAACTTTTATATAAGTCATAACTTTTCAGTGAACTCAAGCTAATAAAAGTGGTTTTTGATAATAAGTAGAGCTTTTAACTTAGAGCATTTGCAATGCAAGCTTTACCAAAGACTTTTTATTATTTAGAAAAGTTATGTGAATGACTTGATGCATTGTAAGAAAAGTTTTACTAAAAGCTTTTTAAATAATGACTTAGTGCATGTCAAGTGTTTGACAAACAAGCTATTTTCATTAAATACAGGCACATTTAATTTTCATTTTACACCCATAATTAAATGAGACTTAATATGAAAAAGCTTTTGAATAGCTTTTGTGCATTTAAAAGGATTTGCAAAATAACTTTTAGAAAGATAGAAGTTAATGCAATATTAATTGTCATTAATAAAAAAAGTCTTTAATAGGTAGAAGCATTGTAAATGCTCTTATCAAGTTACTTGTGCAATTTTCAAATGGCTAAATATGAAAAAACGTGTAACATGAGGCTTTTTTTAATGCCATTATACTACTACGTATTTTACTATGATAATTTTTGGGTCCTTCTATGCAGACACCTCATTGGAGGGAAAATATGGGGTGTTTGTCTTTTCTCTCTCCTAGCCAATCATTGGTACATGGGTTTCCGTGCCAAAATTTGGAGTGTTTTGTGTTGTGTTTGTATGAGTTAGTTTTTTTAGCTTTTTTTTACAACTTTTTTCAGTTTTACAAGTTTTTTACAAATTTCTTACAAGTTTTTTATAACTTTTTTTAGTTTTACAAGTTTTTTACAAGATTTTTTTAGTGTTAATCAGTTTTATAACTTTAAAAAAAAACGTAGTCGAAAACTTTTTGAGGCTCAGTTCGAATGTTGCAAAGTGAGATTTTATCTCACTTTGCCGTCCATTCGGTTTTCATCATCGCCTCGGAAAATTTTAAGGCTTAAAAATCATCATCGCCTCGGAAAATTTTAAGTCACAACTGCACAAAGTCACCAGTTCACAGGAACTGCACAAAGTCACAAGTTCACAGGAACTGCACAAGTCTCACAAGTCCAAAATTGCACAAGTCTCACAAGTCTCAAACTGCACAAAGTTTCACAAGTCTCAAACTGCACAAGGACACAAGCCTCACAAGTTCAACAAATTTCACAAGTTACACGTTTTCAACATGAATGTGGTAACTAGGATTCCAAAACTGCAAAAGTTCACAAGAAAGTGAACTAAGATTCTTAAAGGGGTTCTGCTATGCAGACACCAAACAACTTATAATGCCACAAGAAAGCAACAACACCACAACATAATCCACTTCACAATCAAGCAGAAAGCAACAACCAACAACACCACAACATAATCCACTTTCCAATCAAGCAGAAAGCAACAACCAACACCCAACAACACCAACAAGTGGTCCACTACAACAAGCAACAGCACCAACAAGCAACAACAACAACAAGCAACAACACCACAAACAACCATGTCTAGTTCACCATTTGACACACAAGAGGTAAGGCTCAGATTATTAGCTTGTTATGAGATATAAACAATCATGTTGGCTGCAAATATGAATGTTGCAATCCATTCATATTTGCCATGCCAAAACTCTTATGTTTCTTTTTCTTTTTTTTTTCTTTTTTTTAAATCATTATTGCCTCTTTTTTTAAAACCTATTAATTTCATTTAAAGTTCCAAAGTGAGATAAAACTGCACTTTACCATCCAGTAATGAAGCTGCATATGCACCAAAAGTTTTCATTTAAAGTTGCAAAGTGAGATAAAACTGCACTTTACCATCCAGTAATGAAACTGCATAGGCACCTGCAAAACATCACCACAAAAAATAGTAAACGAAACCAAACAACTTCTCACAGAAACATCACCACATCTTTATAATTTTTTAGATCTACCAAGTTTTTAGTTTTAAAAAATCATCAGTCTTTACCATATCAAAAAAAAAATTCAAGATCTAAAAAGTTTACCAGATCAAAAAAGTTTTCAACATATAAAAAAATCAGTGTTTACCATATCTAAAAGCTTGTTAGATCTAAAAAATAGTCAACGAAACCAAACAACTTCTCACATAAACATCACAACATCTTTATAATTTTTTAGATCTAACAAGTTTTTAGTTTAAAAAAAATAATCAGTCTTTACCATATCAAAAAAGTTTTCAAGATCTAAAAAATTTACCAGGTCAAAAAAGTTTTCAAGATCTAAAAAATTTACCAGATACAAAAAGTTTTCAAGATCTAAAAAAATCAGTCTTTACCAGATCAAAAACCTTGTTAGATCTAAAAAATAGTCAACGAAACCAAACAACTTCTCACAGAAACATCACATCTTTATACTTTTTTAGATCTAACAAGTTTTTAGTTTTAAAAAAATAATCAGTCTTTACGATATCAAAAAAGTTTTCAAGATCTAAAAAATTTACCAGATCAAAAAACCTTGTTAGATCTAAAAAATAGTCAACAAAACCACACAACTTCTCACAGAAACATCACCACATCTCTATATTTTTTCAGATCTAACAAGTTTATAGTTTAAAAAAAATCAGTCTTACCATATATAAAACCTTGTTAGATCTAAAAAATAGTCAACGAAACCAAACAACTTCTCACAGAAACATCACATCTTTATACTTTTTTAGATCTAACAAGTTTTTAGTTTTAAAAAAATAATCAATCTTTACGATATCAATAAAGTTTTCAAGATCTAAAAAATTTACAGATCAAAAAACCTTGTTAGATCTAAAAAATAGTCAACGAAACCACACAACTTCTCACAGAAACATCACCATATCTGTATAGTTTTTTAGATCTAACAAGTTTATAGTTTTTAAAAAAAAATCAGTCTTACCATATCTAAAAGCTTGTTAGATCTAAAAAATAGTCAACGAAACCAAACAACTTCTCACAGAAACATCACAGCTTTATACTTTTTTAGATCTAACAAGTTTTTAGTTTTAAAAAAATAATCAGTCTTTATGATGTCAAAAAAGTTTTCAAGATCTAAAAAATTTACCAGATCAAAAAACCTTGTTAGATCTAAAAAATAGTCAACGAAACCACACAACTTTCACAGAAACATCACCATAACATAACCACAATAGCAACATCACCACAACATAACCACAATACCACGATCTAAAAAGTTTTTAGATCTAGATCTAAAAACTTTTAGAGTGAGAGATATAGTGAGAGAGAAAAACAGAGAGAGAGAAACAATTACGTGTGTGAGGATAGTGAGAGAGAGAAGAACATATATCAACTCAAGACAGAAGAATCAAAAGAAAACGCGTACACGCATAAACCACAAGGAACGAACGCGTAACCACATCCATAACCACACACGTATATAACTCTTTTATAATAATAATTATAATAAAAGTATTATAATTTAAAATAAAAGTATTATAAAAGTTTGTATTTATAAAAGTATTTATAAAAGTTTGTATTTGTATTTATAATTTAAAATAAAAGTATTTATAAAAGTTTGTTAAAAAATGTATTTATAAAAGTATTTATAATAAAATTTTGTATTAGTTTTTTAAAATAAAAGTTGTATTAATTTTTTAAAAGTTGTATTAGTTTTTTAAAAGTATTATAAAAAGTTGTATTTTTAAAAGTATTAGTTTTTAAAAATAAAACTAATATGAAAGTTATAAAAGTTGTTGTGTTTTTTATTTTTTAGGTGTTCAGTACTGAAGTTGCTTTAACTGATTGGGTACAATCTACTGCTGAATCTATTGGTTTTCTTATTGTTAAAGGAAGAACTAAAACAGATAGGGGCTATAAGTACTCTATCGAATTTTTGTGTTCTAGACATGGGACGTCTGCACGTGAAGGTTTAGAAGATGAACTTGAACGGCAGACTAGTACCGCTAAAATTAATTGCCCATTCAGATTACTGGCGGAATTTATAAAAGGTCGAACTGGTAGAACTGGTAACACTAAAACTAGTGGTTGGATCTTGAGGGTCAAGTGTCCGAGGCATAATCATGATTTTGTAGACTCGTTCCATGGTTTTTCACAGGCCATGCGATTAAAAGAAAGTGAGTTAGTTTTGGTGGAGCAGTTGACAAAACATCAAGTAGCACCACGAATTATACTTTCTTCACTAAAAGAGAGCGATCTGAACAACGTGTCTATCATTAAAACGGTATATAATGCACAAGACAAGATACATCGCGCCAGTCGTGGTGATTTGACTCCGATACAACTCCTTTTAGTACATTTGAGGCGTAAAGGTTATACATATTACGACATGGTAAATGACCACACTAATGAGCTGGAGGAAATACTTTTTGTTCACCCGATGTCATATGCCTTGTGGACAACATATCCGGAAATCATGCTGATGGACTCCACATACAACACCACGTTGTTTAAACTGCCATTCTTTACAGTTGTTGGAGTTACTTCAACAAACAGAACATTCTCAATGGCGTTTAGCTTTTTGGACTGTGAAAAAGAGCCAAATTTCAAATGGGTGTTGGAATGTGTTAAGTTGGTGATACAAGAACAATATTACCCGCGGATTATCGTCACCGACAGAGATTTAGCGTTGCTTGGGGCATGCATAGAAGAATTCCCAAATGCTAACAGATTACTCTGTCGATGGCATATCAATCAATATGTGCTCAAGCATTGCAAACACAAATTCGATACGGTAAAGGAGTATGATTCCGTTAGATGGACATGGGATTTGATGGTTACAGCTCCGACCGAAGATGTGTTCACGCACTATTATCAGCACCTACAAGATTTATTGGTCCAAAAACAGGGTACTTACCCATTAATACATTTTTTTATTATTATTTAATAAATAACTACTCGAATTATTTTCTCAATTTATTAATTCTTTGTTTTATCAGATGTTTTGCGGTATACAAAATATCCCAGATTTGAACAAAGAACCCCCCACAGGGCACCGCAGAAGCTATACAAAACCTAAAAAAGTCCGAGACTTAAATGAAGAAGCTGCGAGACATAGTTCATACGTGGGAGAGCCTTCTAACGTCTCAGACTTGAACGAAGAACTTAGCGAGGGCGATTTAATACACGAATTGTACATTCCAGATGATAGTAGCGAATATTTTATGGCTCGAATTCCAC
Organism: Chrysanthemum seticuspe; assembly: GCA_019973895.1. NCBI lineage: Eukaryota > Viridiplantae > Streptophyta > Magnoliopsida > Asterales > Asteraceae > Chrysanthemum > Chrysanthemum seticuspe. Next base: position 64,025,246 of record BPTQ01000004.1, on the reverse strand, counting down.
CTCTTTTCCGATGCTGGATCCTAGGGATCGTTAATGTGGAAGGTGATGGAAATTGTGGCTATCGAGCTCTTGCCGTAGGTGTTGGTCATCACGAACGAATATGGCCAAGACTTCGAGCTCTTGTCAGGGAAGAGGTAGAAAATAACCGGGAAGTTTACATGCAAATGTGGGGCACTTGGTTTACAACTTTTCGTAACTCGCTGAATTGGTTTGAAGGTCCAGCACCCTACGGTTACTGGATGACTATGCCAGAAACGGGCGTGGCTATTGCTACAGCTCTTAACCGTCCAGTTGTATGCATATCCAATTCACAATCTATTATGTGTCTTTCACTGAGAGATGGTCCAGATACAACACAACTATTGTCCCCCATTGTGATTCTTCGTGTGGGGGAAGACCAGGCTGCTTACTTCGTTCATGCGGTTCTTGATGAAAACTCACCACTCCCGTATACTCACCCACAATGGAGATGGTTCAGAAATGACTTGGACGCGGGATGGGCACATATGTTTACTCAACGACAGAGCATGTTTAGAAGGACGTAGAAAACGATTATTGATTTATATTGTAAATGACAAAACATGTATAGACGATTACTGATTTATATTGTAAATGACAAAACATGTATAGACGATTACTGATTTATATTGTAAATGACAAAACATGTATAGACGATTACTGATTTATAGTAAACGACTCGTCATCTTTTGTTACAGATTTCTGTTCCTGCTCCGGTTTTTCCTCATCTTTTGTTACAGGAATCGGATGACATTCAGTGGAGGGACATTCATTGTGTCAACAACACACCCGCTCGTGTTGAAAGTCCAGATTATGTGCCTTCTTCTCCATCTTATGTGCCTCCATCTCCAGCTATATCTCCAGCTGCAGATGAGGAGAATTTTATACACCGTCCTCCGGTTCTTCCTCATCTTTTATTACAGCCGTCTCGCGTTGACGAGTACGAGCGAGAGATTGCCGGATTGAGGAGACGTATTTCAGAGTTAGAGTTTCGTGTGGGATAGATGGTAGCATCATTGGAGCGACTACGCCTCGGGCGTGATTGATCTTAGTTTCTAGTTATATTGTGATTTTGTGAACCATGTATCAACTATTAATCTATAACAAGATTAGTTATTTATGTATTCGAAGCTTCTAATTTTATGAACCATGATATTACTGATTTATGTTGTGAATAATTATACAAATTCTTTTGGCCAGATGCAACAAGAAAATCCTTTCTTGTGTCGTTGTCGACGTGGATTTATAATTGAAAGAACATCCCACAAGCCCAAAACTTGTGGTCTGAAGTATTATGCATGTCCTTTATCAAAGGTAAATAATTAAACGTTTGCTTATTTACGTAAATATATCAATAACTTGTTTGTTAAGAATACATTTCTTATAATTGTTTCATCATGTAACAGCCAGGGACTGAAAACTATGGGTGTCGATACTTTATGTGGAAGGAAGTATTTCAACAAAAGTACTTTGGTCAAGCCTCTTCTTCAACGCAGTTCTCAAACTGCGAAACTAAAGATCACACGATCAACATGCTATCTGTTAATACAAATAAGCCGTAAAAACGTTTATTTATATTTTACGATCTTCTAATGTTTTGTCGATAACAAACGTAAAATCATATTAACGAAACAAATAAAATATGTAAATGGTTTGAACTAATAGTTTCTAACTTATTCACATTTTCACATAAAACACTAAAACAAGTATAAGTGATTTTATGATTCAAGTAATACATATGTACAACAACTAGTGTTTACATATTTGGATAAAATATACACATAACTAGTATGTAGTATATTGGGTAATATAAATGGGTAGAAACTTAAGTATCACAACCCATTGGGCAAATACATTGAATGTAGGTGGGTACAACCCAAAGCCCATAACCCATGGATCTTGACCCATAACCCATTGCATGACATCATGCTTATATCATACATGGATGATATCCATAACCCATGGATCAACCCATACCCAAGTGACCAAGTGCATTGCACTCAAAGATACATTGTATCTAGCCAAAGATCCATGGTTCAACCCATGACCCATGAACCATAACCAAAATACCCATGGGTAAAAGGGAGCGTCCCACGGATCCCTAGCTTAACGCTAGACGGATCCCTTGTGGAAGGGATTCGTGGGATCCGAGGAACAGTAGGATTTTTCCTCTATAAATAGTGAGCCATTTCTTCATTATTTCTTACCCCTTCCTAACACACTTTATCCCCTGAGTTAAATCTCACTAACCTTAGATCCAAGAGATCTATGTTTGTAGTTTTGTTTTTGTGTGATCTTTTAAGTTCCTCTTAAAGGCAAGATCACCACCTTTGAAGTCGAGCAAGCTCAAGTCCATGAGTTGCCAAGCTTCCTCATCATCAAGGCTACTGAAGTCTTTTTGTTGATGATTCCTTTATTTCTTCAAAGAAGTGTAGTGTTGAAGACATTAGTGAAAGGTGTCTCAAGTGTCAAGACGAAGATATTATTGAAGAGTATCTATCGTCTATAGCATAAGCACTTGTGGTAGGTGCTTAGAAGTCAAGACAAGAAGCATTAGAGAAAGGTGCTTAGAAGTCAAGACTTGAAGCATTAGTGAAAGGTGCTTAGAAGTGAAGACACAAGACATTAGTGAAAGGTGTCTTGTAGATCTAGTCAAAGGCATTAACGAAAGGTGCCTTAGATGTACATTCGATATGGTGTGTTTCGATGTACTAGATAGACTAGCATTAGATCCAAGGATATTGATGTCCTTGATGATGTTGTAAAGGAGTAGATCTCCTTTGGGATTAGTCGTTGGTGTAGTGTGGTAGTAGTTCCTCCATTGCAATTGAACTAGGTGCTTAGCCTAGTACTAATAAAGGGTAGGCGACGTTGTGAAGGTGTAGTTCACCTTGGTGTGAAAGAACTAGGTACTTAGCCTAGTACCTTATAAAGGGTAGGCGACGTTGTGTAGGTTTGGTTCACCTTGAAGTGAAAGAACCCGGTGGTTAGCCTAGCACCGGAAAAAGGGTAGGCGACGTTGTGAAGGCTTGTCCGCCATAAGGAGATTGGTGTAGTATTTACAAACTCTCGAGTAGGTGACTCAAGGAGTGGAGTAGGGCAAGGAAGGTGTCCTTGTAGCCGAACCACTATAAATACTCGAGTTGTGGTTTTGTGCTTCTTACTCTTATCTTTTCATTACATTTCTTTATATGCTTGTTTATCAACATCCAACACACACAACCAAATAGATTGACATAAGTCGATCTAAATAGTTTAAAAGGAAGTTTTAATTGGTAAAACTATTCAACCCCCCCTTCTAGTTTTCCACAATTGGCATCAGAGCTTCGTTACCAAGTTTCTTGAAGTATATTGTACTTTAAAAACTTAATACGATCCATGGTTAATTGAAAACTACAAAGAAAGTTTTTTTTAAAACAAACACCATGTCTTTTAAAACTATATGTTTGGATGTTGATTCGATAAACAACATTTTTTTTATATATATATTTTTTTTGTTCGCACTAATCTTCCTTGTCATGTTGATTAGTCCAAGCTCATACCCACCAAGCTTTAGGAGTCGCTTGGTAACAAGAATACCTTCTTTAAGAAGGTATCTTAAACGCAAAGGAGCAGGAATAGTCTAAGTGACATTTGTTGTGTCATTTGTAAAGACATTCCTAAGTGCGCAAAAGGTATGATTCTCTTTTTACTTTGCTTGATAATTAAGTATACCTATTTAGGTATTTATATGATTATTTGTTGTGCAAATTACATGTTTTACATGAAGCTTTATTAGGAAGCCTTTTTCTTACATACGTGTCTTAATTCTCGTCTAAAGTCGTGGTATATAAAACTTATGTTCTGTTTTTCTTTTAATTCAATAATAAAACAAAAACACGAATTTCAAAAATTCCTCCTTCCCTATAAAAACTCCCACCGTCGACCTATCTATCAAATCCTCACTTTTTCAAATCTTCCAATTTCAAAAATTTCCTCTCACTCAAAAACTTCATCTTCCTCCTCATTCCATCTCAACCGAAATCAAGAAGATCCGTCATCAACATGGTTTACATCGCACTTGTGCTCATCGCCTTAACACTCATCACACTTGTGTTCCCTATAATGAAGTTCACATATGGAGACATTTACTTTGTGTTGTTAATCTACATTGGGATCATATACCCAATCCTTTGTATCATCCTTAGTATTGACATGCAATACTATTAATAATCTAGTTTATCTAGGTTATTTTTATCATAATGTGTTTGTCACTTACTTTGATTTATATGTTTTATTTTCTTTCATGATACATTAGAAGTCATGTATGCATGCTAAAAGAAAATGTAGGATAAAACATACTTCGTGGTATAAAAACTGTAAAACCTATGTTTTTATCAAATCTGTTTCTGTTACTACAGATCCACGGATCCCGGAAGATATACTAGCCAGATCCCTTTTGTAAAAGAACCGTGGGATCCGTCCTACTGGAAAACAGTCTTCATGTAAGATTAAAAACCAATATCTTTCTAAATGTAATAATCCACTAGTAAGTTAAAATGTTAAATACCATTGTTAATAAAAATATAATAAAAACGTTAGATAATTATAGGTTGACCATAAACATCACCTCTTATTAACCCATCACTTCTATAGGTTCAACTATGACGCATGAATACGAGTTTGATTTTTCACTCACTAGCGTCTACACTCCTAACATCTCTCTTGAGCCCAACACACCTGGCAATCATGTCCGTGGGTTCAACAATCTCGAAACCCATCACTTCCATGAAGGACGTATTGTAAACACCTCTCTACAATTCGAAGAAGGTATCAATACCTCCTTCTGAGCCATAGGACTAGAATGTCTTCTTGAAATCAACAAGAAGATATGTCCAAGGTTTATAATGGAATTCTTCCATCAAGTCGAACTCGTTCGTAACGAGGATCGCTCTCTATCTCTTTGGTTTTATATCAAAAACCAAAAGTTCACTCTAACCCTTGGGCATTTTGCTCACATCCTCCGGATTCCAAATCATGGACAATGTGCCTTCACCGAAGATTGGTCTCTTGATTCTCTCTTCAACTTTCGTGAAGAAAATAGTCCATATTGTTCACACATATCCTCTCCGAAAGATTTAAATCGCATAATATGCAAACCTCGACCATATTACTCCGATCCAAACATTATCTTTACAAGGGATATCCGAAAAGAGTACAAGCCTCTTGCACTCATCCTACGTGAAAATGTTTGGAGTCTTAGGGGAAATCAAGAAATTCTTCCCGCTTGTTGTGCTCACATGTTGTACTGTTTGCTAACACAACAACCATACAATCTCGCCTACTTCTTCGCAAGGCGAATTGAAAATCTTCAAGGCTCCAAGAATAAACTCATCCCTTATGGAATGTTCTTGACACGCCTCTATCATAATGTTATGCACTTCCATCCTCAATTTCAAAGTCCGTTGTACGTACTTGTGAACAAGATAATGGAACCGCTAAACATATCTCTCATGAAGACTTTCTTCATTCTTGATTCCACCAACACTCATCAACCACATAATGATCCTCCTAGTGAAAACACTCAAGAAACCTAGTAGTATTCCAAAATAGGATCAAATTCTCTTTTATTCGTGCTCTATCAATGTAAACCAATTTCCTTCATGAAATAAAACATCTTACATTTGATATCTTAGTATTAGAACTCCTTCTAGACTATCCTTGAGATATAATGCATTGTCAAGATCATTGCATACCTTTAGTAAAGGTCCTGCTGAGCAGATAGGCGGATCCCAAAGATTGTGCTAGACGAATCCCTACACTTAGGGAACCGTGGGATCCGGCAAACAGAAAATGCAATTGCAAGCATTATATTTCAACCATATTCTTAGAATACCTCACACTAAACTAAACATAGTGTCTTAAGGAAAATTAAGTCCTTATCAAGATAGGTTGATCTTTTACATAACTCACCTAGATCACACTCTAAGAAGCTTGTAGATCTACCGTTTCATTTTTAATCCATTACTCTTCTGCTCTTAAACTCACACTTCATTTTTTTTATCCCTCACATCTAGTTTTAGAAATCTTTCGATTATGACAAAATTGATCATAAATCATCCTCATCTCAAAATTGATCAAAGTTGATCAAAAATCTAGTTTTTCCATCTCAAAGCTTCTAGGATATTTTCCAAAACACTATCCTAAGACACAACCTAATCTCTAGGATCATTTAGCTTCAATTGACACTCTAAATCTTTAGTGTCATCCTTGCTCATCCATTGGTACTCTTGAAAGTTCCAAATCCTTCTATAAATGACAATCATTAGCTACATCATTCATCACCTTCAAGTACTCAAGCACCCCTTCATTTAAAACACTTAGGAGGACTGAAACACTCAAGATGATATAGGTCTTAGATCTTTGAAACATCATTTCCACTCTTTCATAACTGCTGAAAGCCGGATCCCTAGGATTAGCCTAGACGGATCCCTCTGAGGAAGGAACCGTGGGATCCGGATGACAGTTTATGTCAAATCTTGCTAAAATAATCATTTCAACTCATCTTCCTAACTCAAACACTCCATCTTATCTTAAATGAATTCCTAGATCAGTGCAACCTCTGAAGTTGACTCTTGTGCATGTTAATCATCACATTCCAATGAATCCTAGTGACTTAAGGCTTAAATGCACTTGCCAAATCTCTTGGTTTATAAACCACTTTGTTAGGACCTCCATAGTCATCACTATCATCCTAACTTTCAGCTCTTGCAACCTCTTGAAATCATCTCATCATGAGGAAAACCCCAAGTAGTAACTTATCCACCAAAGAACCACCCATGAAAAAGGCTCGTGTTATACACGAAATCTCTTCAACCGAATCATCTCCGGTCAAGCCAACAAATGATAGGATCCTTCCTCATCCAATCAAACCAATTCCTAAAAGGATCACAAAACTACCAATGCCAAACACCACCATACCTCCTAGGCCAAACAATATTATCTCCACTAAACCATCACCATTGGTTCCTAGAGCTATTTCATTTACATCCCCACTATCATCACCACACCTCTACAATTTAGAGGACTTGCCTCCTAGGCCGTCTCATCCGCTTCCACCGACAACATTCTCCTCATTAGGAGGAATAATGGTTCAAAATCAAGGTGTTGAGTCAACACTTGCTCCGGCTTCCTTTTCGCCGTTTCCATCATATAATCCCATTTGGATTATGAGAAATCATCAAAGTCAACCACCCGATCATATGGAAGTTGACACTTCTCTACCACCACCATCATTCTTGGTTGAGTCATTCTCAAATGTACCTCCACCAATCCCTCCATCGTTTGAAGCTCCACAAGCCGCTTCACTTGATCCTTCGCATCAAGCCATTTCATTTCTTCCACCACCACTACCTAGCCATGACAAAGATTTATATCATTGTCAACATGTTGAAAGTTTGATACATGAAGTACGAGAAGACCAACGTTTCATGTTCAATCATCTCCTTGAACGTTTCGACGAGATTAAACCTAAACAAAACTTGAGCTAAAAGATTTTAGTGGTGTCCTAGCATCAAGCGTTAGCTAGTCTAGAAATTCCTAGTCATGTATTGTCTATTTTCTTATTTTTAGAGTCATGTATATCATAACTCTTGTTTTATTAAATGATATTACATGCTACTTGCTATATTTCTGAGTATATGAATATATTATAGGTCCTTACAGAACGTGGAAAACTGAACTAAATAACCTCCTTCACTTCTTAATAAGTAATAAATATGGTGCCATCACTACTATACACAACAATATAGCCACAAAACCACTTCTTCGATTCATCATAAAACTTTTCTGATTAACCGGAATATTCTTTTTTACCACAAAAAAAACCTTGTTTTATCAAAAAAAATAAAAATAAATAAAATATAAAAAAAAAACTCACGCAGTTTTTCGACAAAACTCTCACAAAACCTCTTCAAAACATAAAGTTCACACTCCGTCACCCGAAAAAACCAGATCTAGAACACATAATCGTTTCAAAAATCACGAAATATACCTTTTAAGTTTAACAAAACCCTACCTCTAAAGTTCATTTAGAAAAAATGAAGGAACAATAAAATCAATAAATTCCACCACCACCTTCGCCCGAAGTGACTGATCCTGAGGACATCACTCACACGAATGAAGGATGTGAAACTTTAACACAAAACAATCATAACGTCATATCTCAACCAACTCTGATGAACATAAACTCACTTCCATGTAGTCCACCACCTAACACCGCCAATCCTTAAAGACAAAATGATAATTTCATAGCAACACTCACAGTAAGGTCGACTTCTAAGATGGCACTTGAAGTAAAAAATAACAAGATTCAGTTAAATCATGGACCCATAGCTTTTATAGACATGTTAACGCATGAAAACTAGCAATCAGGCTAGAAAGGACGACAAACACACACACCAAACTCAAACTCGCAACAACCTAACAATCATGTAATACCTCAAACAACACAACCAACCAGTTACAACACCATACCATCATGAAACATTCCATAATCAACTTTACAGGTAGCTCAAAACATGCAAAATTAGTACCATCAACAACACATATACCTAGGTGGGCCTACACACCATATGCATGTATTTCAACACACTCAAGTATCCATATCACTAATGTCCACCCAGTTAAAAAACTCGCAAAAACAAATCTCATTCATAGACATGTTCAACACAATAATGACCAGGGTCCTAGGAAGAAATGAGCATCGCAGCTATAAGATAGTTGGTGATGACGTGACTGAGCATCTCCATCCCCTGGAAATAGAGATACACAAGTTTGTAAAATGGATCGCGGACTATCAACTTCTAGTAGGCCTGAAGCTTCCAGCTGACTTACGCATGTATGATGGAGTCATAGATTCTGATTCACACATCTGACAATTCGAATGTGTGGAAAAAACAAACGCCTGGATCAGGCCAATGGCCTGCTACCTGTTTCAGTGCACCTTAGCAGGGCGATAAGTCATTGGTTTAAAGGCGTAAACAAAAGTAGTGTAACAAGATGGGATAATATCAAAGAAAGTTCATTAAGAAATTCTAGCCTATAAAGGAGTACACAGGAGATTATTGTATGGTTCTGGTGGTTCCGGCATGGCTAATAAAACATGCAGCAGCAGAAGTAAACACATAAGTGGCCATGTAGCCAGAAAAATCCTAACTAGCAATATCTTTTCTAATTAGTCATATAACCTAACTCTAAACACATATAAAGGGTGTCTATAGAATACTTACTTGTTTCCTGCAGTTATGTAAGCTTCTGAATTATTTATGCACGGATCTGCCTTTTGTATCCTTGATCGACCAGTTTAGGGTTTTCGGGAGTAAAACCACTCTTTGGATTACGTCAGGTATCCACTGATACAACACAGGCAGAACTAGAGCTCGAACCTACACAAGTTAGGCGAGATATGAACTCAGGTAAAACCCTAAGTCAACTAAATCGACTAGGGTTTAGTCGATTGAGATTTCAAAACCCCTTGGGGTTTGAAATCGGTCGGATAGGTTTTTTAGGGTTTAGTCGGTGAGTTATGAATCCTTTACAAAGCCTTTGGTACTTATATGATATCAAGGATAATTCTAGAAGGATTAGGAAACCCTCTTAACTTATTAACCAAGTTAACAAGTTTGACAAAAACACAAATACCCCTCCTTAGGGTTTAGTCAATTGAGATTTCAAAACCCCTTAGGGTTTGAAATCGGTCAGATAGGTTTTTTAGGGTTTAGTCTGTGAGTTATGAATCCTTTACAAAGCCTTTAATACTTATATGATATCAAGGATAATTCTAGAAGGATTAGGAAACCCTCTTAACTTGTTAACCAATTTAACAAATTTGACAAAAACACAAATACCCCTCCTTAAGGTATTCAGACGATCGACCAAACAAATAACCCTAATCGGTTTGTTGTTTTGTCTTTTGTTATTAATTACCTTTTAATATTTATCCCAGATAAATGTTAATCTTTGGGTAATTACCGTTTAATCCTTAAATAAAAATAACACCATATTTTCATTTCCTCATTTACACATAATCCTTTCAGACTCTCACTTGTGCAAACACAACAATGTAGGAACCCTTTCACTAAACCAAGAGGCCGCAAGAAAGACATTGCAGTACCTCACTCATAGAAATCGATTCAATACCCAAGTAGTGGTATCTCCTGACTTTAGCTATGCCCAACTAAGTCTAACTCAGACTCGACCAAGTTAAGTCCGGGTAAGTGAGTGTATCCCTTCACACTTTATCGATATTTTTAGAAATTACCATCTACGGATATCTTAACCTCGTAATACTTTCATCATTTCTTGTTCCCGTGAATGATTTGCCTCCCATAGTGTCCCAAAAACTTTTGTCATACAACCGTACTTTCCACAAATCATTGCCCACAAGGGGCCAGAAAAAATATCCTTCTCTCCAGTCTATTTCAACTTGTAGCTGCAAATTGCCATCTCAGCCAAAATTGAAAAGAAAGACTTTAAAAAGTCAAAACAAGACAATTATTTTAAGACGGAGGGAGTAATAATTTTAACTAGAAACATCAAATATATAGACTACTTATTGTCCTTTTTTCTAAGTATGATCATCATTTTCACATACACCACCCGATAACCAATATTCGTTATTCTTCACATTCATCACCTACATAACCACCATTCTTATTCTTTTTGTTGAAACTCGTGAGCATGGAAAGTACTTACGAATTTCTAAACCGGTTTGCGTGAAGTCATCAGACGACTGGTTCTAAAAAAATAAAGTACAAAAACCATATAAGAATAAAGTACTTGTGTATTGTAGTTTATTTAAACGCGTGAATACAAGTTATACAATAAATAGTTGATGCACTTATCACCATTGTTGGTTATGAGATGGGTAAATCTAATGAAATAGTTTAAGTAATGAGAGAAAGTAAGAATTTTTGCTTTTGACTCGCTTATATATAGTTAAAGGTAAAAGTGGTTATGAGAAGTTACATATAGTGGATAGTTATGTTCGCTAAATGAATAGTTACATGTAGTAGTAATTGTTATATTGTGTTTGAGTGATTAAGATTAAACGGCTTAGATGTTTGATCGTCTGATCCAACAACTATTTATAATAGTGAATTAACACGACTATGATTAAAAGTCGATGAATTTAAACGGCCCATATTGTTTTTGTCAATATATATAACGGGAAAATGATCCTTGTTGTTGGCTGCAAGTACCTGCTGCAAGGGTATAAAAGAATGAGCAATTATGTAAAATTGAAAATGTTAAAAGGGAAAAAATGTAAATTGTTAAATTATTTTTCTTTTAGCAGCATGTATGTGGGGTTGCTGCAGGAGCGATGATTTCCCCATAAATAAAAAGTAGCAAGATGTTAGGCTGCCCCCAGTAATGTGAAGCGATCGAGATAGATGATCTATTCTCAATCAATCCTCTTACTGTGGCAATTCGATCGTCCACCCAAATTTACACAACATGGTCGTCCAAACGATCGAATAGAAATGTGGTTTTGTGTGTGTATTTAATAAATGGGTCAATTGCATATATACCCACTAAAACTTGCATATTTGCATATATACCTAAAACATGATTAACTTGCATTGTACATCATGCATTGAAAACTTGTATTTTGGGGAAATATGCAAGTTTTTAAGTTTTAGTGGATATATATGCAATTCTCCCTTAATAAATATAAAAGGTATATTTGTGGGGTATGTTTTTTGTAGTTTAGGTCGTGATGGATCTGGACACACTCCTTGTGTCAATGATATTTTGTATGATATTATTAAGCACGCGGAATTTACTTAGTAATACTTAGAAGATGGATTATATGATGTATTGTAAGTAAACACAGATTAAACACAAAACTTAAGCTCCAATATTATTGATGAATAATACGAGTGATCTTAGCTTATCACTAGGGTTACACCTTGAAGCCTTTGTGAGTAATACGTAGGTAAATTTACAAGTACCTAAGACAATGACCTAGGACCTCCTTTTATGCAACAAGGAGTCCTTTACAAGATAAGTATAAAGCTAACATAATAGAATATACACAAGATCTATTCTATACTTATCTAGACGCGTTTAACTAAACATAAACTGATAGCAGTGGTAACAAAGTACTGGCAGTGGGAATACGTTTCCACTGCTAGTGTTAATTCAAGCAGTGTAAACCACAACTATCCGTGGTAACGGATTATTCCCAACAATCCTCCCCTAAACTTATGATTTCTCTGCATATCAATAAGTTTCTTCAATATGCATTATCTTCAAGGATTTGGGAATTCAACAAAACACTTCACTTCTTTCTTAACTTCTGAATAGCTCTTGAACATTGATCTTGAAGCCTTTGTAACAATGCTCTGACCTTCTCATTGTCTTCATGAATTCTTATTGTTAAGCTTAACATCACTGTAAGAGCTCCAGCTCTGAGTGGATATTCTTTCTCAGCAAGCATAAAAAAGTCTTCTCCATTAGCTGTAGAGACATGATGAACTTCACATGAATCATAGTAAAACCATTTAGTACCAAAACATGTGAATAAGGTTTTCCAGAAGTCATCATCAACATTTGGTTCATAGAGCCTACTAAGATTAATCCACAACTGCATCTCCTTTGTATCTTTGAGATCTTTAGCATTAAACCTTTCTTGAACTAACCTCCATAATGCATCAAGGTCATCTCTATCAAAAGATTTTATAAGATCTTCAAATTGAATGAATGATGAAGTTTCACCTCCCAGCCTTGTGATCTTCCATGATGGAGCAAAATTGCTAGCAGTGAAAACTTCCCAATCAATAATAGGATGTCGAACTTGCAGTGGTTCTGGATAAAAATCTCTTTCTTCAATCACAATCATTCCAGTCAATTGATCTTCAGTGAATTTCTCAGTAGGAATTTCCTTCTCAGTAGACATTGTTTGATCTTCATCAACCTTAGTCTTCTTAACAGTTTGAGAATCACTTACTTTGGCCTTTCTCTTCAATCTAGGAAATCTTCTTGCTTCTTCTTCAGAGCCCATTGCAATAAAATCTTTATCTTGTTTTTGAGTTCTGTAGTAAGCCTTTTCAACTTGATCATCAGACATTCCTTTGAATTGATACATCTTCTAACCACCAACATGACAACAATAAGTTTTCATATATGAAAGGATTTGTGCTTTGGTTGGTTGTCTTTGTTTCTTCTGAACCTTTTTGACTGAATTAATCACATCATCAAGTGCTTGATTGTTCTTCATTTGAATGAAATCCTTTAACTGAGCAGTTCTTAGTTCCTCAGTTAAGGATGCATCAGCTACCAGGTCAATTGCCTTTTTCTTGATTTCTGCATTATTAGCAATCAAGAATTCAATATCTTATTCAGTAGGAACATAACTAAACTCTGGAGTCTTCTCTCTAAGAACTGTAGTTTGAACAGTGGAAAGTGGATCTTCAACAAAATCTTCCATTCTATTCAATCTTTTAGTCTCCAAAAAGGTTGCAACTTCCATTTCTTCAAGCTTCTTCTTCTCAGCAACTTCTTATTCAGTAATTATCTTAGCAATTTCTCTATCAAGAGCAATCTGAGCTTGTCTTTTCTTTGAAATCTTTCTTCCAGTTTGCTTTACATTTTCCATAACTGCTTTACCTTTGTCTTTCTTTAGTTTATCAAATTCTTCACTTGCAGTGGCAAAAGTTGGCTCTGCAGTGGAAATAAAATCAGTGGTAAAATCAATTGCAGTTTGAAAAATGTCTTGATCTTTAAGTTGCTCTCCATGAGTTTCAGCTTCCTTTGCTCCTTTACTTGTATCTCCTTCATCATCAAAATCAATTGTCCTCCCCTTAGTGTCAGTACCTGTGTTCCTCCCCTGTTTGGGAGAATTTCCCAAATCATGATCAGCTGAATCACCATCAGTAGGTGAGGATGAAGATGAAATCACCAACTTTGCAGACCTCTTGTGCTTGTTCAACCCCTGTATCTCTTCCTTTAAGGTCTGAATCTCTTCCTTTAAATGTTTAACATCCTTGGCATGCTGCTTCTTGACATATGCCAAATCCTTCTGTAGAGATTCAACATGCTTGGCTAATTTTGTAAACATAACCATCAATTCCAATTGGTTCCCACTGCCCTCATCACTTCCAACTGTGTTACCTGTTAGGAGAGGTGAATCATGGGGCAAAGGTTCAGATTCCTCCCTAGTTGGACTAGGTTGAAGTCTAGAACCACCACTGCTTGTTCCTAGACCATAAGGTTCAGAAACTTGCTGTGTTGTCATGAGAGGAGTTGACTGTTTAGGCCTTCTCTCATAGGTTCTTGAAACTGGTGGGGTATAATCAATGTTTGGAACATTAATTATGGGTGTGTTTTGTTCAGTTGTAATTTTAGCAAGCATTTGGGGTAGGAGAGGTGTAAAAATCATATTCCCATCTTTGTTCAAATTTTGAAAAACTTTAGGCTTGAGGCAACTGATTTGATAAAAATTTGTGTGGGGTTGCAGTTGAAACTCATTTAGCACTGCTTGCACAAACCTTGGATACATTAAAATTTTGGTTTTACTCTGTACATTGCCTTTCATACTTGTAAAAATATAATTTGACCAGTTGAAAATCTTATCAGTGACTAGACAAACCAAAAGGTAAGCCATGGTTGAACTAAATTTCTCATAAGATGTTTTCTTTGGACTGAGACAATGTAACAGAGTATGAATCAAAAATTTCCATTAGGGACAAAAACCACTCTTTTTGAAAGTAGCCTTTTTGTCAGTGGTATCATACCCCATGGATGATAAAGTATCATAAATGTCAGGCATAGGTAATGTGATGAGACCATTGAGATAACCCAAGTGGAGTACGCTCCTCAAGGATGCCTCAGTAACATCAATAGTTATCCCATCCACAGTGGCTCGTAGAGCATCCACTGTTTTATGTGTATCTCCAATCTCAAGTGTTATGGATGTAGCAGAAGTCCTAAACTGTTTGATTTGAGAGATATAGATTGTGGGTTTTAAAAGCAAAGCATACCTTATATGAGTGGTATTTAGAAAGTCCACAATCTAATGAAAAACAGGGCCGCTCTTCTCATTAGACTTTTGTAGGTAGGCCACTAGGTTGTGCTCATCTGCAAATTTCAAAGATGCCATAGAATTTTTTTTATGAAAAACGATATTATGTCAGTAAGAATGAAAGAATAACTAGCCAATTGAGAGAGAAAGATATATAGGGTTAGGGTTTAGAATTATTGCGCAAGCAAAATTATCTTTAGAAAGTGTTTATTATAATATGGAAAGAAGATAATTTCCTTAAAATTTTAACCCTATAGATATGGCAATCAGTGGTTACTTTCAACGGCTAGTAAAAAATTAGTTACTGACACAATCAGTTGTAACGGCTAGAAAAACAGTGGTAAAATAACATTGTCAGTGGAAACTGTGAACTAGCAGTGGTAATTTTTCACAAAAATTTCAAAGAGCAGTGGTAAATAAAATCATGTGATAACAAGACTGCTCTTACCATAGTTTTTAGCAAACTCCCAGCTATCAACGGATTTGATATGTCTTTACCATGAGCCGTTTGCTATGGACTAGCCAACTCTTAATCATAAAGAATATGGTGAGTTGATAACCATATAGTTTTTGGTAAACTATCAACCATAAACGGATTTGTCAAGTCTTTACCAGTAGCCGTTTGCTCTGGACTAGTTGATTCTTATGTGTGTAAGATATGGTGAATCAATAACCATTTGTTGTGTATCTCAGATATACACCTTTTAAACTCAACTCCCATCAAGACTTGTCCATTATAATGCTCAAAATCAGAAAGATAGGACTTGTTGCCAGTCATGTGCCTTGAACACCCACTATCTGTATATTCTTGATCTGATCTTTTTGACCTTGGATGTTCCTGCACATAAGAGTAAAGAGTTAGTTTCTTTTGGGGACCCAAGCCATGATTGACTTGGATCTGCCTCGTGTATCAATATAGTGAAATCTATTAAAGGTCATTGATACACCATTGGGATTGGTTGTAGAGGTATTTCCTTTAGGTTTCCATTCCCAACGTGCTGAGGCCTTCACAGCATTGCCCATGTCCCCCTTTTTCTTGTTCAAAACCCTTGCAGTGGTAACTTTTGAATGACCAGTGGAAACTGCTGGTTTCTTTTTAGGCACCCACTGTTGGTTATAATTAACCTTTTTAGCTTGAAAGGTTCCTTTCCCTGTTTGTGCAGATTTTGCAAAAGTTTTTTTGAAGTTTGCACTTTTAACAGGTGACTTAGGGTGAGCAGTGTTAACAGTTTTTGCAGTGGCAAAAGTTTTGAGGCCACTTCTAAGTTGAACTGCTCTTGGGACCATTTTGCAATGTGAATTAGGGTGTACACTATTTTGAAACCTGTTAGTCTCCACCCTTTTATTCCCATGGACTTCCCTTCTCCCAACATGATAGTCACAATAAGCATGTAAATGATTAAAACTACCACAGATATAGCATGCCTTATTGTACATTACAAAATCACTACCTAGTTGTTGAGATTTGACATGATTCCAACTCCTCTGGTTACCCCTAGGAGCTGAAGGCTTGTTCCTATACATCTCAGCATACCTTACAGTTGGTCTAGGTTTATTAACTGGTTTCCTAGGTTCCTCTGTAACAGTATTAACAACTTTTGGGATAGAAGCCTCTACATTCTTTTTAACATTCTCATCAACAACATATGAGTCACTAGCACTCTCAAAAACATCATTATCAAGCTTAATCTCTTCCTCACTTTTCACCACTGTGTCCTTTAAAGGACCATATTCTCTTTCAAGATCCTTAAAATCTTCTAAGCCTGTATGAGCTAAGTCTATACCTGGAGGTGAATGAACACCCCTTAGTGGTGGAGGCACAGTATTATAACCCATACCAGACTTAGCTTTATTATATATTTGAACATTCCAAATTTTATCAATTGACTTAGACTGATGATAACATGTATCTAAAGTTAAATTGACATTTTCAATTTTCTTTTAAAGTTTTTCAAGCTCTTTTTGGTATGCTTCATTCACAGCACTTGTATGTTCTACCTCTCTTCTAAGAAGAATCATATCATCATTATATTTGGACTCATTTGACTGATAGTGCTCTATTTGCTTTTCTAACACTGGCATAGCTCTTCTAAGATTAGATACAGTATAATTAGCAGTATATAACTCTTGTATTTCATTAGAATATAGATCATTAAGCCTTTCAACTTCTTTAGCAGCCCTACATGTTTTAGAACAACTATCAAAGTTTTGTACCTCAGAGTCAGAGAAAGCCATGAGAGCAAATTCAGTAGCAACAAGAGCAGCATCAGAATGTTCTTCTTCTTGTTCATCAGCCATGAAACTCCAATCATAGCTCACACCATCAATAGCCAGCATTGCCTTTGGTTCTTCCACAGTTGGTCCCTTCTTTTGCTTGTACCAAGTAGACCTGTTTTCCTTGGTCTTTGGTCTTCTGCACTCTCTAGCAAAGTGTCCAAACTTGTGGCAGTTAAAGCACTCTACTTTCTTCTTATCAAAGCCTGCAGTTTCATCACCATTGATGTGAATAGGCTTGCCAGTCTTCTTGTAGAATTTCCTAGCCCTCATGCTAAGAAGAGCTATCTGCCATTTAATATCCATCTCCTCCAAGTCATCTTCATCAATTTTCTCTATGTCTTCATGAATTAAGACAGAGCCATCAACTTGTGTGGATATGAAAGCATAAAAGGTAGAATCTCCAATACTAGCAACCTTCTTCTTTGAAACTGCAGTGGTAACATTTACATTACCAGTGGAAACTTTAGAACCAGCAATGGCAACTTCATCATCACTGTCATCTTTAGTGTCATCACTGTCAACAGAGGTTGACAACAATGCCAAGCTACTAGAGCTTGTGCCAAGTTTCCCTGCCTTCTTTAACCTTTGCTCAATAATTTTGAAGTTGTTGTAAAGGTCATTGAGCTTCATTGTTTCTATGTCTGATTTGTTTTCCCAGACAGTAACATTGGTTTGAAACTCTGAAGGCAAACTTCTTAGAAACTTCAAATTGAGGTCTTCCTTTTCTACCTCAATGCCAAGCACAGTCAGTTGTGTAACAATCTTCTGGAGTTTGGTAAAGATGCTATCAAGTGAGTCATTGCTTGAAGCAGAGAAATTTTCATAGCTTTGCTTCAATAATGTCTTTTGTGTCTTCTTTGTAGCATCATTACCACCAAACACTGAGTAGATCTCTTCAAACAGTTCCTTTGCAGTTGTGTACTTGCTAAATGCAATGATCTGATCTTTAGGAAGAGTCATCAGCAACAAACTTCTAGCTTTAAGATCATTCTTCTTGCAAGCCTTTTCAATACTAGATTCAGGCACAGAAACTTTCACAACATCTGTGTCACCAACCTTCACAGTACTAGTCACAGGCTTGAAAGAATCACCAGTTTGAATGATCTCCCATAGAGCATAGTCCTGAATGAGAAATTATTGCTCTATCAGTATCCTCCACATCTCAAACTCATTAAGTTTGAGCTTAGGTAGTCTTGGTGTAGAAGAGTTTGATTGGTTGTTTTCCATCTCCATTGAATTGAGTGAGTAGGTTAAGCTAATTCCTTGGATCTTTTAAAACAAAATATCAGAACCTTCGCTCTGATACCACTTGATGGATCTGGACACACTCCTTGTGTCAATGATATTTTGTATGATATTATTTTGCACGCGAAATTTACTTAGTAATACTTAGAAGATGGATTATATGATGTATTGTAAGTAAACACAGATTAAACACAAAACTTAAGCTCCAATATTATTGATGAATAATACGAGTGATCTTAGCTTATCACTAGGGTTACACCTTGAAGCCTTTGTGAGTAATACGTAGGTAATTTTACAAGTACCTAAGACAACGACCTAGGACCTCTTTTTATACAACAAGGAGTCCTTTACAAGATAAGTATAAAGCTAACCTAATAGAATATACACAAGATCTATTCTATACTTATCTAGACGCGTTTAACTAAACATAAACTGATAGCAATGGTAACAAAGTACTGGCAGTGAGAATACATTTCCACTGCTAGTGTTAATTCAAACAGTGTAAACCACAACTATCCATGGTAACGGATTATTCCCAACAGGTCGCCTTACTGGGCCACCCAATCGCCTGAAGGTCGCTGAAGAGAGAAAGCTAACGTGACAGGGAAAATAAGAAGTATTGACTCTCATTACTGGAGGCAGCCTTAGCGTTTATGATCTAGTTCTTGGTCATTAATATTTTATTTCATTCTTTGACAAATAATCTACTACCTCCGTCCCAAAATTATTGTCCTCTTTTGACTTTTTGAAGTCTTATTTTTTCAACTTTAATCTTAAATATTTTCGTTTGTGTTATATAATAGTTGTTGTAAAATATATGAATGGATTTGTTTTACAATGTATTTTCCATTGATATAATTTTCAATAAGTATTATATAACATAAACAAAAATATTAAAGATCAAAGTTGATAAAACATGACTTTAAAAAGTCAAAAGAGGACAATAAATTTGGGACGGAGGGAGTAATATATGAAACCAGATTATTGGAAAAAGGTCAAAATCAAGGTTTCGTTTTCATCTTTTTCCAACTTGATGAGTTTAACAAAATGTGTACGATTGTAGAGACCAAGTGGATGAAGAGTGGGGGCATCACATTTAAAGTTTGGGCAAATTGTCTGAAAAGGCATCGAACTTGCCACCTTTTCTTTTTGTGGCCATCGAACTTTTTTTTTCCTATTGTAGCCCTAAACTTGCCTAATTTTCCTTTTGTAGCCTCTAATCAGAAATTAATTACATAAATTTACATAAATCGTCCCTGTGGCTCTAAACAATTACACCGTTCATCCTTGTGTAACTTTATATCTCTTCCCTTCCCTTATGAAGATAACTCTCTTATCTCTTCCCTCTCTCTCTCTCTGGATCACAGGTAACACTACCATCATCACCTCGCCACCACTCACACGTAAAACTTTCAATGAAACTACACAAACACAAAGCATCATCTCGTTTCACCCTTCCTTCTTCTCTCTTATTTCAGACATAAACACCAGAAAATCATTCATTCTCCCCAATTTCACACACTAAAAACACACATTGCGCAATGGCTAATATCTTTCACTATTTTGCCCTAATTTTTTCGCAGGTTATCTCTAATCCCCAATTGTTACGAGCTAATTTAGTTTAATTTTAAAAATTTGTTATTAATTGTCTAGAATTGTTATAAATTCGTATGCCTGTGTGTTTAATTTAGTTGTATGATTTTTGTTTTGATTGCATTTTCGAGTAAGTAAACTTTAGGTTTAGAAGAAGTTTGGGTTTTGCTATTACTTCATAAATAATTGCATATAAAGTGTTTGATAATGACCGGATGGTTGTCAATTTCAACGGTTATATAGGGGAAGTACTGTGATAATCTTAAATTTGAGCTGACAATATAGGAAATTGATTCGGATAATTATTAGTTGCATAGCACGAGGACTGTCTTAAGCTTAGCTAAATTTGTTTTGATATAGGGTACTCTCACTTATATTATCATTGTCACCAGTTTCTTTAACAAGTCTATGAATTGTTACATTTTCTATGTATTCCCTTTTGCTCGTTTTTTTTGTTGTTGAATGTGGACTCATTTTGACTCTTTGAAGTTCTTGGTAGAGGGATTAAGATGTACTGTGAAGTCTGTGATACTAACAATTATTGTTGTTTCTATGATACAGACCTGATACTGAAATGATTCAAGCTCTGAATAAATTCAAAGCGGATTTCGATGGTCAAGTTGTTTCTTTGGAGCGGATTCAGCCGTCTTCGGATCATGTTCCTCACAGGTGACACGTTATTTGCTTCATTCGTTGGAACCAAACAGTACAAGTACGTGGTTAACATAACATTATGTTGTTATAGGACGTATATCTAGCAATATTGCTGAATTATTGCTTTGGCATTTATAACAGAGATATGATGGCTGACGCAAATATACTTCAAGGTGCTATATTCCATGATGATGCTGTAGAAGACACCGAAGAAATACTAACAAACAACACACCTCAAGCTGATGGTCAAAATAAAGTATCTGATGATGTTCCGAAAACACTTGGAGCAAAGCCTAAACAAAGAGTAACTTGTGTTAGGTCACTAGTTTTACAACACAAGCAACATAGAAAGAGATATAGGCGGTTGAACAATAAACCAAACACACACACACGATACAAGTGGAGTACGGTTATGCGTAGAATATGTGTGAAAGAAATAAATTGAACAACCAACCCTCAAGAGAGGGTTATACAAGAGTATTTATAGGAGGGAAGCTAGGGCAACACTTCCTAGTCCCTTCCTTTCTCCTATGGGCTTGGGCCTAAGCTCATGGGCCTTCTACATAAGCTTAAGGCTAATAACAAACATAAAGGCCATAATTAAGCTAACTATTACATATGAATCACTAACACTTGATTAAGGTTTAGGAGTGATTCCAACAATCTCCCCCTAAGTGTTGGTGATGAATGAATATGAACGGTGAAGGCTTTGATGTAATAGTAGCTTTGACGTCTTCTGACATTCTTCTTTCTTGTGAGAAGAATTGCCTTGATTTGAACAATCTCCCCAGTGTAGAGAAATTGTTTTCTTTAAACAGTTTTGCTTTGACGTCTTCTTTAACTTTGTTCTTTGATCATTGTTCTTTGTGATGGTAATGATAGTATGTTGTTGTTGTGTGCATCAAATCTGCCTCAGGTCTGCTTCGCTGCTACAGTGTCTCCACGTCATTCTTCAACATGCTCACACGCTCTTTAACGTTGGATAATAGTACTGATGAAGTTCTTTAAGTCTTTAACTTTGTAGATTCTTTGGATTGACGAAGAATCATTCTGACTTTTGTGTTGCTTTTGGATAGAACTTCCATTAGTGATGATGTTGGCATGAGCATGTGAAGAATCTACACGATCATTCCGCTCCAGAGCTTCCATAAGAAGAAAACATAAAAACGGTTAGTAATAAGCGGATTCCGGCACTTACAAGTTTGAACTTCGAGAGTGTTAACAGCATAGTGTGAAAACACAACTCTAATTCTCACAAAAGCCGTTCCTGAACTAGAGTCCCACAAGTGAGATAACGCGATGTACCGAAGTACACCTACAGTTCAGATGAGTCGCTGAGGTACACTGAAGCATCACCTCACGACTGTAGACCGTTTGAGACACACTAAGCGTAATCCACGGGGAGTTACCGAAGTGACCTGCTGTCAGGGCTGTTTGATGTTGACCATGGCATGAGTTTCCATTCAATCACTAAGGATCACAGTTGTGAACCTCTCATAAATGTTCTTGACAAATTGCTAAGATCTGTGAAGGACTCGATAACGTACCACTGATGTTCTTATTGTTGAACATCAAGTGATGAAATGTCAAGTGTACCTAAGAGATCTTTTGATAAATCTCGTGGCTCTAGACTCAATAGTGCATTTTGGTTTTCCTGAGCGGAGACTAGGGAGAGGGTCTCCTTCTTCAATACCAGCGATCTCTAAGAGAAAGTCAATAGTTTACGTAGGGTTCCCTGTGAGAATGAAACAAGCTTCTGTTGAGAGAAACTTGAGTGGCTAAGAAGGTTTAGTGCATGCGTCACTGGGTCCATGACGACTTTTAATCTTCAATACCGGCGTCACTAAGTGACAACCAGTAGCATATGAATTGAACCCGGTGTTTGCCCTAAGTTGAATAATTTGGAGAGCTATTTCTTTTCACCCTTTTCTTTGCATTTCTTTTTAATTCTTCAACTCCTTCTTTCTCCGATTCTCATTTTCTCCTTTTTATAATCGTACCTAAGGACTTCTAAGTACTAACTATTTATGATTTCCTTAGGTGAACCCGGTGATGTTGCCAGGAGTGCGAACCGGGCGTTGATAGCCGGTGATGTTAATCCTAGGTCGACCACCAACAAAGCTTTCCAAGGTTCTGAACTGATCCCGTCGATACAACCTTTCATCAATCATTCTGATGATCCTCTGCACATCCCTTCTGTCCTGAGAGTTCCATCGCTTTTGAGACCCTATGCCTTTATATATCGCCTTCAACCGATAAGCCAATCCGTCCCTAACCTTCTTCAAAGTGTGATCCCCAAACTTGTGAAGATCTCTACACGCCATCAAGCAATTTCGTTGAAGTTCACTGCGATAAACGACGCCGAATGGTTTGCTGACGAGTGTGTATTGTGGAAGCTGGTTGATGTCGGGAAGATCTAGCTGAGGTGGAGTGAAGTTGACACTGGTCTGATATGATTCAACTGCGAGCTGGAGATCTTCTACACGTTCCGTGATGACTATGCGTCTGATGAAGATAAGCAAGGACTTGATGAATTCACGTTGTACTTCAGTTGAAAATTTTCTCATGCGACCCTATACTTTTGCAAGGTACATGTCTTCAATGTCGTTGATAGACAAATTCTCAAAGTCCGCTTCAGAGAATGCATAATCCCTTTCGTCTTGCCTTTTGACCACAATATTCTTGAGGAAAGTGTAGTCCCATTTAGACGAAAGATCAACATGTTTGATGGCAACGATACTCTTAGTACTGAACACTTCATGTTGAGACTTCTGAACC
The DNA here is from genome assembly GCA_019973895.1 of Chrysanthemum seticuspe. Classification (NCBI taxonomy): domain Eukaryota; kingdom Viridiplantae; phylum Streptophyta; class Magnoliopsida; order Asterales; family Asteraceae; genus Chrysanthemum; species Chrysanthemum seticuspe. The sequence continues at coordinate 64,001,617 of BPTQ01000004.1, read as the reverse complement.
TGGCAGCTTCTGTAGTAGATTCTTCGGCGTTCTGGCCAATGGTGAATCCCATACAGTGCATCACGGCCATACTCTGCCACATTGTTGGAGAACATGTGGTTAGCTCTTTCCTCGATGGCTATGCAGTTAGAGTATACGGCTGCCGGGAATGGAAGTGTCAGTGATGTAGCGTATTTCCTTGAACCATCACCACCGTGAAGAAGAAATTCCAAGTATTTGTTGAAGAAATATCGGAATAGAATCCTAGGCTCATCTGGTTGGCCAATTGTTGGTAGAGGTTTAGACTAGTCGGTGTAATATGGAGGGTTGTCCCGTTTGGTGAAGTCGATGTTTGCTTCTGGGTTGAGCGAATCCATGTTGTTAGACATAGCTCGAGCAATGTTTTCAAGGTGATATTCGACTGCGATGGCACTTTCCGAGCTATCTTTTAACAGTTGAAAAGCTTCATTCTTGATTCGCCTCAACTCAGATTTCGTCATCTTCTTTACTCGGAATTTTTCTTGCAGTATCTTAGCGTGCTCCAATGTATTACCGTCTACCAGATCTTGACCTTCAGCTGGATAGGGGGTGGAGTTAACAAGTGTAGAAAACCATTCAAATTCTTCAATGTTATCTTCATCTAGCCATGATACGACGTCAGTCTTGGGCGCCTTCTTCTTCTTTTTCTTAGGCCTAGATGATGATTTTGGTTTCTGTACTTTGTCGGGAGAGGCTGGTTGTTGTTGGGGCTCATGGAATTCTTCATCGTCACCACCCGTATACTCAAAATGATCACCGGTTTTCTGAGTCTCGGGTGGTAACTCAAAAGAATCCTGAGGTTTTTCAGCAGAAGAGCGAGGAGGAGACTTTTGTTGTGCTGGAGTCTGTTAGGGTGGAGGTTGCATTGAAGATGATTCACCAGACTTCTTCGGGCGTTTGGGCTCGTTGTCTTTATCCTTATCCTTGTCATCATCGTCTCTTGGATGTTTCGGCCTTTCAGCTTCTTCTCTACATGCTGATTTTAGTTGGTATTCCAGCAATGCTTCAAGCAATTTACCTTCGTGAGAGGCAATTGTTGCAGATCGTTTGGATAGTTGAGCTACCAGTCGGTCAACTAATTCAGCATCTGAAAAGATTATGGGATCAACAGGATTGATGTTCACGTGCATTGGTGTTGATTTCATAGTCTTCTTGGCCAGATGAAGTAGATTCGGATAGAGTTGTTTGGTGAATAACTCCTTTGTAACTTTAGGAACAAAGTCAAGAAGGTAATTGTGAGTGTAACCTTTGATCATTTCGTCCATTTTCCCTTGAAGATCATCTTTCATGAGCTTCTGAACATACTCCCTTTCAACTTGCATCTCGTCATTCTCGTCATGAAGATACTGTATCTGATCAGCGTAGAAATTCATCTTCCTGTAGAGCATGTCTTTCTTTCTGACTTGTTTGACAGCATTCACAATTCTTTTATGAGTTTGAGAAATCCAAGATCGAGTTGGCTTCTTCACTGATTTGGATGTTGATTTGGTTGATCTTTTAGATGGTGGTGGTGAAGAATGAGATGATGAATCTGATGATGATGAGATGTGAGGAGATTCAGGGTCCTTAGGAGGTTCAGAAGTTTTCTCCTTGGAATGAGTTGGACTGTCTAGAAGAAGTTGATCATAGTTCACTTCGTCATCTTGTTCAGTTTTAGCTTGTTCTTCAGCCTGAATCCTAGCTTCTTCATCTGCTTTAGCTTGAGCTGCAGCTTCTTCATCAACTTTATCTTTCTCTGATTTCTCAGTTTCTAGTTCCTCAATGTCATGCTCAGTAGAATCTTCCACGAGCTTTTGCTGTTGTACAAGGGTGGTGGCACCAGTTCCCTTATCGGGTTGATTAACCGCATCAGGAATTGGTGAAGAGTGGACACCACCACTCGACCCTCCGGGGCCACGCATTTGATCTTGTTCAAATTCTTTAGCTTTTTGTAGGTGTTTAACGATTTTAAACTTCTTCCTGTAGGATGTATCCAGTTGCTCTTCATCTGAGCTTGAGCTTTCATCATAAGGTACAAGTACTGGAGTCTTCCCTTTTCCTTGGATAGCTGGTGGACTGGGAGGTTTTGCTACTGAAGGAGGTGCTTCGGTTGCAGATTCAGATAGAAGACCTCTTCGTCTGATTGTGTATCTTTAGAGCTTTCGTCTACTAGCTTTCTTTGTGGTTCAAGCTTTGGAATGGGAATAGGACCAGCTTCCTTAGAAGGAACAGTCTTTTTACGTGGAGGATTCCTTTTGGGAAACTTCCTCTGACTCTCAGTGCTTGCAGCACTCCCTGCACTGCCTCTTCTGGTTCTCCGTGTAGGTGTCCCAGAAGGTTTCTCATCAAGATGACCAACTTTGCCTTCTTTCACTGCTACCAGATACCTTTTGTATGTCTCGAGCTTTTTGATTTCGTTTGAAAGAAGGTGATCAGGTAATACAACACCCTGTTTCTTTGTTGATGATTCCTTGATTCTGACCGTTAAAATAGGCTCAGTCAACATGTCGTGATTGTCGGGGTCATTAAGCCTTTTGGGAATATCAGGATGAAGTCCAAGTGCTCTCTGGATCAACAATTTAGTGTATCTGACATAGGGAATCTTTGAACCAAGCTTTTTGAGAAATGACATCATGTCATCCCATATCAGAGCTTCAAGCTCAATGTGCTTCATGTTGATTAATGACCAAAAAATTTGCAGTTCTATAAGCTTGGGATGCTCATAGCCGCTATCACGACCAAAGACAGATTTGGTAATGATGATGTAGAGAATTCTCCACGGTTGAGGAATGTTCTTAAGCTCCACATGAGAGTGCTTAGTGATAATTCCTGCATGTGTGATGGTGACTTGTTTATGATTGAGCGTCACAGTCACTGCACTTTGACCTTTGATCCTTTGCATTGAATTCCAGAACTGTTGCATGTAGATCTCCGGTACTGTAGCAGAATGTGAGAGCATGTTCTGGTAGGGATGATTCTTGAGAATATCCATAGCAATCAAACAGGAAGATTCTAAGCAGGTGAGGGTTTCAAAGTCAACCCTGAGGTTGTTCTTTCCAATCTTCTTTGGATAGCCATTAGGGAAGATATCAGTAATTGTGAGAACATCTGGTGCATCCACATTCATTTGAGCTGCCATAGCTTGATCTGAAATAACATTAGCCAAAAGAACCAACATATCGAAAGACATTATCTTAGTCAACAGAAGGTTTTATTGTCTAATTATTGAATGTACAATGTTAATGATTGTTACGAGTCCAAAGTCACTTGTTTGTTCAATAGTCCAATGACGTCATGATAAGTTTCGTGAGTTAGTTAACTTTAAGTTTTAAAGTTTATGTTATCACTTATTTAACACAACATATTAAACGTTTAAGTTTATTAGTGACATTATTGGTTTCGTGACGTTATGATTTATTTATTTACAAGTTTGCACGCGTAACAGTTCATAATGAAGGTTAGATCAAGGCTTATGCGTAGAAATGGTAGCTTATGCGTAAACAGGAGAAGTATACGCGTAGACGCAGGCTTATGCATAGGATCCTTACTTACGCGTAAGAAATGTTACGCGTAGGAAAAGGGAACCTTATGCGTAAAGCTTACGCGTAGGCGTATATAAAACCTTACGCGTAAGGCTTACTCGTAAGAGTAGACCTTATGCGTAGAGGTCACCGTTTACGCATATCCTTCACATGATACGTGTAGTCCCTTTGTAGAACCTTACGCGTAATAGTTACACGTAAGATTTCTCTTACGCATAACTTGCTACGCATAAGGTGATCATTATGCGTAGATGGTTAACAACCTTGATTCTGAGTTTTACGAGTAGCAAGCCTGAAATAACATCATCATAACATCAATATTATCATTAACATTCATTATAAAACAGATCATGGCATGAATATTCATCAAACATTTTACGCGTAAAAACCCTTACGCGTAAGACAAAACCCTAAAGTTCATGAATTACTCGTAAGAAATTTAGCCATAGGATTTGCACAAAAATGATTCTGGTAGTACTAGTATGCGTATAGAGTAGGTTTATCCAAGTTTTAACATCAAATATGTCATGAATCAAAAATACCCAAACCGTATGAACTAAAACCCTAGTTTCCAATTTATGATTCATTAGTGTTTCTGGGTGATTTCTGGGCTTAGAAATGGTTAATTCAACTTGAAAACAACCTTATACAACAATCTTTAACACCAAAAACATTCTCATTTGAAAACACCCAAATTAACGTATAAACCCTAATTCCTCAAAACAATCAATTAGTGTTTCTGGATGTGTTTAAGTGATGAAAACGTATACATTGATGTTATACAAACGTTTTGACACAATCTTTTTCATCACAAACACATAAACACGATTAAGTGTTCATACGCATATGCGTAGATCACTAGAATCACAATATCTCAAGTTTTAACCGTTAGATTAATGAAAGATTCAAAACCATTGTTTAAAAACTTGTTAGGAACGCAAAAACACTTACAGATTGATGATCAGAAACACGGATTTGAAGAACGATTTTAGTGCGTTGGATATGTTAGATGAAAATAATAAATGTGAAAGGTTAAAGTTAGGTGGAGGTGTTTTATTAAAATGACTTTGTGCTTTTGGCAGTTTTAGTCCCTCCACCTTTTCCATTTTCATTCAAAGCCTTTAAACTTCCATTTTGGTTACCAAACGAAGAATTCTTGGAAATAACTTTGACGACACTACCCCTCGACTTAAGAAATAATGAAAGGTTATAAGTTTTAGTCCGAGGAGTGCAGTAAACCAGAAATGTGACCATCATTATAAAGAATCAACCGGGATAGGATAACATGCAAGTACACGGGTGTTTTGAAACAATTAAGTATTTATTTTCTCCCCCTCAACATTTGATCGGAAAAATATTGAATTTTGAAAGATTAAAGTGTTGACGGAAGAAATGTACTTGCCATGTTGAAAGAAAAATAGATAGAAGAATATTTTTGTTGTTTTATCAGGTTTTATATTTTTGTATTTTGTTTTTGAAAAATTATTTACAAAAGAGATTTTGGTGTTTGACAGGTTTTTAAGACTGTTTTAAGAGATCATCTAGTTCCTCTTGAGTCAAACACCTCATACCAATTCGGTGGACCAACTCATTAAACCTAGCGGGAGGCAAGGCTTTGGTGAGAAGATCTGCCAATTGGTATTCTGTACCCACGAAGTATAATTCAACTGTACCCTATTATACATGATCCTTGATGAAATGATAGCGAAGATCGATGTGCTTTGATTTCGAGTGTTGAACTGAGTTGCACAAGATCGCAATGGCACTCCGATTGTCACAGTACATCAGGATTCTGTCAAATACGTAACCATAGTCTTTGAGTTATGTTCTCATCCAGATGACTTGAGCACAACACGCCGACATGACTACATATTCTGCTTCAGTTGATGACAGCGATGTACAATCCTGCTTCTTCGATTGCCAGGACACCAGTTTATCACCAAGAAATTGTAGTGCTCCTGAAGTACTTTTCCGTGAATCTAAGCATCCTGCGTGGTCAGCGTCTGAAAAAGCGATTAGTTCAAAACCAGAATCCTTCGGATACCAGATCCCCAAGTTAATGGTTCCCTTGATGTATCAGAGGATTCTTTTAGCCTCAGAGAGGTGGGTTTTAGTTGGTCGTGACTGATAACGGGAGCATAGATAAACGGCAAATACAATATCAGGTCTGCTAGCTGTTAGATACATGAGAGACCCAATAATACTTCGGTATTTGGTAGGGTCCACTAATTTCCCATGTAAATCAGCGTCTAGCTTCTTAGTATGAGTCATTGGTGTGGCATAAGTGTCACAGGTTTTCATTCCAAATTTGTTTAACAATTCAAGGGCATATTTGGACTGACTCAAGAAAATACCACGGGGTGATTGATGAACTTGCAGTCCTAGAAAGAACGTAAGTTCACCCATCGTGGACATTTAAAATTTTTTCTTCATTAGTTTTGCAAAAGAGATTGAGTACTTTTTATGTGTAGACTCAAAAATGATGTCATCCACGTAAATTTGAACAATTAAGATATGTGCCCCGTGATATTGTAAAAAAAGAGTAGGGTCGACCGGACCTTTGGTGAAATTATTAGCGATGAGAAAAGATGATAGCTTATCGTACCATGCCCGAGGAGCTTGTTTGAGACCATAAAGAGCTTTGTTCAGTTTGTAGACATGGTTCGGGAACTCGGGATCAACGAATCCTTCTGGTTGGCTGACATAAACCGTTTCTTTCAGTTGTCCGTTGAGAAAAGCAGTTTTGACATCCATCTGAAAGACCGTCATATTCATATGAGCTGCGAACGCGAGAAATATCCGAACAGCCTCAAGATGAGCAACCGGAGCAAAAGATTCTTCAAAGTCTATTCCCTCTTCCTGACGATAACCCTTAGCAACTAGACGTGACTTGTTTCGGATTACGTTCCCTACAGCATCCAATTTGTTTTTCCAAATCCATTTGAGACCAATGACGTAGACCCCTGTTGGTCGTTCAACCAGTTCCCATACATCAAGACGTTTGAATTGGTTGAGTTCTTCTTGCATGGATTCAATCCAGTTGTCTTTTGTCATTGCGTCTTTAATGTTTTTAGGCTCAGATTGGCAGACAGTGAGTGCATAAATGCAATGTTCACCATCTGTGTGAAGATGTTGTCTTGTAACGATTGGTTGATTCGGGTTGCCAATAATATTTGCCAGAGGATGGTCTTTTGTACATCGATGTGTAGAGGGTTGATGTTGGTATACATTGTGCAGATTTTGAGGATTCAAATGGTTTGTTGATGATTCCGCGACATCAGGTGCAGCAGTCTCATTAGCAAACGGGTTAAAGAACGCATTTGGATCAAAATCTGCAGGTGGGGGTACTTCATTAAGAATATCATCTGCTGGTTCATCATTGTTGGAAGCGGTTTGTTCAACTGTTGTGGTGGAGTCAACTGGTGGTGCTTCTTCAACAGTAGTTGTTGTAGCAGGTGTATCAGGTATCAGAGTAGTATCAGGTTGAGCAACGGAAACAGCGGATACACCTGGAGCACATTCATCAATATCGTCACTGAACAGAGGAGCAAATAACATTTCCATTTGTTGACGAGTGAGCTGGGGGCTTTGTTCAGCTGATGATGGGGGTTGGGGGAAGTTTAAGCGGTTGTGACCGGGTTCCAAGCTGTTATACTCAGAAGCCATCTCCGTAAGTTCATCAAAATGAGCATGAATCGTTTCCATAACCTGCTTTGTACGACGATTCCAGATCCGGTAACCTTTAGAATTCTCACAATATCCAATAAAGACGCCAATGTCAGCTTTGGCTTTGAGCTTTCCAAAATCATCACGATCATTATTCAGATAGCATAGGGATCCAAATACATGAAAGTGTTTGAGATTCGGTTTATGGTTGTGGAGAAGCTCAAAAGGTGTTTTGTTGTGGCGTTTAGTAATCATAGAACGGTTTTGAGTATAGCATGCAGTAGATACAGCTTCTGCCCATAAGTAATATGGAAGTTTAGCATCGATTAACATTGTTCTTGCAGCTTCCACTAACGTTCGGTTTCGTCTTTCAACAACTCCGTTTTGTTCTGGTGTACGTGCAATAGATGTCTGATGCTGAATTCCCACTTTCTCATAAAATTCACGAAGGGTTTGGTTAACAAATTCAGTTCCTTTGTCTGTTCTGATTTGGCGGACGGTGTTCCGGAGCTGAACTTGAATTTTCGTGAGAAAGGTGATGATCATTTGTGGAGCTTGGTATTTGCTTCGAAGAAAGTAGACCCAAGTCCATCGTGAATAGTCATCAACAATTACTAAGATGTAGCGTTTGCCATTGATCGTTTGCACGCGCATCGGGCCACACAAATCCATGTGAAGAAGATGAAGCACATGCTGAGAGCTGTGTTCCACCTTTGAAGGAAAATGAGCACGAGTGCTTTTCCCTTGTTTACAAGCTGAGCAAAGGTGATCTTTAGAATACCAGAATCGTGGTAGACCTTCAACTAGTTTGTGTCGAGCAAGATTGGTTATAGTTTGAAAGTTTAAATGTAAGAGACGATGGTGCCATAGCCAAGATTTTGTTGATGTTGCCTTTGAAAGTAAGCAGATGGGAGATGAAGCAACCATGTCTTGCATAGAGATAGTGTAAACACTTGAGTTACGCGAGCCAGACATAAGGTCGTTTCCTTGTAGATCACGAATGAAACAAAATTTCTCCCGGAAAGCAACCTCCAAATCTCCATCACAGAACTGACCAACTGAAAACAGATTGTGACCGAGGCCTTCCACATAATAAACCCTGCTAATTTCGATGTTCCCATTGATATAGTCTCCGTAGCCCATGATAGCTGCGAAGTGATCATTCCCGAATCTGACAGTGCCAATGAACTTTGCAATAAAGTTTGATAACAGTTTAAGGTTGCCTGTCATGTGTCGGGAACATCCGCTATCAACAATCCAGAGAATGATCTGTATCACCTGCATTACACACAGACGACACAGATGGAATAGAAGTAGATGTGGAACCCGAAATGTTAGAGGGTTCCGGAGCAGTTATAGTAGACATACACACATCAATATCTTTAGGCATCCATTTAAATCCTAGTGTGTTATATATCCATTTCTGCCATCTATAACTACTATTTGCTTTAGTCTTAGTGAATGCACTATGTGGTACTACATTCTTTGGAGGTGAAACTGGAGCCACAGGGACAACAATGTTTGCCTTAGAATCTAAAGAAGGCGTTTTACCAAGCACAGACTTAGAAAGATTAGTGGGCCTAGAGGTATTCCGATTCTTAGGATTCCGTAAACGAGAGATGATAGCTTTAGCAACACATTTGTCATGACAATCAGAATTCATACTTTTACGACAAATAACACAAGGTGCATCAGACTGAATATCAAAAGTACTTAAAGGTTTAGCATTCGTTACATCACTATTTCTATTACATTTGCCAGACGCAATATCTATAGTGGAAGCAACGTGAGTTTTATTCATTGTCCTAGGGTGTTCTTCTACTTTAGCATTCCTTATTGATCTTTTCTTAGGTCGCAACTTCCTATTCTTCGATGTAGTGCTCCTAGGCTGTGAAGTGCGGACGTTTGGAAAGAGGCAACTATTCCTGTTTCAGTAGAAGGAAGCACGTTAGCAACTTGTGTTTTAGCAGTAGGCATTCTAGGTTCATGATTACTAAGTGTTACTGGTGCTATTCTCTTAATCACGGTAGGCGGAAGTTGTTCATACTTTCCTAACATTTCTCTTAACTTAGAGATAGTGTGAATCAAATCTTGATTTTCAGAACAAATATTACCAGCAAAATTCATTACTTCTCTAGTGTGTGCAAGATAATGATCAAGTTCGTTTGATGCTTCATGACGAGTCTTATTGAGTAAATAAAATATGACACAATATTCCTGTTTAACTTTTACAAGTTCTTGTTCATATTTTGAGATTTGACTTTTCAAAGACACGTTTTGATCATCCAGTTGCTCAAATTTTGGATTTAATTGCAACTGGTGGATTTTGTTTTGCAAAGCAAGTTCACGATTTTGACAATCTTTTTGACACCATTGAAGACGACGTTTTGCATTTGAAAGCTCGTGTAAGAGACGTTCGTTTTCAACTATTAAAGACTCGATCTGAAGCACATTATCAGTATTCTCAACAGTTACGACATTATCAACAGTATCAGCAGAGATATAATCAGATGCATATGACACAGAATTCAATAACACAATATTATGGATATCAGCACAGATAACATCATTCAAGAGTCGATCAAAATCTTTTCTCAACATTTTCTTTTTACGTTTAGTATTAGAAATAGATGTTTCTGTTTTCTCGAAAACGACTTTTATCACTCCAAGTTCCTTATGAAAGTCCCGTTCCCAAGATAATGCACAATTTTTCAAATTTTTAACATTTGGTAAAAGATTTTTCTGAAAAATGTCTCTTTGTTCTCGTGCCAGAGGCGATTGAAAATGTTGAACTTTGATTTCAGAATGATATTCTATCTCATGTTGTAAAGTTTTGAGGTCAGCCATGAAAATGTCAAAATATCTAAGAATTTTGCGATTTTCAGGTTTTGAGTTTACTTCACTGATGGAAGGTAAAGGACCATAAATTTGTGCATAATCTGGTTGGGGATTATCATTAGAAGACTCAGACGTTTTTATGATAACCCTTGGTGTGTTAGAAGAATCCGTTGGTGTGACGAAAGTGACCGGTTTTGAATAATTAAAAGGTTTGTTGTAAACAACCGTTTCTAATTTTGATCGACTCTCGTCTTCTGCATCTAATTCCTCTTGACGATGATATTCAACAACACTCATAACAGAATTATCAATTTTATATTCTGCACTGGAAACTTCAGGATTTGGTTTGAATGCTTTGGTTGAAAGCTTAGGTTTGTAATCAGCAAGATTCGGTCCATATCCATTTGGATTGGGTTTTAAAGTAAACTTTTCAATAGCAGTTACTGACTCACCATGTTTGTAAATAACAGTTTTAAACTCTTTAAGTTTGCGTTGCAAGCCGATAATTTCTTCAAGATGATCATCTATTCGTTTCGTTGAATGCTTTTTGTATGCAGAGAACTGTTTTTGACAAGTTAACAACTCAGCCTTAGCTTTGTGATTTTCTAAGGTGAGAGCGTTAATTTGCTTTTTATGTTCATGTTTCAGTTGTTCTATTTCAGACAACAAAGCATTCTTCGAAGCGGCTAGATCACGCATCTGTCTTTCTAAATATTTTTCGTTTTGATGAGATTTAGCAAAAGCGGCTTCAAAACCTTTTTCACGGTTTTCTTGAGTTTTGAAAAAGATGAGTTGCATTTTTAAACATTTAAAATCCTTGGTTAACAGTGCATTTTTACTTTTTAATTCCTGATTTAATGCACAACATTCTTCAATTTGGGATTGATGGTCTTTAAGTAAAAGAGCAAGATTTGGATGAGGTAAAAGTTCGGCTTATTCAACGGGAGTCACAACATGATCATTATTTAGATCCTCAAGTATAACCACGGAGTGAATTTGATTATCAAAGGAAACCATAAGGTCATCTTGATCATAAAATGTAACTACGGGGTCTAATTGAAAATTGTCGGAATGAGATGTAGATGACTCATTTTGAACATTCTGAGCCTTGCCGGATTCAGATGTTGGCGGAGATATTAGATCAGAGATAAATATGGTTTGTTCGGGTACCTAAGACAAGCCATCAGTGTCATACACTGGGCCTGTGTCACTCATATGTAACTCATGCATATTAGCCATCAACATAACAGCTGCATTGGCTTGCAAGTCCTCCATATCATCATCTGAGTCTGCATCTGCCATAAAACTATGTTCTTTGTCTGTGAGAGTTCCACCAGCTTCATCCTTAAGAGCCAAAAGAAGAGCCTCTTTGTGATAAGCACTGCCCCTAGTCCTTGGCTTTGGGCATGCATTGGCCAGGTGTCCCTTCTCATTGCAGTTGTAGCATCGAAGACCATTGAACCCATTCTGAGCATTTCCCTATTCCACCACTTGAGCTCTGTTGTTATTCCTACCCATAGCATTAAACCCTTGACCACCGCCCATCTGACGACCATAACCACAATTCTGAACTTCAACTCGTCCATTGTTCACAACAGCCTGATTTCGTGTGTTAGATGAGGAACGAATACGATTGTTGGATTTGTTGGTATAACGGCTAAAAGCATTAGCAATCATAACAAATCCTTGTTGCAATGCTTCGAACGGATCGGATTCCTCATTAGCTTCACTGACAAATGCTTGAGCATTGTTGTTGTTGTATGGAACCAATTGATTATGTTGAGATTGTTTTGATTGATCATTTGGTGTGATAGTGGCAGTTGGTTGAGTTGCTTGTTGAGGAGGATACCTGTTTTGAGCATACAAGGCAAGTTGTTGATTTTCCGGATGTGAAGGTGAAGCAATTTGAGCACGGAGAAGCCTTTCCCTATCAACTTCCTTTTCTTGAGGCTTCAAATAATCGTACAACAATCCGTATGTAGAATGATGCATGTTCTTTGCTTGACGGAGAAAAATGACATACTTATCACATTCAGGACCAAGACTACTCAGGAACTTAGTATTAGCTGCAATTCTTGGCATGATGATATTGTGTTTATCCAAATCATTGATGATGTCTAAGAATCGATGATGATAAGACTCTAGTGTCTCTCCAGGTTCAATCAAGAAGTGTTCATAAGCCAAGTAAATTTTGGATTCCATATCCTCCTGATTGAGTGCAGATCCTTCCATTGGTAGATGAATGTGTTCCCACATTGCCTTTGCAGTCTTTTGAGCATCAACACTTTGAAGAATTGGGTTTGGTAATCCTAAAAGGATATATTGCATTGCAAGCTCATCAGCTTCATAGTGTAGAAGTTCTTCTGGATTCAGGTCTGCAACAGTAGCAATGTTTGATTGTTCATCCCTTGGTGGATTAGCATTTGGATCTCCGGGTACAATGACAGTAGGCATCTGAAATGGACCTTCCAAGATAACCTTCTTTAAGAACTTTCCATGTGGCTTCTTCAGATCACAAAACCTAAAGAACCTAATTACCCATTGATCGTAGTTTCCTGGAGTGAGCATTGGAGGTCTATCAAGTGATCCAGCCTCATGAATTGATTGTTGGCTGCTTAAAGCTTCACACATCTTTGCAAACCAAGTGGGTTCCTTCATAGTGTTCCTTGATGGATGTTGATTGAAATCATTTGTGTAGGGTTGAACTTGAAGACTTGGTGGTGTTTGAACCATTTGTGGTGGATGAATTGCTCCAAGTTGTGGAGTATGTTGTTGATTAAATTGTTGTTGATAAATTGCTTGTTGTTGATTCCATTGTTGATGTTGTGGACTTAGTTGTTGTTGTCGTTGAGAATAAGTGTAAGGGAAATAGTTAGAGTATGGTGGTTGTGACATGTTGAAAACTTGTGTTGGTAAAAATGGATCTTTGTAGTCGAATGAACCTTTGTTGATGAAGTATCCTTAGGCGTAGAAATCACAATAAACCAAGTAGCACTTATGCGTAAAAACACCAAAGTTACGCGTAACAAGAAGAGTTACGCGTAGGTTTAGCTTACGCGTAAGTTGAGGAAAAAGCACTAAAGTTATGCGTAAAACAAGAAGTTAGGCGTAGGATTACCTTATGCGTAAGACTAAGCTTAGGCGTAAGATAAATCTTATGCGTAGGATTTTCTACGCGTAAGCTTTATGCTTATGCGTAATTTTAGGGTTTTATCCCAAGTGATCTTTTACACTATCACAGTGCAAAAGATATCCAAAGTCGATGTATTTTCAGGCTTATCCAAGCAAGAAAACACGGAGTAAACCACGAAACTGAAGATCAAACCAAGGATAAAGTTACGCGTAAAACTAAGGTTTTGATACGCGTAGCTTTACTCGTAAAAATGATTTTGCCCAAAGATGTTTCTAAACCAGATTTTTGTGATGAGATAGCTTTAATATCACCAAAATAACACAAAAGTGTGAAACTTGATGAACCAAAACGTCTAAATAGGTTACGCGTAGAACGAAACCCTCGAACAAAAACAAGCTTAAAAACTTAGATCCACGCGTAAAGTTTGAAACTTTTTGCCAAAAACAAGTATTTTAACACCTTAAAACATTGAAAAGACAAGAATCTTGGATTAAAAAGTGTAAAAAACGTGTTTTTAAGCTAACGAAAGTATCAAGGACGAAACGTATTTCTTACGCGTAGGACCAAAAAACGTTCACCCAACTATTAGGCGATTGATACCACTGTTAGGTCACTAGTTTTACAACACAAGCAACATAGAAAGAGATATAGGCGGTTGAACAATAAACCAAACACACACACACGATACAAGTAAACGGTTATGCGTAGAATATGTGTGAAAGAAATAAATTGAACAACCAACCCTCAAGAGAGGGTTATACAAGAGTATTTATAGGAGGGAAGCTAGGGCCACACTTCCTAGTCCATTCCTTTCTCCTATGGGCTTGGGCCTAAGCTCATGGGCCTTCTACATAAGCTTGAGGCTAATAACAAACATAAAGGCCATAATTAAGCTAACTATTACATATGAATCACTAACACTTGATTAAGGTTTAGGAGTGATTCCAACAACTTGAAACAAACCTGCAGCTCATCGGGTAAAGTTGCTACATATTGTAACACTTTAAAACACACCTGCAGCTCATCGGGTGTGAATGTGGGGTATTGTGAGTGTTTGGATGGGTTTGAGGTTGTATCTTACATTGTGATATCAAGCCGGAGGGATAGCGGAAGGTGATGTGGCAGCCGTTGTAGACGAGAGACTTGGTGGCGATTCTAACATGGAGGAGGTGGTAAGAGTGGGTTTCTGGTGAGTCTTTCCATGGTGTAGGTGGTAATCCTCTTACAGATCCGTCTTCTCCAATTTCTGGACCTACGCGAGTCAACCAAAAGAGTGAACATCAAAGGGTGACATCGGTGCTTGCCTTTCAGCTTCAGCTCTGCCATTTTTTTGATTCAGTGTTATAAAAGCTCCGTAGTGCTGCTGAAAGTTCAGGTATGTAATTGCATTCTCTTAAAACATTATTTAACACTTTAAAACACAAGTTTACTCTTTTGCATTGTGGGTTGCATGGGTGAAGGGTCTATTCTATTAGTAAATTAGTATATAAGTGACTGTTTAGACGACGACAGTTTATGTCCAGCACCAGCCACTCATGCACTCACGACCCTTTTTTTTAGTTTACTGTCCCTTGTAACCTCAAAAAAGACATAGACTTTTAGTACAAATTGCTGTATTGTTTCACTTCAAATTTGACATCATTCCTGTTAAGCTCAAAAGACAATACACAAAGGAAATTTTTGGCGTTTCATCTGTATAAAATTGATTATAGTATGTCTAAATCTCAGGTTGCGTAAATAAAGAATTGGAGGTGATCATGTAGAGAAACTATCACATTTCACAAGCATCGCCTTCCAAATTTCTAGTTTCTTACTTCTTTTTGTTTAAATCTGTACCTTATCTATGTTTTGGAGGTGATGGTGGCTGCCAACACAAGTTTTGGATGGTGGCGGCAGGCGGCGGATGGTGGCGGCAGGAGGTGGATGGTGGCTGCCTAGATTAGTTTAAGTTTATAGCTACAAGGACGAAATGTGTTAATTATTAGTGCCACAGGGACCTTTTATGTAATTGACTCAAGGATGAACGGTGTAATTGTTTAGAGCCACATGGACGATTTATGTAAATTTATGTAATTAATTTATGATTAGAGGCTACAAAAGGAAAATTAGGCAAGTTTAGGGCTACAATAGGAAAAAAAAAGTTCGATACCCACAAAAGGAAAATGTGGCAAGTTCGATGCCTTTTCAGACAATTTGCCCTTAAAGTTTTAATATCTGAGTGCCAACTTGTTTCGCATTCATCTTCATTTAAGTTTAGTCGGATATATCTATGATACGATAATACAGTTCTATATAGTTAGCCGACTTCTCTTTCTTGTATATATATATAATATAAATATATATTTAAATCGAGAAAAAAATGATTATATCACTACCATATCACAATCATAATAGGGTATTAGATAGTGACATTGATTAAAAGACGTAACGCTTTTTGGTTATGTTTGACACATAAGATTATAGAGAGATTATGTTTATTTTTTTAAAAAATAAGATATTTAAAAAATAATTTTTGTTTGGCAGACATAACTTATAAGAGATTATGAAAAAAATAATCTTTCATAATATTTGAAAATAAAAGGTTACTTCATGTAGCTTATAAAAATAATCTCTTATTATAATCTTTTTCAGCAACAGCACCAACACCAACACCAACACCAACATCAGCATCAGCAACAACACCAGCACATGCAATCTATTTTTGCCAAACATACCCTTTATATCACTAATCGTTGCCGTAGATATGCCTTTGCAAGTGCATGTAAGTGCAAATAATCGACTCGTTTAGACAATTTGTTTCAACTTTCAATAGTTTAATAAAGTGCTTTGATACATAAATCACTTATTTTGATACACACACTACATTTTGTGCATTACAGTATTGTAAGGTATATTATATAGCTAGTAGGGGTGTGCACGGTTCGGTTTTTGACTAAAACCGAAACCAAACCACAATGTTCGGTTTTTGTAGAACCCAAAACCGAAACCGTTCGATTTTTGGCGGTTCGGTTTTTTCGGTTTGTTATCGGTTTCGGTTCGGTTTTTTGGTTTTTTCAGTTTCTAACCGTTAATATTTGGGTATGGCCAAATTATACCAACAAACTTGTTTTACTTACAAAATTAGTTATTATTCTTTACTTTTTTTCAATCTAAGCATAATAATGTTTATTGCATAATTCTACAATTAAAAAATATATAAATGAGACATACACATAGAAGTGAACATACACGTAGTATAATCATTATCGAATGCTTATTGATATATTCACAAAAAACAAGCGACACGACAAACACACATATAAATATAAACGTTAAGATAACTATATTATAAATCCACTCACAAAATGAATATGAATTTATAAATTTGATTTATTTAGTTATATAATCATATTATATTAATTAGATATTATTATATAATAAAACCGGTTCGGTTCGGTTTGATTTTTGTGGTTTGGTCTTTGGACGAAAACCGAAACCGAATCGCCTTTTTTCAGTTTCTGAAAAAGTAAAAACCGAACCATTGGTTTTTAGTTTCAATCGATTTTTTTGGTTCGTTTTTTTTTTTTTTGGTTCGGTTTCGATTTTTTCGGTTTGTTTTGGTCACCCCTAATAGCTACTACAAGATAGCGTATTTATCAAATAAAATGGTGTACATACCAACACCCAATAATGAAAGTCGGCTAACCGTTGGTGGAGCTAAAAACTAATAAGAGTTATCAAACGCGATTTAATGAAACTAGACTTGTACGGTGTATTTTATAAGAATCAATATCTATATCTATACTATTATATAAAGCTATGCTATTATATAAAGTATTTGACTTGCCGATTTCATAAAAAATTTAGATAAAAAGTGACAATCATATAGTGACATGTGTAATTTCTCAATTAAAATATCACATTTATTTTTAAATTAAAATATCTTTTTAGCTATTTATTTAATTTTCACCATATTAAAAAAATATACAATAAAATAATAATAAAATAAAATAAAGTTGTGCTCTTTAATTCAACATTAATATTGGTATATTTTTATAAGTTTTTGGTTTTACATTTTTAATGAGTTTATTTTGTTTTGATTCAATTTTTTACAACTTTAACTTTTATTTCAATCAATACAAATTTGGTTCGTCAAAATCATACACTTTTGAGGGGATTGTTTGATGGATAAGAGATTTGTGAATGTCTTTCTATATGCGAGAATAATGATGTCACAAGAAAGCTACGGAAACCCAAACAAACACATACAACTAACACATATACATTTGGAGTGTTGTGAAACAAATTCACTAAGCGGGTAGGGAACTGCATGAAGAGTTGGATTTGTTAGTCGTATGTTTCATAGGCCCATGTGGTCATTGTATTGGTTTGAGCCCAAGTAGTATTAGATATATATGGTTTGGGTATTCAATAAAACACACGAAACATTATATTGCTTCATGTTAGTCGTATGTTTCATAGGCTCATGTGGTCATTGTATGGGTTTGAGCCCAAGTAGTATTAGATAGGGTTTATGTATCATATATATGGTTTGGGTATTCAATAAAAAATACGAAACATTATATTCCTTGTTAGTCGTATGTTTCATAGGCCCATGTGGTCATTGTATTGTTTGAGCCTAAGTAGTATTAGATAGGGTTTATGTATTATTTATATGGTTTGGGTATTCAATAAAACACACGAAACATTATATTCCTTCATGGTATCACGAGTTACCAAACCCTAATACACGTTCATTCTGCTGCTTTCTTCTTCAGTTGGTTTCAAGTCGATCGTTGGTTGCTCTAAATAACCAGTCGACATTTAATTTGTTTAATATAGTCAATCGTTGGTGGCTTTTATCACCAGTTGGCTTGCTTTTGGAGTTTGTTTTTTGTTTACTGTTAGTTTGCATGATTCAATATCCTAACCATACAATACTAAACCTTACCCCACGTTTTCTCAATCTCAACAAATGTACAGTATCATACTCCAAACCCTAGTTTACAAAAACTCACCACAAACCCTAGATTCATAAACCATGGTTGGCGATCTTCCACCTCCTCAACCGGTCATCCTACTCTCCGACAAACTCATGACCATCACAAATCTCACCAACCTCATTCCTGTCAATTTGGATGTCGAGGAGATGAACTATTCTTCTTGGGTTTATTTTTTCCATAACCTTTGTAAGGGTTATTCCCTTTTGGATCACATCACGCCCAAGGCTACGAATGTTTCATCTTCAAGCACTCCACCACCTCCCGATGCTGAGTGGTTGAAGATAGATACAATCATTCTTTCTTGGATCTTCATCATGTTGTCCAAGACTCTTCAACAATGACTAGTTGTTGCCAACCCTCAATCGGCTCAAGAAGCTTGGAACATCATAGCCAATATTTTTCATGACAACAAACGTACCCGCTCTATAGCTTTGAAGGTGGAACTATGTTCTTTGAAACTTGGAATTTTGAGCATTGATGAGTATTTTCGTAAGTTGAGTCTATTGCAACAATATTGACTAGTCTTTGGTCGTCCATGACCAATGATGATGTGGTTACTTACGCACTTGAAGGCTTACCCATGACAACATATCCACTATTATTGCTCATCAAGAGCCGTTTCTGGATCAAAAGACTGTTCGGTCTATGCTCACTACGGAGGAGATGAGATTGAAGTCAGGGGTTCACAAAGTTTTTGTTGATGCTACATCTTCCTCTCCTATGGTTTTATTATCAAACTCCGCTTCTAATGCTCCGCGATCTAATTCATCCTTCAAAAAGGTACACAAGCCGTGTTTTAACTTTAATAAAGGTTCATGTCGATTCGGTTCTTTTTGTAAGTTTCTACATATTGGTGTGCATGGTAGTGTTTCTCGTTTCACTGGTTTGACTTCTATTCCATATAATGTTTTGACGCCCTCTGATATGAAAACTTTGCAAAGTCTATTAGCTAAACTTGGGATTCATGGGCATAATATTAGTTCTTCTAATGTTACTAACCCTTCTGTGATGAATACTACAAAAAATAGTCCACTCAGTGCTTTGTACACTTCTCACAATTTTAGTCCGTATGCCCTAAGCCATAGCCTACCAGGATTTCCACAGGCCCAAGAAACTACATTGGCCCAACTTTCTTACCATTCTGGTCTGCCAGTTTTGGACCTCAGTTCACTTACCTGGTGTTGGATCGATTTACTCTAACCAAACTAACTTAAATAGCTTGTTAAGAGTTTAATAACCTCGGATAAATCTTAAGTTATTAACAATGAAACACTGAGTAATCTCTATTAAGTACGCGGAATTTACTTAACAAAGCTAAGAAGAATATAACTTTAACTTTCAATGATTTTATTAATAACTCTGAATCTGCTTGTTATACAGATTATTAAATAACTCTAAAACTATAATATCGAACTTCTCTAAAACTCTAATAATGCACGTACTTCTCTAAAAATTGTCTTCTCTAATGCCAACCTAGGGGTCCTTTTATAGGCTTAAGGATAACTCTAGTCGGTTTACAATTTGTAACCTTGTACGACAAGTAATCTAAACAAAGAATATTCTAGAATAACAAAGCTTTCCATAAACGAATATAGCAGTTCTTTAGCTTTGCAGTACTTTGACTTCAACAGCAGTACTTTGACTTTTTCCTTAGCAGTACTTTGACTTTAATCAGTACTTTGTCAATCTTCAGCACTTTCATATCCCAACAATCCTCCTCTAACTTGAATTCTACTTGTTTGACTTCAAGTTCCTTTGTAAATTTATCTTTAACATATCCATCTTCAAGGAAAGATTGTGTCTTTGCCTTTGGATTGTATCTTTGTATTCTCTGTGCTTATATCAAAGTATTCTTTAGAAATTATTCTTTACAACAACCTTAATCAGTAAACTCTTTTCAGCAACATTCAGCAAACTCCATCTTTTCAGCAACATAAGACAATTTGTACATTAATTCAGTTTAAGTTTTAGTCTATTCTCATCACTTCCAGGTGTGTAAACTCCTGTGAGAGGCGAATCATTGAACTTTAATGGATTTTGATGTCTCTTTACCAAAGCCATTAACTCTGGAGTAGCCAAATGTTTAGGTGTTTAAGACCATGGTACATTGATAACCATATGATTTTTAGCAAATCATCAACTATCAACAGATTTGATTTGTCTTTACCAAAAGTTGTACCCTTTTGGACTAGTTAGTTCTTTCAATCATGGTGAAATAATTACCATATAATGGTTTTTCCACAGCCTTTACCACAAACCATTTTCTTGTGGGCTAGCCAACTCTTCACATTTACTGATATGGTGAGTTGATTACCATACAACTTATTAGCAAGTTGTCAACTATAAAACGGATTTGAGATATCTTTACCAGAGCCATTTGCTCATGGGTTAGCCAATCCTTTTGTAACCATGGTGGATTGATAACCTATTGTTGTTACCATCTCAAAAACCATTTATTTCTTTTAACCTTTGTTTCAAAATATTTATCACTTAACAAAAGTTTTCTTTTCAAAATCATTAACTGGTTTAAAGCTGCAAGCAGTACTTTGATGAAAGTACTATTCGATCAGCAGTACTTTGAATAAAGTACTGATATTTCAAAAATAAATTATTCAATAAAGATTCATACCAGTTATTCATGCATCATCATCAGCCATAATTGTCCATCTGATAAATAATTTGATGACCATAAGTGCAGTTTCATTATCTTCTTCAACTTCCATACCATGCTCTAGCATTCTCCTCATAAGATCTGATGTAAGCGGATATCTTCTATCTGCTAACATGTGAATCATAGTCCCATCTTCTAACTCTAGAACATGTACTCCAGATTCTTCAAAGAATCTCCAGCTGATAATCTCCCAATCTTCTTGATTTTTCCAAATCTCATCAGTACTTGTTTCTTCAGTTTCCCAAACAGTTGTGAGATCTCCAAGCAAGATTAAACCAACACCTTCTGATGGAATGTGTTCAAAGTATTCTTGCACCAAATGATATAGATGAAATAAATCCTCTCTATCTAATATGTGCAATAGATCCCATAGCATATTAAACACTCTGAAGCTTTCATCTTCTCTGTGAAGCATCAGATAATTTCCATCCTTTGATTCTACAACTTCAAAAGTAGTTATTGGAGACTTTTTCTTCTTCTTTTCTGTCTTCTTATCTGCATCATCTTTAGAATACTCAAATTCTACAACTCTTAAATAATTCCTTAGTTCATCATCTGTATCAGACCTTACCTCAACCTTCTTTGATGGCTAACATCTTCAACTTCAGTTGTTCTTTTTCTTTTTAAGCTTCCTTTTCTATCATCTTCTTTCTGAGCATCATCATCTTTAAAATCTTTGATACTATCAACATGCCTCTAATAAGCTTCTCTAACAGCTTCATACAGATGCTTCATCTCAAAAAAATTCAACTTCTGCAATCCAATATATCCTTGACTTTTTAAATAAGCCATCATTGCATTTCTTTCCTTAGCACGATTTGGTCTTCTTGGTAGAGCAGAAACAGGAATAGGTGTCTTTAATTGTACAGCAGCTTCAGCATTCAATTCTTCTTGCAATTTTTTAGCTACTTCTTTATCCTTAGCTTCTTCAATATCAGCTTCAGCATTCAATTCAGCTTGTACCTTTCTAGCTGCTTCCTCATTCCTAGCAACTTCAGAAGCCCTTAGTTGTGCTAAAGTGAGCTTTTTTTTCTTCTTTGTTTCAATCATTTTACCTTTCCCTTTATCTTTAGGGTCTATGACAAGTTGAGATTGAGAAACTTGATGTTGTTCTTCAGCAACTCCTGGAATGCTAACACCCCTTGGTTTTGATAAATCATGCAATATTTCAGCAATAGTTTCATCATCACTTGCAGTATGTATTGGTTTGAGTGTATCAGCTTCTTCTTCGTGTGGAATTGTTGAAGGACTAGCTTCTTCTTCAAAATCTAACACCCTTGGTGTAATTAATTCTTGTCGAGATGTTCCTTGAAAACCAGTACTTTGATCAGCAGCACCTTGATCATCAGTACTTTTAACACCAGTTCATTCAGGCTCAGTACTTTGAAGATTTACATGTGCTTCAGTACTTTGAGGTTCATTCTTCTTCTAAATTCCTCCCCAATTGGACAGAAGAATGCTGTTGAACCTTAGTGCCTTTGGTGGTCTTCTTAAATTTCCTTTGCTTCTTCTTTTCAGCTTTGACCCATAACCTGTGATGTTTAACCAATGGCCATACAAAGTTCTTTAATCTTCTAAACTTAAACCTCAACCTATTAATCTGAGTGGCCTGTTTTTCAAAAGATTTCTTCAATCTGACTAACTCCCTTGTCAGAATATAATTATCTAACACTAAACCTTCAGGGGGTATAGTAGCATTATCTCCTCCAGAAGATGATGAGAGAACTTGTTCTGATGACGCAAAAGGAGGAGTAGTATGATGTGATGAGATGGGAGAAACTGCAGTACCTTCATTAACATCAGTACCTTGTGAAGCAGTACCTTGTGATGCAGTTTCTTGAGATGCAGCACTTTGAGAAGCAGTACCTTGTGCTGAAGCAGTACCTTCTCTGTCATCACTCTCTGCAGCCTCATCACGTATTGCTTGAACAACCTCCATCATTGAAGTGGTTAAAGGAGTGTTCCTTCCAGTGAACATATCACTTTTCCTAGCCATAAAGGTGAAAATCTTGGCTGGTTGTACCACGATAGGTAAAAGACTTGTAGGCTTTGGTACATCTGAAAGTTGTTTATTCAAGAAGACTTGAATAAATCTCAGATACATTAACCATCTTGATCCATGAGAGATGTGTGAGAGCATTCCATCTAAGATTAGCCTTGAAAAGTTGAACATACGGTTTGTAGCCAATCCTACTAGTGTAGATGCAATGTTTGAACCAAATTGCTCCCAAGAAGTACTTTTAGAGCTGATACAATGAAGAAGAACATGTACCAGGTACTTCCAATGTGGACTGAACAAGGGCTTCTTGAATGTTGTTGTGTCTGCCAAAGACCCTTCATATTCAATATCTCTCAATGTATCCCAAAGAAGCTGTTTATCAAATCGAATAGCTCCTTCTGCATCATCAAATAATAAATCTTCACAAATTGATGCTTCAGTAATCTTGATAAGCCTTCCAGCAACTTTACCTTGAATATAAGATTCATCATTCTCCACATGTGTCCTTGCAGTTGGCCAAAACTGCTGTATCCAGGGCTCAATTATATCAGGTTCCACCAAACGCGCATAACTGATTGGGGAACCAGTTAAGAAATCAATGATATCATGGAAGATGACATTGGCCTATGTTTTATCTAAATTCGCCACCATGTTGTGCTTAGAAACTGTGTGTAGGTTTGCCATGGATGATTAGAAAAAAAATATTGATTTTGGAATACGTAAGTGTGTGAGAGAGAGAGAGAAATATGGAAAAGATTGATACGAATTAAGATGAGAGGGAAAATTAGAAAGTAGTTATTTATAGGTAGGATTTAAAAAATCACAGCCCATAAAAATAAAGTTACCGTTATTTGAATTTACCCTTCTTTTTTACCGTTGGAACAGTACGTTGACAAGACAAGCAGTGCTTTCCACGTGTGCAGTACTTTCCAGAGCAGTACTTTCATAGGACAAAACAACAGTACTTTTCCATTTTCTTCTCTATAATAACAAACACTCCATGTGGGCATTGTATTGCCTCCCCTTAAGCAAAGCGCAGGACTGTCTAACTAACCATTCAGTCCTCCCCTTAAATGTAGCTCAGTAATTAATCATGCCAATGCTTACCACCAATTGATTGAATCTTGAAACATCAAAGCCTTTGGTGAGTAAATCAGCTACATTATCATCCGTGTGAACCTTGACAACATTAAAGAGCCTATGCTCATAACAATCTCTGATGAAATGGTGCCTAATCTGAATGTGCTTGGTCTTGGAATGATAAACGGGATTCTTCACAATACAAATGGTACTCTCATTATCAATATTGATAGGAGTATTCTTGAAATTGAACCCATAATCCAAGAGTTGATTATGCATCTACAAAACTTGTCCACAACAGCTTGCAGCAGCCACATATTCTGCTTCAGTAGAGGATGTTGCTGCAATTGTTTGCTTCTTACACTGCCATGAAACTAATCTTCTTCCAAGATATTGGCATCCTCCAGTGGTTGATCTTCTGTCATAGTTGTCACCTGCATAATCACTATCTGAAAAAGCTTCCAAGTGAAAAGGTGAATCCTTTGGATACCACAACCCTAACTTAGGCTGTTGTTTCAAATAACTGAAAATTCTCTTCACTGCATTCATATGAGAGACCTTAGGTGAGACTTGATATCTTGCACATAAACAAACAGCAAACATGATATCAGGCCTAGATGCAGTGAGATACATAAGACAGCCAATCATAGATCTGTATAACTTGACTTCAACAGGTTGTCCATCTTCATCCTTGCCCAATGAGTTGATAGATTTGATAGGTGTAGTGACTGGCTTCATAGCATCAAAATTGAACTTCTTAAGTATGTCAGATACATACTTGTCTTGACTTATGAAAATTCCCTCCTTTGACTGCTTAACTTGAAGTCCCAAAAAGAAAGTTAACTCACCCATTGAACTCATTTGAAATTCATTATGCATCAGCTTCTCAAACTCCTTGACCATTGATTGTTTTTTAGCTCCAAATATAATATCATCAACATATACTTGAACCAACATGATATCCTTCTTGTCTCTCTTGATAAAAAAAGTCTTGTCTATAGCTCCTCTCCTGTAACCATGTTGCAATAAGAAGGTAGAGAGCCTTTCATACCAAGCTCTAGGTGCTTGATGTAAGACATAAAGAGCCTTAACCACTTTATAAACTTTGTTTGGATGTGTAGGATCTTCCAAACCAGGAGGTTGTTTAACATACACCCCCTCTGTAATCTTGCCATATAAAAAGGCACTCTTGACATTCGTTTGATAAACCTGAAATCCCATATATGATGCAAAATCAAGGAATATTCGAATTGCTTCAATCCTTGCCACAAGAGCAAATACTTCATCATAATCTACTCCTTCTTCTTGTCTGTAGCCTTGTGCAACTAACCTTGCCTTGTTCTTGATAACATTTCCTCTTTCATCTATCTTGACTCTGAACACCCATCTTGTACCAATGACCTTCTTTCCATCAGGTAGATCACATAATACCCAAACTTCTTGAAGTTTAAATTGAAGAAGTTCTTCTTGCATAGATTCAACCCAACTCTCTTTAGTTAATGCCTGAGCTATATTCTTGGGTTCTTCTTAAGAGATAAAGCAAGTGAACAGGCATGTTTGATGGTCCTTATGATTTAACCTGTTTTGTTTATAAACAAAGCTAAGCAAAGCATTATGTGGTGTAGAATAACCCTTAGCTTTGTGTCTTGTAAACACTCTAGAGTTAGATAGGAGTCTGTGGAACTTCATAATTATCACCCAAATTAGTGAAATCAGCATCTTCATTGGAATCTGAGAAAATACCTTCATCTTCAAGCTCATCATCAGTATCTTCTAAGCCAGGCATGGTAGGATCATCCAAATCATCCAAAGTGCTGTCAATAGGTGCAACAGTACTTTGGTCGAAAGTACTGTCATCCAAAGTACTGTGATCTAAAGTATTGTGAGAGAACTCTGCAGACTTGTTCTTTTTCTTTGCTTCCTCATAAGCTCTTCTTTGTTCATCATCATAAGAATTTGCTATTACATCTTGAAAAAGCATCTGATTAAGTTCATCTTGAGTAGCTTGATCCTCAGCAGACAATGAGGATTTTGGCTCATCAGTACTTTTCTCCTTCTCAACAGTTTTAGGTTCTTCATCATGAACAACATCAGGTCTAATATGGACTCCATGAACAACATACTGTAACTCTTCTCCATTGTGTACAAGTTTATTTTCTTCTCTAACAGGTACATAGTTCATAGAAGGAGTCAAAACTTCAAGATCAAACATCCAATCAGGACCTTTACCCTTCTGATTTACTTGATCTTCTAAAAATTTAACATGAAGACAATCTTGAACCTTCTTGGTGACTCTATTGTACACTCTAAATCCCTTGCTGTTGGTACAATATCCCAATAAGTAGCCTTCTTCTGACTTGCCATCAAATTTGCCCAAATGATCAATTGTGTTGAGAATAGTCAGAGGGCATCCAAAAGGTTTTAGAAAACGAATGTTTGGTTTGATTCCCATGAGTAACTCATAAGGTGTCTTCATCTGAGGTTTGGTGACTTATACTCTGTTAAGCATATAGCAAGCAGTACTTACAGCTTCAACCCAGAATTGAATAGGTAATTGTGAATCTGCAAGCATTGTTCTGGCTGCTTCAATCAAAGTTCTATTCTTTCTCTCTGCAACACCATTCTGCTGTGGTGTTCTTGCAATGTTGAACTCCCTCTTGATCCCTTTGTTGGCACAAAATTAATCCATAAGCTTGTTCTTGAATTCAGTCCCATTGTCACATCTAATACCTCTAACCTTGAGTCTCAATTGGTTTTCAAGTGCTATTTTAAGATCATGAATAGCATCAAAAGTATCATCTTTAAATCCCAAGAAAAATACCCAACAGAATCTACTGCAGTCATCTGTCACAACCAAGCAGTACTTTTTCTTGTTTAGACTTGCAACAGAGACAGGTCCAAACAAATCCATGTGCAGCAGCTCCAAAAGGTTCTCTAATGGTTCTTTCCTTAAGCTTCTTGCATGAAGCTTTGTGTTGTTTACCCTTCTTGCACGCCAAACAAGAGTGATCATTCTTGTAGGTTTTGGTGGGTAAACCTCTAACTAAATTTCCTTTGACCAATTTGTTGATATTCTTGAAATTTACATGGCCCAATCTTCTATGCCACTGATGTGCTTCTTCAAGTGTTGCTTTTGCCACTAAACATGTGGCTCTTCCTGAAGAGTGAAGACTCTTCATATCTAGACTGTACACATCATTGGTTCTTGGTACTCTAAGAATTACCAAGTGATCATCAACAGGTTTGAAATCAGGGGAAAGAATAAGACATTCCTTGTCAGTGAATAGCACAGGATACTTCTTGTCACAGATTTGAGATACTGACAACAGGTTGAACTTAAGCTCCTTCACATATCTAACATTCTCAAAATCAATGCTCCCTGCTTTGATGGTTCCTTTCCCACTAATTCTTCCTCCACTAGCATCATTCCCAAATGCAACTCTTCCTCCACAATATGACTTAAAATCTGACAGAATCTCCTTGGCTCCTGTCATGCTTCCAGAGCAACCACTATCCACAATTAGATGATCTTTAAGCTCCTCTTCTGGGTTGCCCTGCACAAAGATAAAAGAGTTAGTGTCTTTTAAGAACCCAAGCCATTACTGACTTGTGTTCCCCTTGTGGAGTAACATACTCAAATTCCTTGAGTATGTAGTCTTCACAGTTTTTGTAGACAGAATCAAGCATTAGTGATAACGCTACACGCGTGGTTCGGGGTCAAAGGAACTTCCTTTTCGTCGAGCACGTTTTTCAACACCCTAGGCAGTGAACCTAATCGTTGTAGTGTAGTATTAAGGTAAGCCACGAGTAATGATATCGTTCTCTAGGGGAATAGGAATGCTAGTGAGAAGTTACTACGCTAAGGTTGGGGTTGAGGAAGATTATTTTTTATCTTTTTTATATTTTTTTAGGAAAGGAAATGTACGAATCTCGGGGTTTGAATTTGGGGGGTTGGTATTTCTACCGATTACTCTACTTATCTAATTATCTAATCTAAGGTGTATGTAGTCTATGTCTAATTAATGTGTGCTCGTATGATAGTTTAAAGATGTGTTTACTTAGGTTTTACTACTCCTTAATTATCTCCTATTGGTGGTTGAATTGTCACGTCCTTATTCCTAGTTGCGTTGTGTGTCTAAGGTTGTAGGGTATGCGTTTCTCCCTAACTCTTTGAACTTACCAAAGGGTCTCGTCTACAAAACCCACTAAGGATAATAAACTCTTACTCTAAGGCACTCTTTGGATGGTTTAGCTTACAACTACTCAAGGAGTCATATTCTAAGGTTCACAAAGATTTAATCGTGCATTAAGTACACAACGAATGACCTATCGCATTACTAGATCATTAATCAACTAAGATAAGAGACAACCAATCAATATTCAATAATTAAGTTTCATATTCCCTAAGCAAACACACAAGTAAATTAGCCGGACATGGAAAACATGCAAGCATACACACAAATAATCAAAGACATAATTGTATTAATGAAGTAAAACACTTATCTTGGTGTAAGATAGGGTTTGGAACCCTAAAATACTGTACAAGACAGCCTTGGTTCAGTTTAGGTTTTTACTCCAAAAGACTACCCCCTAAATACTGAAAAATTCGAATTCTATATATAATATTACATCTGCGACAGCGTCACCTTATGTTTTGTGACGCCGTCGTGTCGCCGTCATTAGGGTTTCGTCTTGGCCACGTTAGACTTGCGACGGCATCACCTTATGCTTGTGACGCCGTCCTCTTCAGCTTCTGACGCCGTCTGGATTACATCTAGGCCGTCTGAGTTGTGACGGCCTACTCTTTTATAACTTGACGTCGTCACTTGAAAATGGTAGTTTTGGCTTCTGTCTCATCACAAAAATCCTCCGACGGCGTCGCAATTAACACCTGACGCCGTCACCTTATGTTTTCAGCAGCTTTGAGTGTCTCGATTCTGACTTTGGCCATTTTCTTCGTATAATCGCGCCTTTTCGTCCAAATAAGTGCCATTCCAGCATTTTGCCTTCAAGAGACCTAAAAAGTGAAAAGGAACGATATTAAGCAATAACGGATACAAAAGTGATCAAATAAGGGCTTAAACGACCCCTCAAAAAGGTACCTTTTAAAACCTTATCAATTAGGAAAAAGAATAAGACATTCCTTGTCACTGAATAGCACAGGATACTTCTTGTCACAGATTTGAGATACTGACAACAGGTTGAACTTAAGCTCCGTCACATATCTAACATTCTCAAAATCAATGCTCCCTGCTTTGATGGTTCCTTTCCCACTAATTCTTCCTCCACTAGCATCATTCCCAAATGCAACTCTTCCTCCACAATATGACTTAAAATCTGACAGAATCTCCTTGGCTCCTGTCATGCTTCCAGAGCAACCACTATCCACAATTAGATGATCTTTAAGCTCCTCTTCTGGGTTGCCCTACGCAAAGATAAAAGAGTTAGTGTCTTTTAGGAACCCAAGCCATTACTGACTTGTGTTCCTCTTGTGGAGTAACATACTCAAATTCCTTGAGTATGTAGTCTTCACAGTTTTTGTAGACAGAATCAAGCATTATCTTTTGATTTAAAACTTGTGGTGGATTTTCAGCAAAACTTTCTTTTTCAACAAAAATCTCATTTTCTTTTTCCACAAAATCATCTTTATTAAAAACCTCTGTTTCACCAGTAGTTGTTGAAAGTACTGTTTGTTCATCATTAGTACTTTCTTTCTTAACCCATTTGGTTTTAACTTCTGGTGTAGAGTCCCGTGATCTAACTACTTTCTTTGAGTTGTAACGCCTTCTAGATTGATAGTAATTAGATCTCCTAGGGTTCCTATTCCAAAATATGTTTTGTGAAAACTGAGTAGTACTTTGAGAAAGTACTGTATTTTGCTTATCAATACCTTGGAAAGTGTTTGTAGGTACTGGGGGTTTTGAAAAAGGTCTTCTCTGGTGAGGGTACCTATAGTCTGGTGAGAAGTTTCTATGGTTAACCTTATGTGAATGATTCCAAGCTGGTCTAGTCTCCCTTGGTTTTTGGTTGACAGTTCTGTTCTTGGGGAACTTACTTAGGTACTCTGAATGTAAGTCACAGTCCTTAATCAAATGATTAGGACTAAAACAAACAAAACATAACTTATGACCTGTAATTCCAACATTGCTTCTTCTATGTGTATGACCAAAATTATTCTGTCTTCTAGGTGAATGATGAAAACTGTTTTGACCAAAATTATCCCAAAAAGGTTTAGCAGTATGTTGAAAAGCTTTTCTTAAAGGTACTGCTGAAGGTGTAGCAGTACTTTAAGTTGAAAGTATTGCTTGACTTTTAAAATCATCTACCTTAGGTGTCTCAACTGTTTCTTTTAGGCTTTCAGACCTAGATTGACCAGTAAGCTTTTCCCTAAACTCTAGGTTGTCTACTCCAAAACAAGAAACATCAGGTCTAATAGGTTGATGACTACCAGTGGGATGTGGGACAACATGATAACCTTTGTCTTTCTTATATTCAGGAGGTGGTTCACTAAGTGATTCCTCATTACTAGATGTGTCTACATAGTTAATAAGTTCATCATCACTAGTAGTTATATCCTCAAAATCAAGGTCATCCTTATCAGTAGGTGGGTTTTCTGCTATGCTACTGAAATCCATACCAAAACCTAGGCTAGTTCTAATGTAAGCTCTTCTCTATTTTTCAACATAACTAACATGAGAGAGACCAGATTCTTTCCAAGCACCAAACTTTGCTAACAATTCATCTCTTTCCTTAGTCAGTTTCTCAACTTCAGAGATTTTACAATTTAACTTCCATTCACTTAATTTTAACTTATAATCCTGTTGTTCATACTTTTCTGCCCAAGCCATTTCATTATTTTCATGAGTTATTATTTTGGCTTCCATAGACTCTAAGGTAATTTGGTAACCAGCTACCTCAGACCTAGCCCTTATACAGTTATCTCTTTCAGTCACATAACTATTAAGTACTTTTTGATAAAAGTCATGACACTTAGAACATACCTCAGAGATAGGGGGTGAGCTTGGTGAAGTAGCTACCATAGCAAGTAGAACAGGATCATCTTCACTCTCCATGCTCCAATCAAAGCTTCCTAGTTCATCTCTGGTTTCCAAAGCAGCATGTCTAGGTTCCTCATCAAAAGTTGTGCTCCAGTCAAATTCTTCCACTGATTCCTCCACAGCTACCATATAGTAGGTTACTGGTTCATCATCAAACTCAACACTCTAGTCAACCTCTGATAGATTCTCTTGAGCAACCAAAGCTTTTGTTTTTGTAATAGGAGTTTCTTTTAGCTCAAGCTTTGGTTTCTCTGTCATCCTGTTTGCTTGATATTTAGCAAACCTGCATTCCCTTGCAAAATGTCCAGTCTTTTGAGAATTGAAGCATTCAATCTTGGACTTGTCAAAAGTGATTCCCTGTTTTGGTTTGAAGTCAATGCCTCTTCCTGTCTTCTTCATAAACTTCCTGATTCTTGCAGTGATCATAGCAACTTGCCACCTGATATCAATTTATTCAAGAGCATCCTCTTCAATCTGTGAGAGATCTTCTTCATAAGTGACAGGCAAAGTAGCTTGTTGTGCAAAGAAAGAGCATACGACTTCATCTGAGTGGATGGTATTTGATGGTGTGGCTTGCTGAGCAAAGGTGGGGGTAGAGTAGGCAACAATACTTTGAGCAACAGTACTTTGAGTAGGAGAAGCAGTACTTTTAGTGGAAGTACTGCCTCTCTTTTCAGATGACAAAAAGGCAATACTGTGAGATTTTGAACTAGTTTGGCCATTCATCTCATGCTCATACACCTTCAAATGATTGTAAAGATTATCAAAGTCCATAACATCCGGACCAGATTGTCCTCTGATCATAGTAGCAATCACATGCCATGTCGATGGCAAACTCCTTAAGAACTTTAGATTATCATCTTCAACTGAAACCTCTGCTTTGTACAGCTCCAGCATGCTGAGAAGATTTTGGAATCTGTCATAGGCAACATCAAGGCCTTCTCTTTCTCCAACAGTGAATGTTTCAAACTGCTGCTTCAACAGATTTCTGTGCATCTTCTTAGAAGCATCATTACCTCCAAACCTTGTCTTGAGAGCTGTCCAGAGTTGCTTTGCATCTTTAGCATCATGGAATTTGAGTAGATGACCATCTGGAATAGCAGACAACAGTATATTGAGAGCCTTCTCTTGATTTCTTATTGTTGCTGCTGGTAAGACTGCTTTAGGTGCTTTGGGTTGTCCAGGAACATCAATAGGTTCTGGAACGACTTCATTACCATTGACAATTACATTCCACAGAGCATGGTCTGTAATTGCAATATACTGCCTCATCTTCATGCTCCATAGGTCGTATTCTCCCTTCTTAATGATTGGTATTCTGAGTGAGGTGATGGATGGTGGTGGAACAGTATCAGTTGACATCTTTAGGTTTTTGTTGTTAACTAGGTTTTAAGGTTTCTTCTTAGTCAGAGTTTCCACACAAGCTCTGATACCACTTGTTGGATCGATGTACTCTAACCAAACTAACTTAAATAGCTTGTTAAGGGTTTAATAACCTCGGATAAATCCTAAGTTATTAACAATGAAACACTGAGTAATCTCTATTAAGTACGCGGAATTTACTTAACAAAGCTAAGAAGAATATAACTTTAACTTTCAATGATTTTATTAATAACTCTGAATCTGCTTGTTATACAGATTCTTAAACAACTCTAAAACTATAATATCGAACTTCTCTAAAACTCTAATAATGCACGTACTTCTCTAAAAATCGTCTTCTCTAATGCCAACCTAGGGGTCCTTTTATAGGCTTCAGGATAACTCTAGTCGGTTTACAATTTGTAACCTTGTAGGACAAGTAATCTAAACAAAGAATATTCTAGAATAACAAAGCTTTCCATAAACGAATATAGCAGTTCTTTAGCTTTGCAGTACTTTGACTTCAACAGCAGTACCTTGACTTTTTCCTTAGCAGTACTTTGACTTTAATCAGTACTTTGTCAATCTTCAGCACTTTCATATCCCAACACCTGGGTCAGCAGGGGGATTCTTTTGGTACTTAAGTTCCACCTACAGGTCTTCCAGGTTAGATTGTCTACCCGGTTTAGTAGGGGGTTCGCATGTTCATCCAGGGGTTTCTTTTGTTTATTCAGTTTAACAGCAGGGGTTCTTTTGGTTCTATGGTTCAGCACGGGGTTATGCAGGTTTATTTGGGGGTTCTTTTGGTTCTCTGGTTCAACAACAGTGGGGTTCTTTGTTTCTATGGCTCATCAGGTTGGTCAAAGTGGTCAGAATGCTCCCGTAGGTCACGCAACTCTTTTGCCACATGCTTTTACTACCGGTACACTACAGGATCCTGCTTCCGGTAATTGGAATATGGACGCAGGTGCGTCCACATCTTAATGATAATGCAACAATCTTAGTGATGTTTTTAATTCGTGTATTTATTCATCTGTCATTGTTGGTGAAAGGCATTTTATTCCCGTTACTAACAATGGCCATAGTATTTTGCCTACGCCTTTTCGCCTTCTTCATTTAAATAATGTTTTAATTACTCCTAACATAGTCAAAAATTTGATTTATGTTCGTCAATTTATTTGTGATAATTATTGTACTGTTGAATTTTATCCATTCGGTTTTTCTGTTAAGGACTTTCAAATTCGACGGGTGCTGCTCCGCGGTGATAGCACTGGAGACCCTTACCCTATCACGAATCCCTCTCCTATTCCTCAAGCCTATCTCACTAGTCAGTATACGTGGCATCAACGACTTGGACGTGAAGTGCTACGTCGTGTTATTTCCAATAATTCTATTTCGTGTAATAAGGAGAAGTCTCCCGTTCTTTGTCATGCTTGTCAGCTTGGCAAACACGTGAAACTTCCGTATAACACCCTAAAAATTGGACTAAAATTTTATCAAGATTTTGATTATATCCTAAGTTGAATAAATAAATAAGTAATATAAAAACTATATGTTAAGAAATAAAATAAAAAAATTAAAACTCATTCAAATCCAAGCCCAACCCAAATTTTGTAAACCCATATTAGACACAAAAAAAAGATTTGGTCCATCCCCTCCCACTCCAAAAATGTTTTACATGAAAAAAATAGGAGAGAAGGAGAAAACCCTAGCCTCCATTGTCGTTTTTCAAGAAAACTCAAGGACCCAAAAATTAAGTCTTATTTTCGAAGCATAGTAAGGGTAAGCAATCTTTTCTCCTACTTTCCTATGATTAATTACGTAACTCACAAGATGAATTAGGGTTTATCAAAATCTCAGTAATTAGGTATGTTTGATCGTTAAAACATAATTAGGGATGTGTTAGAGGTTAATCTTACATTGGTTAGGGTTAGATGTTCTTAAAATCAGAATTATGATGTTGTTCAGAATTTGGGTTGAATTCAAAGGGGTCTAAATTGATGATTCTTGAATATTTTTGAGTTATTCTTTAACCTAAATGTAATTACTTTTCGTGTACATTATGAATATGTAAGCCTTGTTGCAATTGGAGACATGTAGCTATGATTTTTATGTTTTACAAGTTAAGGTATCAAATCTGGGAAAGCTGAGTAAAATTTTGGGTTGGGGTATTTCATTTTTCATGAACAAACCATAAGAAGTTTTGACCTCTCCTTCTCCAGTCTTGATATATAGGACATGGGTGACTTCAGGGAATTTTGGTGGAATTTTTGGAGTTGTGGAAATGTGTGCTTATGGTCTAAACTTTTAGGGGTTTTGTTTCTGGGTACATTCTGGACAAGTCTGGAGGTTTGATTTTCTACCCACATTTCTGCCCTATAAAAAAATCTATAAAATTTTTAGGAGTAACCTAAAACATGTGGGAACATCTGTGATTTTTGTTGAATTTTTTTGAGCTTAATTGATGTGTCGAATGGGTCAAAAGATAACCTAAAAAACGTTGGCAGATTTCTGAAAATATTGGAAACCCTAATTATGTAACCTTGATGGCTTAAGAATTTAACTTGGACTCTTAAATTGGAATTAAACATATTCTAAGCCCTAAATGTAACTTGTTATCATAGGTAAACATAAAATGAGTTGATTCGGAATATGTTGATCCCAGTTGAGCAAACGATCCTTTATAGAAACTGACTTAACAAAGGCTTATTAAATATTACGCGGAATTAAAGACTTAATCTTAAGAAGAAGAACAATAAACATTCAACACCTCAATATTATTATTAATACGAATACTCTAACCAGTATTAGGGTTTTACAACCTTGAAGTGTAACGGCCTTAGATATAGCAAAACACACGTATATCTAATCTAACCTAGGACCTCCTTTTATAGGCTAAGGAGTCCTCTACATAATACAATACGTAACCTACAAGACAAATATCTTTTCCATATTTATCTAATACAAAATATTAAACCTACTAAACAAAACTAGCAGTGGTTTCACTTAACTACTAGCCGCGGTTTAACTTCAGCAGTGGATTCATTCTTCTGTCAGTGGTTTCATTAACTCTGTCCGTGGTTCCAACACTTAGAATAATTCATGATCTGAGGAACCTAAAACCCAACAATCCTCCCCTAAACTTGATACATTCAAATAGAATTCTCCAGTTTCTTTTAAGCTCAAAACACCTGAATTGGAGGATGTATCCAAACACTTACCAGTTTTAAGAATTTGCTCATACTTTAGCAACAAACTGTATGCTTGATCATCATAGGGCTTCAGTATCTTTAAACCACCAGGCTTGTTAGGTCACTAGTTTTACAAACACAAGTAATATAGAAAGAGATAAGGCGATTGAACAATAACCAAACACACACACACATAAAGCTTAGACCGGTTATGCGTAAGATGTGAGTGAAAGAGAAATATTGAACAACCAACCTTCAAATGAAGGTTTACAAGAGTATTTATAGGAGGGAAGCTAGGGCAACACTCCTAGTTCCCTTCCTTTCTTTAATGGACTTAGGCCTAAGCTCATGGGCCTTCTACATAAGCTTAAGGCTAATAACAAACATAAAGGCCATAATAAGCTACCTATTACATAAGAATAACTAACACTTGAATTATAGTTTAGGAGTGATTCCAACAATCTCCCCCTCAAGTGTTGGTGATGAACGGTGAAGGTGTTGATGTAATAGTAGCTCTGACGACTTCTGACATTCTTCTTTCTTGTGAGAAGACATGCCTTGATTTGAACAATCTCCCCAGTGTAGAGAAATTGTCTTCTTTGAACGGTTATGCTTTGACGTCATCTTTAACTTTGTTCTTTGATCATTGTTCTTTGTGATGAAAGTGATAGTATGTTGTTGTCTGCATCAAGTCTGCCTCAGGTCAGCTTCGCTGCTACAGTGTCCCCACGTCATTCTTCAACATGCTCACACGCTCTTTGACGTTGGAATTCAGTACTGATGAAGTTCTTTAAGTCTTTTTAACTTTGTAGATTCTTTGATTTGACGAAGAATCATTCTGACTGTTGTGTTGCTTTTGGATAGAACTTCCATTAGTGATGTTATTGGCGTGAGCATGAGAAGAATTAGCACGATCATCCCGCTCCGGAGCTTCCATAAGAATAAAACATTTCAAACGGTTAGTAATAAGCGGATTCCGGCACTTACAAGTTTGAACTTCGAGAGTGTTAACAGCATAGTGTGAAAACACAACTCTAATTCTTACAAAGGCCGTTCCTGAACTGGAGTCCCACAAGTGAGATAACGCGATGTACCGAAGTACATCTACAGTTCAGATGAGTCGCTGAGGTACACCGAAGTGTCACCTCACGACTGTAGACCGTTTGAGACACACTAAGCGTAATCCACGGGGAGTTACCGAAGTGACCTACTGTCAGGGCTGTTTGATGTTGACCCTGGCAGGAGTTTCCATTCAATCACTGAGGATCACAGATGTGAACCTCTCATAAATGTTCTCGACAGATTGCTAAGATCTGTGAAGGACTCGATAATGTACCACTGAAATTCTTATTGTTGAACGTCAAGTGATAAAATGTCAAGTGTACCTAAGAGATCTTTTGATGAATCTCGTGGCTCTAGACTCAAATAGTGCGTTTTGGTTTTCTTGAGCGGAGACTAGGGAGAGGGTCTCCTTCTTCAATACCAGCGATCTCTAAGAGAAAGCCAATAGTTTACGTAGGGTTCCCTGTGAGAATGAAACAAGCTTCTTTTGAGAGAAACTTGAGTAGCTAAGAAGGTATAGTGCATGCGTCACTGGGTCCATGACGACTTTAATCTTCAATACCAACGTCACTAAGTGACAACCAGTAGCATATGAATTGAACCCGGTGTCTGCCCTAAGTTGAATAATTTGGAGGGCTATTTCTTTTCACCCTTTTCTTTGCATTTCTTTTTAATTCTTCAACTCCTTCTTTCTCCGTTTCTCATTTTCTCCTTTTTATAATCATACCTAAGGGCTTCTAAGTACTAACTATTTGTGATGTCCTTGGGTAGATCCCTCCGGCTCTGGCGGATCATAGGACGGTTATTCCTAACCTTAGTCACCTTATCACTCCATGACTAACCTATGTTGCCATAAAACCATTTACTTGAGAAATCTCTCACAGTGTTTCTTAATTAAAAACATTTTGAACCACTGTTGAGATAAGATTTTGCATAAATACTCCCCCTCCACATGTGCTTAAGAGTTTTAACGGTTATTTGCACAGTGAGGAAAGAGCGCGCACTTTTTGAATTGATCCACTCAAGATAGACAATCCCCCGCGAGACACGGTTACATTGCATAGTTAAAGAGTTACATTGTCAGCTTTTAGGTAACAACTAGCTCTAATAACTACCTTGAATGTGTAAACAAACCTCGAAAGATTGTCAAACCCGTCAGAGTTCATGTCTACCAAGAGTTTCTCGAATGGTACATTCTACTCGGACAAGTCCTTTGCGAGACACGTTTACATTACTAGCGAACTAGCTTGAAATTATTACCCGTCCAGGACAAGTCTTTTCGAGTTACTAACAGTTTAGTACCGTCAATTCGTTGGTTAAGTCTGTTACATAAAGATTCATTTGCATTTACACAACATATTTCTTATCACATAATTTTCTCCCCCTCAAAAATGGCATATAAAATGTTATTTTTGAAAAGTTGAGAATAAATATGACCATTTCGAGTGTTGCGGGAAGATGACCACTATGAACAATTTGTGAACAAAGTTTTAACTCAAGTACTCCCCCTCAACAAGTGATAAAAACGGTTGAGGTTTTGAAAATGATACGGGGAAGTACTTGTCCTTTTGAGCAAAACCTTGAAAAATGAAAGGTTTGATAGGTTTTACTCAAAAGTAAGAAGCTTTCGCTCCTTTTATAAGGATTGTGGCACTGAAGCGTACCACAGGGTCCTTTCTTGACAAGAACGGGTTGTACACTGTTATGTGTGCACAAGCCATAGACATATATAATCACACATCTAAATTTATAATGAAGGAAGCAATTCAAGGGGTACCAGGAAGTCCAGAGATGTCGCCAGGAGTGTGACTCGGGCGTTGAAAGCCGGTGATGTTAATCCTGGGTCGACCACCAACATAGCTTTCCAATCTTCTGAACTGATCCCTTCTATACAACCTTTCATCAATCATCTTGATGATTCTCCTCACATCCCTTCGATCCTGAGAATTTCATCGCTTAGGAGACCCAATCTTTTGACGTATGTCCTTCAACCTATAGGCCAATCCGTCCCTAACCATCTTCAAAGTGTGATCCCCAAACTTGTGAAGTTCAATACACGCCATTAAGCAATTTCTTTGTAGTTCACTACGGTAAACGACGCCGAAAGGTTTGCTGATGAGTGTATATTGTGAGAGCTGGTTGATGTCGGGAAGATCTAGCTGAGGTGGTGTGAAGTTGACACGGGTCTGATAGGATTCAACTGCCAGCTGAAGATCTTCTACACGTTCCTTGATGACTATGCTTCTGATGAAGATGAGCAGTGACTTGATGAATTCACGTTGTACTTCAGTTGAAAATTGCCTCATGCGACCCTGTACTTTGGCAAGGTACATGTCTTCAATGTCGTTGAGAGACAAATTCTCAAAGTCAGCTTCAGAGAATGCATAATCCCGTTCATCTTGCCTTTTGACCACAATCTTCTTGAGAAAAGTGTAGTCCCATTTGGTTGACATATCAACGTGTTTGATGGCAACGATATCCTTAGTACTGAACACTGCATGTTGAGACTTCTGAACCTGGCAGCTTCGGTAGTAGATTCTTCGGCGTTCCGGCCAATGATGAATCCCGTACATTGCATCTCGGTCGTATGCTTCCACTTTGTTGGAGAACAAGTGATTAACTCTTTCCTCGATAGCTATGCAGTTTGAGTATATGGCTGCTGGGAATGGAAGTGTCAAAGATGTAGCGTATTTCCTTGATCCATCGCCACCGTGTAGAAGAAATTCCAGGTCTTTGTTGAAGAAATATCTGAATGGAATCCTATGTTCATTTGGTTGGCCAATTGTTGGTTGAGGTTTTGACCAGTCGGTGTAGTATGGAGGGTTGTCCCGTTTTGTGAAGTCGATGTTTGCTTCTGGGTTGAGCCAATCCATGTTGTTAGACATAGCTCGAGCAATGTTTTCAAGGTGATATTCGACCTCGATGGCACTTTCTGAGCTATCTTTCCACAGTTGAAAAGCTTCATTCTTGATTCGCCTCAACTCGGATTTCGTCATCTTCTTCACATGGAACTTTTCTTGCATAATCTTAGCATGCTCCAAAGTATTACCGTCTACCAGATCTTGACCTTCTTCAGGGTAGGGAGTGGAATTGACAAGTGTAGAAAACCATTCAAACTCCTGTGTTGTATCTTCATCTAGCCATGATACGACGTCAGTCATTGGCGCCTTCTTCTTCTTTTGTTTTGGCCTAGATGAGGATTCTGGTTTCTTAACTTGTTTGGGAGAGTTGGGTTATTGTAGGGGCTCACGGACTTCTTCATCGTCACCACCCGTATACTCAAAGTGATCACCGGTTTTCTGAGTCTCGGGCGGTAACTCAGAATCCTGAGGTTTATCAGTAGAAGAACGGGGAGGAGACCCTTGTTGAGTAGGAGTCCGTTGGAGAGGAGGTAACTTAGAAGATGATTCACCAGACTTCTTCTGACGTTTAGCTTCATCATGCTTATCCTGATCCTTATCTTCATCGTCTCTAGGACGTTTATGCCTTTCTGCTTCGAATCTACATGCTTCTTTGAGTTAGTAGTCCAGCAATGCTTGAAACAGCTTTCCTTCGTCAGAAGTAAATGTCCCAGATCGTTTAGACATTTGTGTGACAAGCTTGGCCACCAATTCATTATCCGAGAAAACTACAGGATCAGATGGATTGATTGTGACGGTTAAAGGTGTTGATCTTATAGTTTGCTTGGCTATCTGCATAAGATTCGGATATAGTTGTCTGGTAAACATCTCCTTTGTGACTTTAGAAACGATATCCTGAAGGTACTTGTTAGTGTAACCTTTGATCATTTCGCTCAGTTCCTCTTGACGATGACTTCTCATGAATTCCTGGATAAACTTCCTTTCTTCTTGCATCTTGTCATTCTTGTCATGTAGATATTGTATTTGTTGATTGAGAAAGTTCAGCTTCCTGTAAAGCATGTCTTTCTTTCTGACTTGTTTGACAGCTTTCACAATTCTTTCATGAGTCTGAGAAATCCAAGATCGAGGTGGTTTCTTCACAGATTTGGATGTTGATTTGGTTGATTTCTTTGATGGTGGTTGGGAAGAGTGAGATGATGAGTTTGATGAGGAAGAGACATGAGGAGACTCGGGGTCCTTGGGCAGTTCAGAAGTTTCCTTCTGTGAATGTGTAGGACTTTCCAGAAGCAGCTTGTCATAATCAGCATCTTTATCTTTCTTAGACTTCTCAGTTTCAGGTTTCTCAAACTCATATTCGATAGTATCCTCCACAAGCTTTTGTTGTTGCACAAGAGTGGTGGCACCAGATCCCTTATCGGGTCGATTAACCGTATCAGGATCTGGTGAAGAGTGGGCAGCACCACTTGATCCTCCGGGGCCACCTATTTGGTCTTTTGCAAATTTTTCAGCTTTTTGAAGGTGTCTGATGAATTTAAACTTCTTCCTGTATGATTTATCCAGTTGCTCTTCATCACTTTCTGAGCTTGAGCTTTGATCATATGGCACAAGCACTGGAGTCTTCCATTTGCCATGTTCAGCTGGAGGACTAGGAGGTTTCGGTACTAATAGAGTGTCATCCTTTGCAGTTTCAGAGTATGTAATATCTTCTTCTGATTCAGTACCTTCAGAGCTTTCGTCCACAAGCTTTCTTTGCAGTTCAGGTGTGGGAATAGGTTCAGCTTCCTTTACGGGAACAATCCTTTTACGAGGAGGATTCCTTTTGGGAAACTTCCTTTGACTTTCAGAACTTACTGCACTTCTAGCACTTCCTCTTCTGGTTCTCTGAGTAGGAGTTCCTGAAGGTTTTTCATCAAGATGACCAACTTTGCCTTCTTTTACTGCTACTAGATACCTTTTAAACGTTTCAAGCTTCTTGAGTTCTTTAGATAGAAGGTGATCAGGCAGCACGGCACCCTGCTTCTTAGTTGTCGATTCCTTGATTCTGATAGAAAGGATAGGTTCGGACAACAAGTCGTGATTGTCGGGGTCATTGAGCCTCATGGGGATATCAGGATTAAGCCCAAGTGCTCTCTGGATCAAAAGCTTTGTGTATCTGACATAGGGAATCTTTGAGCCAAGCTTCTTGTGAAATAGCATCATGTCCTCCCATATCAGTGCTTCGATTTCGATGTCCTTCTTATTGATCAGAGACCAGAAGATTTGCAGTTCCATGAGCTTTGGATGCTCATAACCATTGTCACGACCAGAAACAGACTTGGTAATGATGATGTAGAGGGTTCTCCACGGTTGAGGAATGTTCTTAAGCTCCACGTGAGAATGCTTATTAATAATCCCTGAAGCTTCATCATAGACAATGTCAAGAAGAAATTGCAGAACTGTCTCTTCAGTAGGTGTAGCAAAGAAGTCAGTTGGCTCGATTTCAGGAATGAGAAGAACAGCCCGTAAGTCTGCATGAGTGATGGTGACTTGTTTGTGATTAAGTGTCATTGTCACTGCACTTTGACCAGTGATCCTCTGCATAGAATTCCAGAATTGCTTAATGTAGATTT
Source organism: Chrysanthemum seticuspe (assembly GCA_019973895.1). Classification (NCBI taxonomy): domain Eukaryota; kingdom Viridiplantae; phylum Streptophyta; class Magnoliopsida; order Asterales; family Asteraceae; genus Chrysanthemum; species Chrysanthemum seticuspe. The sequence goes on along the minus strand of BPTQ01000004.1, from coordinate 63,959,569 downwards.
CTGGTACTATAGCAGAGTGTGAGAGCATGTTCTGGTAGGGATGATTCCTTAGAATATCCACAGCAATAAGACAAGAAGATTTTGAGCAGGTGAGGGTTTCAAAGTCAACCCTAAGGTTGTTCTTTCCAATCTTTCTAGGATAGCCATTAGGGAAGATGTCAGCAATTGTGAGAACTTCTGGTGCATCCACATTCATTTGAGCAGCCATGTCGTGATCTGAAATAACATTAGCCAAAAGAACCGACATATCGAAAGACATAATGTTAGTCAATAGAAGGTTTTATTGTCTAATTATTGAATATACAGTGTCAAAGATTGTTACGAGTCCAAAGTTACTTGTTTGTTTAATAGTCCAATGTCATTGTGATAAGTTTCGTGAGTTAGTTAACTTTAAGTTTTAAAGTTTATGTTATCACTTATAGTTCACAACATATCAAACGTTTAAGCTTATTAGTGACATTATTGGTTTCGTGACGTTATGATTTCATTATTTACAAGTTTGTACACGTAACAATTCATAACGAAGGTTAATCAAGGCTTAGGCGTAGATATGGCAAAGTTATGCGTAAACAGGAGTGGTATACGCGTAGTTGAAAGCTTATGCGTAGGATCCTGACTTACGCGTAAGAAATATTACGCGTAGGAACAAGGGACCTTACGCGTAGAGCTTACGCGTAGGCGTATATTAACCTTACGCGTAAGGCATACTCGTAAGAGTAGACCTTATGCGTAGAGGTCACTGTTTACGCATATCCTTCACAGGATACGCGTAGTCCCATTGTAGAACCTTATGCGTAGACGCTACGCGTAAGATTACTCTTACGCATAACCTTCTACGCGTAAGGTGATCCTTATGCGTAGATTGCTTAGTAACCTTGATTCTGAATTTTCACGTTTTGCAAACCTAAAATAAGTTCATAAAAACATCAATATTAACATACACATTCATTCTATAACAGATTTAAGCACACACATTCATTCAAACAATTAAGCGTAGAGATACTTATGCGTAGCCTAAAACCCTAAAGTTCAGAATTTACGCGTATGAAATCTAGCCATAGGATATGCACCAAAGTATTTCTGGTAAGTCTAAGATGTTGTGAGAGTGTAATGACCAAGTTTTAACATCTAATTAGCAGTGAATCAAAAGTGCCCAAACCTAAGAACATTAAACCCTAAATTCCAATTTTTAATCAATTAGTGTTTCTGGGTTGTTATAGGGCCTGGATATCATCAATTCAACATGGTATTAACATCACACAACAATCTTTTTGACCAAATACAATCACATTTGAAAACACCCAATTCGACTCATAAACCCTAATTATCAAAATCACTCAATTCGTGTATCTGGGAATGTTTAAGTGATAAAAATGTGTTTAATGATGTAAGAAAAACATTTTGACACAATCCTTTTAACCACAAACACCCATTCTTTAATGAGTGTCCATACGGTTATGCGTAGAACACTAAATCAATCATGGACAAAAATTTGACCGTTGGATTAGTATAAAAATCAAAATCAATGTTTGTAAACACGTTAAGATCATAAAACCACTTACAAATTGATGATCAAAAACACAGATTTTTGAATGAATTTTAGGCGTAGGATCTTTTAGGTGTTTGCAATAAATGAGATGATAATGTTAGGTGGAAGGTGTTTTTATTAAAAATAAGTTTAACATTTTGGCAGTTTTGGTCCCTCCACCTTTTCCTGTTACATCCAAAGCCTTTTAACTTCCATTTTGGTTACCAAAAGAAAGATTTTAAGAAAGAAACTTGACGACACTCTCCCTCGACTTAAGAAATATTGAAAGGTTATTAATTTTAGTCCAAGGAGTGTCAGTGAACCAGAAAATTTACCACCATTGATAAAAGAAACAACCGAGATAGGATAATATGCAAGTACAAAGATATTTTGAAACAGTTAAGTATTTATTTTCTCCCCCTCAACACTTGATCGGAAAAATACTGAATTTTGAAAGATTATGGTGTTGACGAAAGAAATGTACTTGCCATGTTGAAAGAAAAATATATAGAAGAATATTTTTGTTGTCTTATCAGGTTTTATATTTTTGTATTTTGTTTTTGAAAAATTATTTACAAAAGAGATTTTTGGTGTTTGACAGGTTTTTTAAGACTGTTTTAAGAGGTCATCCAATTCCTCTTGAGTCAAACACCTCATACCAATCCGGTGGACCACCTCATTAAACCTAGTGGGAGGCAAGGCTTTGGTGAGTAGATCTGCCAATTGGTATTCGGTACCCACAAAGTATAATTCAACGGTACCCTGTTCCACGTGGTCCTTGATGAAATGATAGCGAAGATCGATGTGCTTTGATTTCGAATGCTGAACTGAGTTGCACGAGATTGCAATGGCACTCCGATTGTCGCAGTACATCGGGATTCTGTCAAATACGTAACCATAGTCTTTGAGTTGTGTTCTCATCCAAATGACTTGAGCACAACACGCGGACATGGCTACATATTCTGCTTCGGTTGATGACAGCGATGTACAATCCTGCTTCTTCGATTGCCAAGACACCAGTTTATCACCAAGAAATTGTAGAGCTCCTGAAGTACTTTTCCTTGAGTCTAAGCATCCTGCGTGGTCAGCGTCTGAAAAAGCGATTAGTTCAAAACCAGAATCCTTCGGATATCAGATCCCCAAGTTAATGGTTCCCTTGATGTATCGGAGGATTCTTTTAGCCTCAGAGAGGTGGGTTTCAGTTGGTCGCGACTGATAACGGGAGCATAGATAAACGGCAAAGACAATATCAGGTCTGCTAGCTGTTAGATACATGAGAGACCCAATAATACTTCGGTATTTGGTAGGGTCCACTAATTTCCCATGTAAATCAGCGTCTAGCTTCTTGGTATGAGTCATTGGTGTGGCATAAGTATCACAGGTTTTCATTCCAAATTTGTTTAACAATTCAAGGGCATATTTGGACCGACTCAAGAAAATACCACGGGGTGATTGATGAACTTGTAATCCTAGAGAGAACGTAAGTTCACCCATCATGGACATTTCAAAATTTTTCTTCATTAGTTTTGCAAAAGCGATTGAAAACTTTTTATGTGTAGACCCAAAAATGATGTCATCCACGTAAATTTGAACAATTAGGATATGTGCCCCGTGATATTGTATAAAAAGAGTTGGGTCAACCAAACCTTTGGTGAAATTATTAACAATGAGGAAAGATGATAGCTTATCGTACCATGCCCGAGGGGCTTGTTTGAGACCATAAAGAGTTTTGTTCAGTTTGTAGACATGGTTCGGGAACTCTGGATCAACGAATCCTTCGGGTTGGCTGACATAAACCGTTTCTTTCAGTTGTCCGTTGAGAAACGCAGTTTTGACATCCATCTGAAATACCTTCATATTCATATGAGCCGCGAACGCGAGAAATATCCGAACAGCCTCAAGACGAGCAACCGGAGCAAAAGATTCTTCAAAGTCTATTCCCTCTTCCTGACGATAACCCTTAGCAACTAGATGAGACTTGTTGCGGATTACATTCCCTTCAGCATCCAATTTGTTTTTCCAAATCCATTTGAGACCAATAACGTAAACCCGTATTGGTCTTTCAACCAGTTTCCATACTTCCAGACGTTTGAATTGGTTGAGTTCTTCTTGCATGGATTCAATCCAGTTGTCTTTTGTCATTGCGTCTTTAATGTTTTTAGGCTCAGATTGGCAGATAGTGAGTGCATAAATGCAATGTTCACCATCTGTGTGAAGACGTTGTCTCGTAACGACTAGTTGATTCGGGTTGCCAATAATATTTGCCAGACAATGGTCTTTTGTCCAACGATGTGTAGAGGGTTGATGTTGGTATACATTGTGCAGATTCTGAGGATTCAAATGGTTTGTTGATGATTTCGCAACATCAGGTGCAGCAGTGTCATTAGCAAACGGGTTAAAGAACGCATTTGGATCAAAATCTGTAGGTGGGGGTACATCATTCAGAATATCATCAGCCGGTTCATCATTGTTGGAAGCGGTTTGTTCAACTGTTGTGGTGGAGTTAACTAGTGTAGGTGCATCTTCAACAGTAGTTGTTGTAGCAGGTGTATCAGGTATAAGAGTATTATCAGGTTGAGCAGCGGAAACAGCGGATACACCTGGAGCACGTTCATCAATATCGTCACTGAACAGAGGAGCAAATAACCTTTCCATTTGTTGACGAGTTAGCTGGGGGCTTTGTTCAGCTGATGATGGGGGTTGAGGGAAGTTTAAACGGTTGTGTCCGGGTTCTAAGCTGTTATACTCAGAAGCCATTTCCGTGAGTTCATCAAAATGAGCATGAATCGTTTCCATTACCTGTTTTGTACGACGATTCCAGATCCGGTAACCTTTAGAATTCTCACAATATCCAATAAAGACTCCAATGTAGGCTTTGGCTTTGAGCTTTCCAAAATCATCACGATCATTATTTGGATAGCAAAAGGATCCAAATACATGAAAGTGTTTGAGATTCGGTTTATGGTTGTGGACAAGCTCGAAAGGTGTTTTGTTGTGGCGTTTTGTGATCATAGAGCGGTTTTGAGTATAGCATGCAGTAGATACAGCTTCTGCCCACAAGTAATCTGGAAGTTTAGCATTGATTAACATTGTTCTTGCAGCTTCCACTAACGTTCGGTTTCGTCTTTCAACAACTCTGTTTTGTTCTGGTGTACGTGCAATAGATGTTTGATGCTGAATTCCCACTTTCTCATAAAATTCACGAAGGGTTTGGTTAACAAATTCAGTTCCTTTGTCTGTTCTTATTTGGCGGACGGTGTTCCGGAGCTGAACTTGAATTTTCGTGAGAAAGGTGATGATCATTTGTGGAGCTTGGTCTTTGCTTCGAAGAAAGTAGACCCAAGTCCATCGTGAGTAGTCATCAACAATTACAAAGATTTAGCGTTTGCCATTGATTGTTTGCACGCGCATTGGGCCATACAAATCCATGTGAAGAAGATGAAGCACATGCGGAGAGCTGTGTTCCACCTTTGAAGGAAAATGAGCACGAGTGCTTTTTCCTTGTTCACAGGCTGAGCAAAGGTGATCTTTTGAATACCGGAATCGTGGGAGACCTTCAACTAGTTTGTGTCGAGCAAGATTGGTGATGGTTTGAAAGTTTAGATGTGAGAGACGACGGTGCCATAGCCAGGATTTTATTGATGTTGCCTTTGAAAGTAAGCAGATGGGAGATGAAGCAACCATGTCTTGCATAGAGATAGTGTAGAGACTAGAATTACGCGAGCCAGACATAAGGTCATTTCCTTGTAGATCACGAATGAAACAAGTTTTCTCCCGGAAAGCAACCTCCAAATCTCCATCACAAAACTGACCTACTGAAAACAGATTGTGACCGAGGCCTTCCACATAGTAAACCCTGCTGATTTCGATGTTCCCATTGACATAATCTCCGTAGCCCATGATAGCTGCGAAGTGATCATTCCCGAACCTGACAGTGCCAATGAACTTTGCAATAAAGTTTGATAACAGTTTAAGGTTGCCTGTCATGTGTCGGGAACATCCGCTATCAACAATCCAGAGAATGATCTGTATCACCTGCATTACACACAGACGACACAGAAGGAATAGAAGTAGATGTGGAACCCGAAATGTTAGAGGGTTCCGAAGCAGTGATAGTAGACATACACACATTAATAACTTTAGGCATCCATTTAAATCCTAATATGTTATATATCCATTTCTGCCATCTATAACTACTGTTTCCTTTAGTCTTTGTGAATGCACTAGGTGGTACTACATTCTTAGGAGGTGAACCTGGAGCTACAGGGACAACAACGCATGACGTAGAATCTAAAGAAGGCGGTCTACCAAGCACAGACTTAGAATGATTAGTGGGCCTAGAGGTATTCCGATTCTTAGGATTCCGTAAATGAGAGATTATAGCTTTAGCAACACATTTGTCATGACAATCAGAATTCATACTTTTACGACAAATAACACAAGGTGCATTAGACTGAATATCAAAAGTACTTAACGGTTTAGCATTCGTTACATCACTATTTCTATTACATTTGCCAGACGCAATATCTATAGTGGAAGCAACGTGAGTCTTATTCATAGTCCTAGGGTGTTCTTCTACTTTAGCATTCCTTATTGATCTTTTCTTAGGTCGCAACTTCCTATTCTTCGATTGAGTGCTCCTAGGCTGTGAAGTGCGGACGTTTGGAAAAGACGCAACTATTCCTGTTTCAGTAGAAGGAAGCACGTTAGCAACTTGTGATTTGGCAGTAGGGATTCTAGGTGCATGATTACTAAGTGTTACAGGTGCTAATCTCTTAATGATGGTTCGCGGAAGTTGTTCATACTTTCCTAACATTTCTCTTAACTTAGAGATAGTGTGAATCAAATCTTGATTTTCAGAACGAATATTAACAGCAAAATTCATGACTTCTCTAGTGTGAGCAAGATAGTGATCAAGTTCGTTTGATGCTTCATGACGAGTCTTATTGAGTAAATCAAATATGACACCATATTCCTGTTTAACTGTTACAAGTTCTTGTTCATATTTTGAGATTTGACTTTTCAAAGACACGTTTTGATCATCCAGTTGCTCAATTTTAGGATCAAAAGATTTTGTTTGCAACTGAGCGATTTTCTTTTGAAAACCAAGTTGTTGATTGTGAATATCTTTTTCACACCAATTTAGACGACGTTTTGCATTGTAAAGTTCGTTAAGTAATCGTTCATTTTCAGCTTTTAAAGACTCGATTTGAAGCACCTAATCAGTATTCTCAACAGTTACCACAGACTCAACATTATCAACAGAGATATAATCAGATGCATGTGGCAAAGAATAGAATAACACAACATTATGGATATCAGCACAGATAACATCTTTCAAGAGTCGATCAACATCTTTTCTCAACAATTTCTTTTTACGTTTAGTATTAGAAATAGATGTTTCAGTTTTCTCGAAAACGACTTTCATGACTCCAAGTTCCTTATGAAAGTCCCGTTCCCAAGACAATGCACAACTTTTCAAATTTTTAACATTTGGTAAAAGATTTTTCTGAAAAATGTTTCTTTGTTCTCGCGCCAGAGGCGATTGAAAGTATTGAACTTTGATTTCAGAATGATATTCTATCTCATGTTCTAAATTTTTGAGGTCAGCCATGAAAATATCAAAAAATCTAAGAATTTTGCGATTTTCAGGTTTTGAGTTTACTTCACTGATGGAAGGTAAAGGACCATAAATTTGTGCATAATCTGGTTGGGGATTAACATTAGAAGACTCAGGTGTTTTGATGATAACCCTTGGTGTGTTAGAAGAATCCGTTGGTGTGACGAAAGTGACCGGTTTTGAATAATTAAAAGGTTTGTTGTAAACAACAGTTTTTAATTTTGATCGACTCTCGTCTTCTGCATCTAATTCCTCTTGACGATGATATTCAACAACACTCATAACAATATCATTAATTTTATATTCTGCACTGGAAACTTCAGGATTTGGTTTGAATTTTTGTAGTGAAAGCTTTGGTTTGTGATCAGCTAGATTTGGTCCATATCCTTTTGGATTGGGTTTTAAAGTAAACTTTTCAATAGCTGTTACTGATTCACCATGTTTGTAAACAACAATTTTAAACTCTTTGATTTTGTTTTGCAAGCCGATAATTTCTTCAAGAAGGTCATCTACCCGATTCGTTGAATGCTTTTTGTATGCGGAGAACTGTTTTTGACAAGTTAACAACTCGGCCTTAGCTTTTTGATTTTCCAAGGTGAGAGCGTTAATTTGCTTTTTATGTTCATGTTTTAGTTGTTCTATTTCAGACAACAAAGCATTCTTCGAAGTGGCTAGATCACGCATCTGTCTCTCTAAATATTTTTCGTTTTGATGAGATTTAGCAAAAGCGGCTTCAAAACCTTTTTCACGGTTTTCTTGAGTTTTGAAAAAGTTGAGTTGCATTTGTAAGCATTCAAAATCCTTGGTTAACAGTGCATTTTTGCTTTTTAATTCCTTATTTAATGCATAACATTCTTCCATTTTGATTTGATGGTCTTGAATTAAACGAGCAAAATCTGGATGAGGCAACAGTTCAGCTTGTTCAACGTGAGTCACAACATGATCATTATTTAGATCCTCAAGTACAACCACGGAGTCAATTTGATTATCAAAGGAAACCATAAGGTCATCTTGATCGTCAAATGTAACTACAGGGTTTATTTGAAAATCGTCAGAATGAGATGTAGATGACTCATTTTGAACAGTCTGAGCCGTGCCGGATTCAGATATTGGCGGAGATATTAGTTCAGATATGATGATGGTTTGTTCGGGTACCTGAGACAAGCCATCAGTGTCATACACTGGGCCTGTTTCACTCATGTGTAACTCATGCATATTAGCCATCAACATAACAGCTGCATTGGCCTGCAAGTCCTCCATATCATCATCTGAGTCTGCATCTGCCATAAAGCTCTGTTCTTTGTTTATGAGAGATCCACCAGCTTCATCCTTAAGAGCCAAAAGAAGAGCCTCTTTGAAATAAGTACTGCCCCTAGTCCTTGGCTTTGGGCATGCATTAGCCATGTGTCCCTTCTCATTGTAGTTGTAGCATCGAAGACCATTCAACCCATTCTGAGTATTTCCCTGTTCCACCACTTGAGCTCTGTTGTTATTCCTACCCATAGCATTAAACCCTTGACCACCTCCCATTTGACGACCATAACCACGATTCTGAACTTCAACTCGTCCATTGTTCACAACAGCCTGATTTCGTGTATTGGATGAGGAACGAATACGATTGTTGGATTTGTTGGTATAACGGCTAAAAGCATTAGCAATCATAACAAATCCCTATTGCAATGCTTCGAACGGATCGGATTCCTCATTAGTTTGACTATGAAGTGCTTGATCATTGTTGTTGTTGTAAGGAACTAATTGATTTTGTTGAGGTTGCTGTGATTGATCGTTTGGTGTGACTGAGGCAGTTGGTTGAGTTGCTTGTTGAGGAGGATAACTTTGTTGAGCATATAAGGCAAGTTGTTGATTTTCCGGATGTGTAGGTGGAGCAATTTGAGCACAGAGAATCCTTTCCCTATCAACTTCCTTTTCATGAGGCTTCAAGTAATCGTACAACAATCCATATGTAGAATGATGCATATCTTCGCTTGACGGAGAAAAATGACATACTTCTCCCATTCAGGACCAAGACTACTCAGGAACTTAGTATTCACTGCAATTCTTGGCATGATGATGTTGTGTTTATCCAAATCATTGATGATGTCTAAAAATCGATGATGATAAGACTCTAGTGTCTCTCCAGGTTCAATCATGAAGTGTTCATAAGCCAAGTAAATTTTGGATTCTAAATCCTCCTGATTGAGTACAGATCCTTCCATAAGAAGATGAATATGGTCCCACATTTCCTTTGCAGTCTTTTGAGCATCAACACTTCGAAGAATTGGGTTAGGTAATCCTAAAAGGATATATTGTATTGCAAGCTCATCAGCTTCATAGTGTAGAAGTTCTGTTTGATTTAAATCTGCAACAGTAGCAATGTTTGTTTGTTCATCTCTTGGTGGAATGGCATTAGGATCTCCATGTACAATGACAGTAGGCATCTCAAATGGACCTTCCAAGATAACCTTCTTTAAGAACTTTCCATGTGGCATCTTCAGATCATAAAACCTAAAGAACCTTATCACCCATTGATCGTAGTTTCCTGGAGTGAGCATTGGAGGTCTATCAAGTGATCCAGCCTCATGAATTGATTGTTGGCTGCTTAAAGCTTCACACATCTTTGCAAACCAAGTGGGTTCCTTCATAGTGTTCCTTGATAGATGTTGATTGAAGTCATTTGTGTAGGGTTGAACTTGAAGACTTGGCGGTGTTTGAACCATTTGTGGTGGAGGAATTGCTCCAAGTTGTGGATTATGTTGTTGATTAAATTGTTGTTGATAAATTGCTTGTTGTTGATTCCATTGTTGATGTTGTGGACTTAGTTGTTGTTGTCGTTGAGGATAAGTGTAAGGGAAATAGTTAGAGTATGGTGGTTGTGACATGTTGAAAAACTTGTGTTGGTAAAAATGGATCTTTGTAGTCGAATGAACCTTTGTTGAAGAAGTGTCCTTAGGCGTAGAAATCACAATTATCCAAGTAGCACTTATGCGTAAAAACACCAAAGTTACGCGTAACAATTAGAAGTTACGCATAGAATTTAGCTTACGCGTAAGTAGGAAAAAGACGCTAAAGTTATGCGTAGACAAAAGTTAGGCGTAGAAAGTTAGGCGTAGGATTATCTTATGCGTAAGACTAGGCTTAGGCGTAAGATAAATCTTATGCGTAGGATTTCTACGCGTAAGCTTATGCTTATGCGTAATTTTAGGGTTTTGCCCAAATGATCTTTTACACTATCACAGTACAAAAGATATCCAAAGTCGACTTATTTTCAGGCTTATCCAAGCAAGAAAACACGGAGTAAACCACGAAAACGAAGATCAAACCAAGGAAAGACTTACGCGTAGTTTTAGGGTTTCACTACGCGTAGGTTTACTCGTAAATTTGATATTGCTCAAAAATGTTACTAAACCAGTTTTTGTGTGATGAAATAGCTTCAAGATCACCAAATAACACAAGAATGTGAAATTTGATGAACCAAACCTTCTAAAACAGTTACGCGTAGAACTACACCCACGAATAAAAACTAGCTCAAAAACAATGATCCACGCATAAAGTTTGAAACTTTTTGCCAAAAAACGTTAGTTTAACACCTTATAACGTTGAAAGTACAAGAATCTTGGATTAAAAAGTGTAAAAAATGCATTTTTAAGCAAACCAAAGGTATGGTACCGTACGTTAAGCGTGAGACCAAAACTCACTTCAAACAATACGTTCACCCAACTATTAGGCGATTGATACCACTGTTAGGTCACTAGTTGAACAATAACCAAACACACACACACGTAAAGCTTAGACCGGTTATGCGTAAGATGTGAGTGAAAGAGAAATATTGAACAACCAACCTTCAAATGAAGGTTTACAAGAGTATTTATAGGAGGGAAGCTAGGGCAACACTCCTAGTTCTCTTCCTTTCTTTAATGGACTTAGCCCTAAGCTCATTGGCCTTCTACATAAGCTTAAGACTAATAACAAACATAAAGGCCATAATAAGCTACCTATTACATAAGAATAACTAACACTTGAATTATAGTTTAGGAGTGATTCCAACAAGGCTTCACCATCTGAGTAATAACTCATGGATAATTATTCAGTTGAGGATAATCACCTTCTATAAGCGTATGAATAACTTCTCCAGAAACAGTTAACACATGAACTCCACAAGATTGATATAAAAACCATCTTGTAACTTGACCATTGTAGAGTCCTTTCCATTCAGGTTCATCATGAGTAGGTTCAAACAAGATCTTTAAGTGATGATAAACCATTCTCTCATGATAGTCATCTGGACGTACATCACCAAATTTATTCTTGTAAAGCTTCCAAAGATTCATCAAATCATTTCTATCCAGATATTGAAGCATTTGTGAAAATTTCTCAAACTCAGAAACTTCATTACTGACTCTTTGAATTTTCCAACATCCTTCACTTCCATTAAGCTCAATTGTATAGGAAATAATTTGATTACCATCTTCATTCACTTCTTTCATTCTTTTAGAACCAGATGTCTCCTGAATCTCAGATTTTCTCTTTTGACTACTTTTAATCCACTCTTCTTCTCTTTCAGAATTCATTGGAATAAAATCATCATTATTAATCCTCATACATATCAGATAAATCTCATGGATTCTCTCAAATGAATATTTACTGAGATTTTTAGGAATATGTATGCCTGAGTTCTTGATAATCCTCGTCATTACATTTCTCATCTCACCTTTTGTAGGAGGTTTCTTTCTTTGAACTTGCTTCTTCTCCTTACTGATCCTCCTTGCCCATTCACCCAAGATTCTAGCTCTTTCATCAATAGATAACAATGCCCATTCTTGAGTAGTATACTCATTATGTATGTTATTAGAAGCTTGAAGATAGTTTTGTGTTTCATTCCATTCAGCTAACCATTTCTGAGTAGCCTCCTCTTCTTCTTGCTTCTCTTTCTCTAAAGCTGTTTTTTCTTCAACTAACAGTCTTCTTGTATACTCTTCATCATAAGCAATCTGTTCTTGTTTATTCTTAAACTTCAATGTTGGTTCAACAATACCTTTTCCCTTTCCTATGTCTGGTTGAACTACCTTCTTTTTCAAAGGTTCGCCAATAATTAAACTTTTACCTAAGGGTTTGGTTGCAGTAGATTTAAGAGATAATGGAACAGGTGCAATGATGGGTGTAGGGTTAGTTGAGGTTTTGTTTAGATTGATCAATGTACTGGCAACTTCCTTCTTAACTTCTTTTGATTTAGGTGGTGATATAGAGGTTGTTGTGACAATTGTAGAGTGGTTATGATAGCAGTGGGTAAGTTTAAAGTGGGAGTGGTTATGGTTACCTTATCTGAAACTGCAGCAGTGGTTTCAAGAACATTAGTCGTGGTTGCAGACACACTGTCAGTGGTTGTGTCCTGCATCACCTCATCTTCTACCATAGTCTTCAAACTTTCAAGAACAGCTTCATTCCCATCTTTATCAGATACCACAAATTGTTCTGCTTGATCTCCACTATCCACATCTTCATCCATATGCACATCTACAGCCTCCCCTGAATTCATGCCTTCACTCCTCCCCTGTTTGGGTACATCCTCCACATTTACAGCTGGAGAAGAGTCCACCTTCCTTTTCAACATTCTCACTTTTCTTAAAATAGCAACCCCAGGTCTCCTCACTTTCTCCATCACAAACATTCTGTGCTTCAACCTCCTAATCTCATTACCCTGAAACACAACCAACTCTTGAAGACTTGAGATTGTGTCCTCCATTTTGGTACATTTAGCCGTCAATTCATTTAAATGTTCAAGAATATCCTCCCCACTTCGACCTGTGTTAACTGGTCCGAGAGGTGGTTCATTGGAAAAGTCATTATGTACCTGTTTAGGATCCGTCAATTCATTGTCATGTTCCAAACTATCCTCATCACTTCGAGCTGTGTTAACTGCTCTGAGAGGTGAATCTTAGGATAAAGTAAACATAGCACCAGACCTTGCTTGAGCATCTATGCACCCTGAGTGAGCCAGTTGGCTAGGGATTCCTCCACCTGTGTTAAGTTCCAAGGAACTCTCCACATTATGAGTTGCTAAAGGTTCGGTCTTAATGATGTTTCCACTGTCCTGACCAGCTTCTAAGCATGAATCAGTAGTGGAAGCCCTTCCAATCATGTCACCTCCACAACTTGTGACAGCCTCATGAACAACACCACTAACACCAGCCTGAGGTAGCTTGGTGCCCTTCCTCCTTCTAGTCCACAAAATGGGTTTTACAGTGGTTTGAGGTTGTCTAGCAGTGAGTTCAGTTGCACTAGCAGTGGGTTGAGATTCACTAACAGTGGGTTCAAGTGTACTAGCAGCGGGTTCAGGTTCTATGGATTGGGAATCAAGACCTTCATCAAATTCAGGAATAGCAGGCAAATTAATCATATGTGGGAACAAGGGAACATCTCTTATTTGAAAATTAGGGTTCTGATGTCTCATATGTGCAAAGACCTTAGGAAGCATATAATGCACTTCATACTCCCTAGTATGCTCAACAGGTTCCTCTATTTGACTATCCACAATAAGCTACACAAACCTTGGATATAAATAATATTTACCCTTCTTCATAATATTCTGCACAAACCCTTCATAAATCATCCTAGACCAATTAAACTTCCTCCCCTCAGATAGACATATGATAGCAGTAGCAATTTTGGAGGGAAAGTCATCAAATCCAGTGGTCTTATTACTTATACACATCAACAAGGTATGAATAAAAAACATCCATCTGATACACCACACAATTCTTGAATGAAGCATATGCTAAAAATAATTTAATAGCCTCAATTCTTGAAACTGGAGCAAATACTTCATCATAATCCAAGCCTTCAGTTTGTGTGTATCCTTGAGCAACCAGGCTTGATTTGTTCCTTACCACTATCCCTCTTTCATCCCTCGTATTTCTGAACATCCATTTAGTCCCAATTGCCCTCTTTCCATTAGGAAGGTCAACCAATGTCCAAACCTCTTGAAGCTTAAACTGTAGAAGCTCCTCTTGCATTGATTCAACCCATCCTTCTTCTGACAAAGCTTTTTCCACTCTCTTGGGCTCCTTTTGAGACATAAAACAAGCAAACAGGCAATTTTGCAGATCTTTATGACTATTTCTTTTGTGAAGTGACCTTGTAAAGAAACCTTGTTCAGGAAAGGTTTTAGTGTTCTGAACCTTGCTTCTTGTTTGAACTGGTGTATTCAAATTTCCAAGTATTTGATCCTTGGGATGAATCTTATGAATCCTTGTGGTAGTGATTGGACTTTCATGAATGACAGTTTCCAAATTAGTAAAATCAGCATTGAAGAAATCATCCATGTCTTCATCATCAGTAGGAGTATCAATCTCTTCCAAAGCAAGCATGTCAGGATCATGTGGATACTCCTCTTCACCAAATAATGGCTTTGCAGTTGGTCCAAAGTAAGTACTATCATCAGTACTTGCAGCCGGGGTTTCACTTGTACTGGCAGTGGTAGAGGTTGGCTTAGCAGTGCTTTCATTATACCTAGTCGTGCTTTCATTTGGCTTAGCAGTGCTTTCAGAATGCCTTTTCTTCCTTTCAATTTCTTCTACCGACACTGAGTTATCTTTCAACAACTCATCCTTATCTTGATGATGATCAACTTTGCTTCCAGAATTCAAGGCATCATCATCAGTGGGACCTTGCTTATCAATGATGGGTGAGACAGAACCAGATTTCCACTTTTTAACCAAATAGAACTCCTTTGGAGAATCAGCTTCCTTAGAAATTGTTTATGCATCAGAATCCTTTTGTGTACCAGCATTAACATTAGTGGAAGTTCCTGCAATGATAGGCTCATAATTCATAGATTTGGTTAGCATATCAATGTTAAACAGCCAGTCTGGTCCTTTGGTCTCAACACTAGGAGTCTCTTCACTAAACTTAACATGTAAGTTTTCTTCAACAATCCTAGTCCTCCTATTGTATACTCTAAAGGCTTTACTATTAGAAGAATAGCCTAGAAAGTATCCATCATCAGCTTTTTCTTGAAACTTGCCTAGGTAGTCTATGGTATTCAAGATAGTAACAGGACACCCAAAAGGTTTTAGGAATGCAATCATTGGCTTCCTATCATGTAACAGCTTATAGGGGGTCTTGTTATGAGGCTTCACTACCTTACTTCTATTTTGCACATAACATTCAGTGCCTACAAATTCAGCCCAAAAGGTAGTTGGTAGCTTAGATTCTGACAACATTGTCCTAGCAGCCTCAATTAGTGTCCTATTTTTCCTTTCAGCTACACCATTCTGTTGTGGTGTTCTAGCAACACTAAACTGTCTTTCTATACCCTTATCTACACAGAACTGATTCATCACATCATTCTTAAACTCAGTTCCATTATCACATCTGATTACCTTTACCTTATGGTTTACTAGATTTTCTATCTTAGTAATGAAACTCTTGAGGATCTCACTAGTCTCACTCTTAGCAGCTAAAAAGTATACCCAAGAAAATCTACTATAATCATCAGTGATAACTAGACAGTAATGCTTATGGTTCAAACTTTTCACAAAGGTAGGTCCAAATAAGTCCATATGAACCATAAACAGTGGTTGTGTGATGGTGTTAACAGTTTTGGTCTTACAAGAGGCTCTATGTTGTTTTCCTTTTTGGCAAGCCACACAAAGTTCCTTACACTCAAAAACCTTAGAAGGTAACCCTCTCACTAAGTTGCCTTTTACCAGTTTATTGATTGTTTTGTAATTAAGGTGACCTAGCCTTCTATGCCACAATTTTGACTCGTCAACTGATGCCTTAGCAAACAAACAGGTTAAGGACCTATTAGGAATTACATCTTTAAGATCAAAACAATATATGTTCTCTTTCCTAGGTATCCTTAACTACACAAATTTCTCATTAGGCATTTTAAAATCAGATGACAACACCACACACTCAGTTTCCCCAAAAAGTACCCAGTTTTTCTTATCACACATTTGAGAAACACTGAATAAATTGTACTTTAATCCCTGTACTAGATAGACCTTTTCAAAGTCTAATTTCCCTGTTCTGATTGTGCCTCTGCCAAGTATCTTTCCTCCCTTTGGATCATTGCCAAATGCCACATATCCTCCATCAAAAGCTTCAAAATCCTCCAGGTTTCTCCTATCCCATGTCATGTGCCCAGAGCAACCACTATCAAAAATTCCTTTGTCTTTTAGCTCATCTTGTAGATTGCCCTGCACATGAATTTAAACAAGTTAGATCCTTTTGTGGACCCAAGCCAATACTGACTTGGGTCTGCCCTGTGCATCAACATAATCAAATTTCTTTAGGTCCATTGATGCACAGCTGACATGATGTAAAACCTTGGTCTTAGGCTTCCATTGCCAGTTAGCTGAGGCCTTAACAACATAAAAATGGTTTCCAACCACTGTGTCAGTTATCACTTTTGGAATTTTTAAAACTTCTTTTGTATCAGTGGTGATATTCTGTTTAGCAGTGGATTGATTTTGCTTAGCAGTTTGCTTAGCAGTGGTTGAAACCCATTTGGGTGCAACAGTGATTATTGATTTTGTTTTACCATTCCTCATTCATACTGCCCTAGGAACCATATTTTTGTTAGGATGAGGGATTGTTTTCTTTGAAAAATTTTGATGATTTACCCTCCTCCAATGATTCCAAACTTATGGTTGTTTTTTATAACAGTTTCTCTGTAAGTGCTCAAAACTACCACATGCAAAACAAGCCTTCTTAACACATTGAAACTCATCTTCTAATCTGTTTGAAATTAGTCCATTGAAGTTTCTTTGACTTCCCCTAGGTATGTATCTTTTCATCTGTTCCCTAGGTATCTCCTTGTAATCTACAACTTTCCTAGAAATTGGTGCTCCAAATCTAGGCACAAGGTTGGCTTGTTCAGAATCAACTTTCTTTACATTTTCTATCTTTTCAGGCTGAGTTGATTCAGATCTAACTTTCTCAGAATCTGATTCCAAATCTTCAATAGTAGGAGCATCAGATGAGTTATCAGAACCTATCTTAGTTGTTTCAGTCTTACTAATCTCTTTTACAGGTTTGTTAAAACTGAATTCACTAATAAATGACAGTTTTTTTGGAGGTGGTGCATGCTTCATTAGAGAGGATGGTGGCATATTGTTGTATCCAAGACCAGTACCCTCCTTGAATA
This sequence comes from Chrysanthemum seticuspe, assembly GCA_019973895.1. NCBI lineage: Eukaryota > Viridiplantae > Streptophyta > Magnoliopsida > Asterales > Asteraceae > Chrysanthemum > Chrysanthemum seticuspe. The sequence goes on along the minus strand of BPTQ01000004.1, from coordinate 63,942,271 downwards.
ATTTTTGACCAATTGGCTTATTAACTAGATCAGAAGCATATTGTGTTTTAGCAACCCTAACAACATGTTTTTCTTTTTCTACTAGGGCTTCTTGTTTTACACTCTCTGCCTATTCTAATTTCTCTTTAAGCACTTTTATTTCTTTGTCCCTAAGATCAATTTCACCACTTAGTATGTTTATTTTATCTACATACTCAAACTCACATTTGATACAAAACTTTAGTTTCTCTTCAACACTTTCAAGACCAACTTTATAACCTAAGTTATCTAGTGAAAGTCTATCTACTTCTTTTCTTAAACTCTCAATAATAGCTTTTTGAGATTCTAAGTTATCTTGACATGATTTATAAGAACAAGTAGAATTTTTAGATTTATTAGATACCTCAGAATCTGAACCAGAAGATGAAGATGCATAGGCCATGAGAGCAAAGTTATGCTCTTTAGAAGCTTCAGTGGCAAGAAAAGTAGCATTGGGGCCTTCTTCAATTTGATCACTCTAATCATAATCACCAAGTCCATCTTGAGCAACCAAAGCAGAAGTAGGAACTGGTTCTTCAGTGATCTTCTTGCAACCTTCACCAATCCTCTTGGGAGCTCTACATTCTCTAGCAAAGTGTCCCTTTTTCTTGTAGTTGAAACACTCCATCTTGCTCTTGTCAAATCCAGCTCTCCTTTGACCATCATACTTAACTTGCCTTCTAGTTCTTCTCAAAAACTTCCTTGCTTGGAGATTCAACATTGCCATCTGCCATTGAAGATTTATCTCTTCAAGATCATCAGGATCAATTTGATCTAAATCTTGATTCAAAACAGTAACACTGGTAGCTAAATCAGCCAGAAAAGCACAAATTGCACCATCACTAACATTATCACTAACAGTGGTATTGTTAGCAATGACCGTGGTTATTCCATAGGCAGCAGTAGATACATCATGTGAGCTCTTGTGGTTTGTAGAAACAAAAGCAATGTTTTGATTAGTTGAAGATGCACCAGCAATGTTGTTCTCAGACTCATAAACCTTCAAGTTGTTGTAGAGATTGTCCAGAGTCATCTTTTCAAAGTCATCCTTATTTCTCCACACAACTGTATGCACAGCCCATTCAGGTGATAAACTTATGATGAACTTCAAATTGATATCTTCTTGAGCAACTTTGTAGTCCACCAACTTTAGATGACTGATTAGCTTTTGAAGTCTATTGTAGGTGCCATCAAGACTTTCTCCACTTAATGCAGTGAAGTTTTCAAGCTGATGCTTGAGCATATTCTTCCTAGATTTTCTGGTGGCTTCATTACCAGCAAACCTTGTTTCAATAGCATCCATCAACTTCTTTGATGTCTCATATTGTTCAAAATCCAAAGCATACTCATTAGGTATTCCCATGCTAAGAATACTATGAGCCTTGATCTCTAATTTTCTTTAAGCCTTGTCAGTTTCACTCTTGATAGCAAGAGGTTTTCCATCAGGACCCAAAGATGGTAGCTTATCGCCCTGCTCTACAACATCCCAGATGTTATAATCAATCATGCGAATGTATTGCCTCATTCGCACTCTCCAAACTTGGTACTCACCCTACTTGAGCATGGGCACCTTTGATGCAGTAACCATGTGAGTTTCGTCAGACATCTTAACTTACTTGAATAGAACTTAACAGACTTCTTCTTGATTTCAGTTTCTAGATCACAAGCTCTGATACCACTTGTTGATCCCAGTTGAGCAAACGATCCTTTATAGAAACTGACTTAACAAAGACTCATTAAATATTACGCGGAATTTAATACTTAATCTTAAGAAGAAGAACAATAAACATTCAACACCTCAATATTATTATTAATACGAATACTCTAACCAGTATTAAAGTTTTACAACCTTAAAGTGTAACGACCTTAGATATAGCAAAACACACGTATATCTAATCTAACGTAGGACCTCCTTTTATAGGCTAAGGAGTCCTTTACATAATACAATACGTAACCTACAAGATAAATATCTTTTCCATATTTATCTAATACAATATATTAAACCTACTAAACAAAACTAGCAGTGTTTACAATATAATAGCAGTGGTTTCACTTTACTACTAGTCGCGGTTTAACTTCAGCAGTGGATTCATTCTTCTGTCAGTGGTTTCATTAACTCTGTCCGTGGTTCCAACACTTAGAATAATTCATGATCTGAGGAACCTAAAACCCAACAGAATATTACCTAGAAAGTTACTTAATTCGGAAAGCCATCTTAATTGGTGAACTTACTAATTATGGAAAGTTGCTAATTATGGAAAGTTTCTAAATTTGGAAAGTTTCTGATAATGTGTTAGGTCACTAGTTTTACAACACAAGCAACATAGAAAGAAATAAAGAGGAGAAGAGAGGCGGATGAACAACACACACACAAACACACACGTATAAGATGAGAAAGGTTAAGCGTATAGAGTGAATAAGAAATGCATTGAACAACCAACCTTCAAATGAATGTTTACAAGAGTATTTATAGGCAAGGAGCTAGGGCAACACTCCCACTCCTTCCCTTTTCCTTATTGGACATGGGCCTAAGCTTATGGTCCTTCTACATAAGCTTGACCTTAAACAAACATAAACGCCATAATAAGCTACCTATTACATATGAGTAACAAACACTTGAATTAAGGTTTAGGAGTGATTCCAACAATCTCCCCCTCAAGTGTTGGTGATGAAAAACGATGAAGGCGTTGATGTAATAGTAGCTTCGACGTCTTCTGACATTCTTCTTTCTTGTGAGAAGAATTGCCTTGATTCGAACAATCTCCCCAGTGTAGAGAGATAGTTGTCTTTGAACAATTATTCTTTGACGTCATCTTTAGCTTTGTTCTTTGATCATTGTTCTTTGTAATGAAAGTGATAGTATGTTGTTATCTGCATCAAGTCTGCCTCAGGTCTGCTTCGCCGCTACAGTGTCTCCACGTCATTCTTCAACATGCTCACACGCTCTTTGACGTTGGAATTCAGTACTGATGAAGTTCTTTAAGTCTTTAACATTGTAGATTCTTTGATTTGACAAAGAATCATTCTGACTGTTGTGTTGCTTTTGGATAGAACTTTCATTAGTGACGATGTTGGCGTGAGCATGAGAAGAATCTGCACGATCATCCCGCTCTGGAGCTTCCATAAGAAGAAAACATTTCAAACGGTTAGTAATAAGCGGATTCCGGCACTTACAAGTTTGAACTTCGAGAGTGTTAACAGCATAGTGTGAAAAACACAACTATAATTCTTACAAAGGCCGTTCCTGAACTGGAGTCCCACAAGTGAGATAACGCGATGTACCGAAGTACATCTACAGTTCATATGAGTCGCTGAGGTACACCGAAGCATCACCTCACGACTGTAGACCGTTTGAGACACACTAAGCGTAATCCGCGGGGAGTTACCGAAGTGACCTGCTGTCAGGGCTGTTTGATGTTGACCCTGGCAGGAGTTTCCATTCAATCACTGAGGATCACAGATATGAACCTCTCATAAATGTTCTTGACAGATTGCTAAGATCTGTGAAGGACTCGATAATGTACCACTGAAATTCTTATTGTTGAACGTCAAGTGATGAAATGTCAAGTGTACCTAAGAGATCTTTTGATGAATCTCGTGGCTCTAGATTCAATAGTGCGTTTTGGTTTTTCCTGAGCGGAGACTAGGGAGATGGTCTCCTTCTACAATACCAGCGATCTCTAAGAGAAAGCCAATAGTTTACGTAGGGTTCCCTGTGAGAATGAAAAAAGCTTCTGTAGAGAGAAACTTAAGTGGTTAAGAAGGTATAGTGCATGCGTCACTGGGTCCATGTCGACTTTTAATCTTCAATACCGGCGTCACTAAGTGACAACCAGTAGCATATGAATTGAACCCGGTGTCTGCCCTAAGTTGAATAATTTGGAGGGCTATTTCTTTTCACCCTTTTCTTTGCATTTCTTTTTAATTCTTCAACTCCTTCTTTCTCCGATTCTCATTTTCTCCTTTTTATAATCATACCTAAGGACTTCTAAGTACTAACTATTTGTGATGTCCTTGGGTAGATCCCTCCGGCTCTGGCGGATCATAGGACGGTTATTCCTAACCTTAGTCACCTTATCACTCCATGACTAACCTATGTTGCCATAAAACCAATTTTCAAGAAAATCTCTCAAAGGGTTTGTAAATGAAAAACATGTTTGAACCACTGTGAGAGTTTTATCTTTTAGCAGAAATACTCCCCCTCCACATGTGCTTTAGAGTTTTGACGGAAATCTGCACTGTGTGGGAAGAGCGCGCACTTTTGAATTGATCAACTCAAGATAGACAATCCCCCGCGAGACACGGTTACGTTGCATAGTTAAAGAGTTACATTGTCAGCTTTTAGGTGACAACTAGCTCTAATAACTACCTTGAAGGTGTAGACAAACCTCGAAAGGTTGTGATGTTGACCCTGGCAGGAGTTTCCATTCAATCACTGAGGATCACAGATGTGAACCTCTCATAAATGTTCTCGACAGATTGCTAAGATCTGTGAAGGACTCGATAACGTACCACTGATGTTCTTATTGTTGAACATCGAGTGATGGAATGTCAAGTATACCTAAGAGATCTTTTGATGAATCTCGTGGCTCTAGACTCAATTGTGCGTTTTGGTTTTCCTGAGCGGAGACTAGGGAGAGGGTCTCCTTCTTCAATACCAGCTATCTCAAAGAGAAAGCCGATAGATTATGTAGGGTTCCCTGTGAGAATGAAACAAGCTTCTTTTGAGAGAAACTTGAGTGGCTAAGAAGGTATAGTGCATGCGTCACTGGGTCCATGACGACTTTTAATCTTCAATACCGGCGTCACTAAGTGACAACCAGTAGCATATGAATTGAACCCGGTGTCTGCCCTAAGTTGAATAATTTGGAGGGATATTTCTTTTCACCCTTTTCTTTGCATTTAGCAGAAATACTCCCCCTCCACATGTGCTTTAGAGTTTTGACGAAATCTGCACTGTGTGGGAAGAGCGCGCAGCTTTTGAATTGATCAACTCAAGATAGACATCCCCGCGAGACAACGGTTACGTTGCATAGTTAAAGAGTTACATTGTCAGCTTTTAGGTGACAACTAGCTCTAATAACTACCTTGAAGGTGTAGACAAACCTCGAAAGGTTGTCATACCCGTCATAGTTCATGTCTACCAAGAGTTTCTCGAATGGTACTTTCTACTTGGACAAGTCCTTTGCGAGACACGTTTACATTACTAGCGAACTAGCTTGAAATTATTACCCGTCCAGGACAAGTCTTTTCGAGTTACTAACAGTTAAGTACCGTCAATTCGTTGGTTAAGTCTATTACACAAAGATGCATTTGCATTTACACAACATATTTCTTTTCACATAATTTTCTCCCCCTCAAAAATGGCATATAAAATGTTATTTTTGAAAAGTTGAGACTAAATATGACCATTTCGAGTGTTTCGGGAAGATGACCACTGTGAACAATTTTTGAACAAAGTTTAAACTCAAGTACTCCCCCTCAACAAGTGATATAAACGGTTGAGGTTTTAAAAAACATACGGGGAAGTACTTGTCCTTTTGAGCAAAACCTTGAAAAATGAAATGTTTGATAGGTTTTACTCAAATGTAAGAAGCTTTCGCTCCTTTTATAAGGATTGTGGCACTGAAGCGTACCACAGGGTCCTTTCTTGACAATTACGGGTTGTACACTGTAATGTGTGCACAAGCCATTGTTAATAATCAAACAAACAAAATCACAATCAAGAGAGTACCCAATGATTACAGACGATCAGCTACTTTCTGAGGACGTTGGAAAGTCAGAATCAGAAAGTTTGGTCATCCTCCCACATAGCTCTCCAACCGTTGCATCTGATCCCGATGAATCAAACATTCATCAATCCTAGTGATAAATCAACAAACATCCTTGCGATCCTTTGAATTCCATCTCTTCGTCTGAATTATACCCAACTCAATATCCTTCAAACGATATGCAAATCCATATCGAACCATCTCCAGGGTGGCGTCATAGAACTTAGTGAATTTCATCGAAAGCCATGAAGCAAGTAAGATGATTTTCACTTTGGTAGAGAAACCCAAACTTTTATGAACGATTTTGTACTGAGGTTCTTGATTGATTCCGATGAAGTGTAGAATTTAGGTAAGATTCGACCCCGAGGTGGAGAACTTCAACACGCTCTTTGATTTTAAGCGTATGAAAACAAGGAGTGCAGTAATGTACTTGATCTAAATTACGGTTGAGGTTCTGGTTGGGGCTCAGGTATGTCGTGATCCTCACCACCAGTGTATGTAAAGTGATCAACGGTTTTCTCCATTGGTGGTGTGGTTTCTGAATCCCTTGGTTGATCAGATGGTGGTGGCTGTGTAGCTTGTTGTGTAGTGGTGATAACCTGCTTAACCATTTGTCGAATCATTGGATTGAGTAGCCTTCTTAACAGATTCTGTTGTTGACATAGGTGTTTATTATGTTGATGGAGGTGATGACTGAGATGATGATTTGGGATTGGTGGAAGTGTCAATAGGTGGTTCAGAAGACTGTTGAGGTTTGTGTATTGGATTGTCAACTATGTAGTTGTCTGATTCCTTCTTAAACTTTTCCTCCTCAGCTCTAGCAGCTTCTTTTGCCTCTTTTCGAATCATTTCCTCTTCAGCCGCCAAATTATCATCATCAGGGACTCTTTCATCCTTATCATGATCGTAATCTCCTTCGTCATATATTTCCCCATCTTCACCATGCTTTTCTTCTTGCAGTTGTTATAGTTGTTGTTGTGTTTGCTTCATTTCAACAGTAGTAGTGACAGTGACACCCTGATCCTTACCGGGTTGATTAACCGGATCGGATGGGGTAAGAGTTGTTTGCAATGGATCTTCCATAAGTGGAGGACTACTGCTTGACCCTCCTGCCCCACCGGGTTGATTAACCGGAAAGGTTGAAGCATGGTATTCCATCCTTTTTCTGCTTTAATGACTTACGAAATTGTATTTCCTCATCCATTGAATCTTACTCATCATCAGGATGACTTTGTGAGCATGAATTTGAATGGATGTAGCAGAAGGATGTCCACAGCAATTCAGCAAGATGATTATGAGTATATGAAGTTGTTGAAGATGACACGGAGATCGTTCTTACCAATTGTTTTGTCGTATCCAGCTGAGAATGTGTTTGCCATCAAGAGCTCTGCTGGGGCATTGATGATTGCTTGATTTGTAGCCATTTTGTGATCTGAAAGACATTAGACAAGAAGACAGACATGTGGAAACACAATGTATTTGTTTTAGTCTGATTTATTATCTAATTCCTTGTTTGATGGTAACATGTTTATGTTAGTTACAAGTCCTAAGTCACATTTTTCCACTTGATTGAAGTTGAAGTGATAAGTTACGTGAACATGTTAATTATGAAATTACAAAGTCCAATTTTTTCACTTAACACACAACATATTAACTTTTGTAAGCTTATATGAAACATCAGGTATTTGTGACTTATGAGTAACATTTAACAAGTAACATATGCGTACTAGGCCAAAATGTAGTGAACGGTGGGTTATGTGTGACAAGGATCCTTATGCATAAGAAAGGAGCTTATGCGTAGGAGTAAACTAAAGCGTAAGACCAAGCTTAGGCGTAAGAGTTTCTTACGCGTAAGACAAGTTCAAAGGCTTTAGGCTTACGCGTAGGAATAAGCAAGATATTACGCGTAAAGTTTACTCGTAAGAGTAAAGCTTATGCGTAGCAAGCCTTGTTTACGAATATCTTTCCAAGATATACTCAATCCACTGTAGACCCCTTATGCGTAAGAGCTACGCGTAAGATTTCTCTTAGGCGTAACTTTTACGCATAAAGTATTCCTTAAGCTTAAAGGTTTGAACACCTAAAGATTCTGACATTACGAATAATTAACCTGTTAAATAAAAAACATGAAAACTTGATTGCAGTTAACTCCAAACATCTTTTAGATCACAAAAGAAGCACAAGAACATATCAGATACACACAGAAAGACTTAGGCGTAAAATTACTCAAACCCTAAACCCTTAATCTACGTCTAAGGGATATAGCTACACAAATCAAACAAGAGTGTTTCTGGAGTGTCCTAGATGTCATATGAGTGCAATGGAACAAGATTTAACACATTTCCACCACAGAATCAGAAGATTCATGGGAGATGAACCCTAAAACCTAAAACTTAAATTCTTACAGTTTAGATGTTTCTGGGCTAATTTAAAGGTTCAAATCATGCATATATACTTATTCTAACACATTCTTGACTACCTAATAACATATCACAGAATAGAAACGCCCTAGATGAGTGCAAGAACCCTAGAATTCAACTTAATGAAATTTAAGATTCAGGATGGTATTGGACGATTGAAACAAGTTTAATAGACACTAAGAAAGGTTTTAACACAACTCATTTCAATCCAAACACTTTTATGCATAAACACCCAATTCGTTCGAGTGAACAGTTTTTCAAAATCAGTTTAAAGAGTTTTAACCGTTGGATTTGAAAGAATTTTAGAAATCCTTGTTTATTATCTTGATTAAATCAGTTTAGAACTTATAGATTATGAAAAAAACTTGAACGGATTTAGAAGATTTGATTTGGGCCGTTTGATCTTGGTTGTTTTAGGAGTAAATGATTTTGTTAACATTAATTTGCCAAGTTGACACATTCAGTCCCTCAACCTTAAAGAGGTTCCAACCAAGATCCTTTAACTTCCGTTTAGGTTAGACAAAACACATGTAAGGCAAGAAACTTAACGATACTCCCCCTTGACTTTTGAAATAATGAATTTTGAAAAAACATTTGAGTCTGAGGAGAGTATTTGACAAGAAACGCATCTACCATTTTAGAAGAAACAACATATTTTTGAAAACATGGAAGTACAAGGTTTTATGAAACCGAAAAATATTTACTTTCTCCCCCTCAACACTTGTTCGGGAAAAATAGTGAAAGATTTGATAGAACAAAGTGTTGACTGAAGATTTGTACTTGCGATGTTTGAAAGAATTTAGATAGAAGAATATTTTTGAGATTTTCTGATTTTATATTTTTGTATTTTGATTTTGAAAAAATTATTTACAAAAGATATTTTGGTGTTTGACAGGTTTTTAAGACTGTTTTAGGAGGTCATCCAATTCCTCTTGAGTCAAACACCTCATACCAATCCGGTGGACCAACTCATTAAACCTAGCGGGAGGCAAGGCTTTGGTGAGAAGATCTGCCAATTGGTATTCTGTACCCACGAAGTATAATTTAAATGTACCCTGTTCCACGTGGTCCTTGATGAAATGATAGCGAAGATCGATGTGCTTTGATTTCGAGTGCTGAACTGAGTTGCACGAGATTGCAATGGCACTCCGATTGTCGCAGTAGATCGGGATTCTGTCAAATACGTAACCATAGTCTTTGAGTTGTGTTCTCATCCAGATGACTTGAGCACAACACGCGGACATGGCTACATATTCTGCTTCGGTTGATGACAGCGATGTACAATCCTGCTTCTTCGATTGCCAAGACACCAGTTTATCACCAAGAAATTGTAGAGCTCCTGAAGTACTTTTTCTTGAGTCTAAGCATCCTGCGTGGTCAGCGTCTGAAAAGGCGATTAGTTCAAAACCAGAATCCTTCGGATACCAGATCCCCAAGTTAATGGTTCCCTTGATGTATCGGAGGATTCTTTTAGCCTCAGAGAGGTGGGTTTCAGTTGGTCGCGACTGATAACGGGAGCATAGATAAACGGCAAAGACAATATCAGGTCTGCTAGCTGTTAGATACATGAGAGACCCAATGATACTTCGGTATTTGGTAGGGTCAACTAATTTCCCATGTAAATCAGCATCTAGCTTCTTGGTATGAGTCATTGGTGTGGCATAAGTGTCACAGGTTTTCATTCCAAATTTATGTAATAATTCAAGGGCATATTTGGACTGACTCAAGAAAATACCACGGGGTGATTGATGAACTTGCAGTCCTAGAAAGAACGTAAGTTCACCCATCATGGACATTTCAAAATTTTTCTTCATTAGTTTTGCAAAAGCGATTGAAAACTTTTTATGTGTAGACCCAAAAATGATGTCATCCACGTAAATTTGAACAATTAAGATATGTGCCCCGTGATATTGTATAAAAAGAGTTGGGTCAACCGAACCTTTGGTGAAATTATTAGCAATGAGGAAAGATGATAGTTTATCGTACCATGCCCGAGGAGCTTGTTTGAGACCATACAGAGCTTTGTTCAGTTTGTAGACATGGTTCGGGAACTCTGGATCAACGAATCCTTCTGGTTGGCTGACATAAACCGTTTCTTTCAGTTGTCTGTTGAGAAACGTAGTTTTGACATCCATTTGAAAGACCGTCATATTCATATGAGCCGCGAACGCGAGAAATATCCGAACAGCCTCAAGACGAGCAACCGGAGCAAAAGATTCTTCAAAGTCTATTCCCTCTTCCTGACGATAACCCTTAGCAACTAGACGTGACTTGTTTCGGATTACGTTCCCTTCAGCATCCAATTTGTTTTTCCAAATCCATTTGAGACCAATGACGTAGACCCCTGTTGGTCTTTCAACCCAAGGTTGTCAGGATCGGGATCCTACCTAGGATCGTTTTCGGCTTTGCAAGATCGTAATCGTAGGATCGGATCGGGATCGTAAGATCCTATGAAAATGTATATATTTTTGTATGGGGGTTGTAGTTTTATATTTCTATATAATATTTCACTAATAAACTAATCTAAATGGATGATAAAAGAAAAAGTTATACCTTCAAGTACCGCAGTAGTAGAATATTAGATATATTGCAATGCATACTTGCACAAAGTTACTACATACGTGCACACTGCACCTACTTCTTGTTTTTAATGTTTTTTATTATAGGTTTTTCGTGATAACATTTATACAAAAAGACAATGTTAATTTATTAGCACGTGATTCTGTAACCTTTTTATTACAATATATAGATTAATGCAAAAAGATAAAAGGATTGTATCTAAAAATAAAACGACATAATTTATAAAATAACATAATTTTTTTTTCTTGATGACCAAATAAATTAAAATAAAATATTCTGATAATATTACTGAATTTTTTTTCTTGATGATTAAATTAGAATATTCATCATTTTATATGTAACATAAAATAAAATATGAAAAAAATTGAGTCAAGTATGTAGATAGTTTACTTCAAAAACAAGCTTCTGACGTTTTACAAAGCACGAAATCGTTTTTCATAATAAACTCATAAAGACACGTCTAAACTATTTCTAAATAGTCCATAAAAATATAATGATTTTACACTCATTAATTTTACAAGAGACAATTAATTAACAATACCAAAATAATAATTTTTTTGAAAAATTCTTAGTCATTAGGCTTTAAGACATGAGCTTATACTTAATAAGTTAATATACAAAAAAAAAAAAAAAAAAAAAAAAAAAAAAAAAAAAAAAAAAAAAAAAACCTAATATAGGCGATCCTATACGATCCGATCCGATCCTACGATCCTACGTGCGATCCTACGATCCTGATGCGATCCTACCTGGATTACGATCTTGTTAAGGACCAGTTCCCATACTTCAAGACGTTTGAATTGGTTGAGTTCTTCTTGCATGGATTCAATCCAGTTGTCTTTTGTCATTGCTTCTTTAATGTTTTTAGGCTCAGATTGGCAGACAGTGAGTGCATAAATGCAATGTTCACCATCTGTGTGAAGACGTTGTCTCGTAACGACTGGTTGATTTGGGTTGCCAATAATATTTGCTAGAGGATGGTCTTTTGTCAATCTATGTGTAGAGGGTTGATGTTGTTATACATTGTGTAGATTCTGAGGATTCAAATGGTTTGTTGAAGATTCTGCGACATCTGGTGCAGCAGACTCATTAGCAAACGGGTTAAAGAACGCATTTGGATCAAAATCTGCAGGTGGGGGTACTTCATTAAGAATATCATCAGCCGGTTCATCATTGTTGGAAGCGGTGTGTTCAACTGTTGTGGTGGAGTCAACTGGTGGTGCTTCTACAACAGTAGTTGTTGTAGCAGGTGTATAAGGTATAGGAATATTATCAGGTTGTGCAGCGGAAACAGCGGATACACCTGGAGCACGTTCATCAATATCGTCACTGAACAGCGGAGCAAATAACCTTTCCATTTGTTGACGAGTGAGCTGGGGGCTTTGTTCAGCTGATGATGGGGGTTGAGGGAAGTTTAAACGGTTGTGACCGGGTTCTAAGCTGTTATACTCAGAAGCCATCGTGAAGAAGTTTCAGAATCAGCTTCCCCCCAAACTGACAACTGTCTTTAGCAGATTTGAAACTTTGATGAAGTCTACATTTCCTCTAACTTTTGAAGGTTTCAGTATGCAGCGGAATTTGTAGATGAGCAGTAAACCACACAAAGAAAATCTGACTAATTACGGAAGATCCGTTCGAGGGTAACATGCCAGAAATCAACAAGATCTTCTCACGTATGTAGATGCATCACACCAAACGAACCACGAAAGACGAAAATGATACGACTTTCCCCTGAATGTTGTGGTCTTTCGGAGTACTAATCACCTGTGAATATGCAATAACTCGATACCAAAACCGTGTGTGAGGCATCATAACATCATATTTGGGTAACTTCACACAATATCACCCGTGAAATTGAGACGATAACACCAAAGTGAGACGTTTGAGCCACAGATCGTCTTATTTCTTCCCCTTAATTGAAGAAATTCAAGAAGGCATTGGGTTTTCGCAAAGAAGCATGTAGAAGAACAAGGAAGCAATGACCACCTACACACTCTCTCCCCCTCGATGTTTTCAATGATTCAGACTCATACACCACGTATGTTGATGATGAATTGAAGACAGCGAAACCATGTTTAAGGAGACAGCGAAACCATGTATGAACAAGTGTGAAGTACCATAAATATCTCGTGAGAATCAACTGCTGATAAAACATCTTTGTTCATTAAGTTGATCATCAGTTGTGTCATTGTTGTTGGAAGCAGTTTGATCTTCTGTTACAGAAGATTCGGTTGTTGTTGTAGATTCAGGTGTATCTGAAATTAGAGTATTATCGGTTGGGCAGCGGAAACATTCGATACATCTGAAGCACGACTTTTGGCAGAATCTTTAACCAGAGGAGCAAGCAATGTTTCCAATTCTTGACGATTAAGTACAATGGTGGGTGGAACAGTTGATGGGTCATTAAATTTTAACGGTGAGAAACGGGTCCTACGTTGAATTGCAGTAGAAGCCATAGTTGTTGTACCTGCATAGAAAAATAGAAGGGGGGCAAGGAAGAGAGAAACATGGATCCCCAAGTGTAACTGGGTTTCAGATGTTAGAAGCATAAAGATGTAGTGTCAATTATCTTCTTGACACCGGAACATGCTAATTTGATGATTTCCTTTCCTGCCTCATGGATGGATGTTGTTGGTATCCCATATGTTTTGGTGCAACTACTTAGTATCTTGCCTGTAGGAATCCACCTAAGACTAACAGTTTTGAAAATTCTACCCGTTGGTATCCATCTAAGGTTAGATCTAGGGGATGTTGACACTTCTTTTGGGAAGAGTCTGCGTCCTATATGGATCCACCTATTAGGTTTCTGACAGTTTACATTTAGATCAACGGGTTTATTTCTAACTGTTTGTTGAGTTAACTTAGGTTTTGGTTTGCTACTACAGGTAGTGTTCAGTAATACACTCGAAGGTGATACAGTAGGTCGTGAACCTAAGATTCCATCCTTTTGAATAAGTGCCCTTTTCCTAGCCTTTTCTAAATCATAGTTCTTGTATGCGTCATTTGAATCATATGAATTTTTAATTATAATGCTCAATTTAGACACAGTGTTCGAACTAATCCTAGATTTGCCAAGAGCAGCCACATGTTGAGGTTTAACAGAAACAGGTATAACAGAAACAGGTTTAACAGAAACATGTTTAACAGAAACAGAAGCATTATTCTTAGGCCAGGAATGTGGAGTGACTGGTTTTATCAAATGATTATTCTCAACAAATTGGGAGGGAAACCGTGGTTTTGAAGATTTTGAACGTTCAGATTTTTTTCTGAAAGGTTGTAGAGACGATTTCCCCAAGATTGTTGGTTTTGTAGAATTAGTATCCACACTCTTGTCAGTGAATCTTCTCAATTTGTTTTGTAAAGCAACATGTGCAAGCCCCTTTGCTTGAAGTTGAGCCTTTAAATGCTCATTTTCTTTAACTAATGTATCCACACGATTACTTTGTTCATTCAAAGATTTACTTTTTGGCTCTGAGTTTAAAACATTGTTTTGCAGTTTAAGTTCAAGAGAGATGCAATGAGCCTCAAGTTTTGAAAAATCTTTTTAAAACTGAGAAATTGTCTTATTGATAAGAATGTTTTCAGATTCAAGAGTTTGATTTGACGTTTCAGTAGAATTGTTAACAAGTAAGGGCTCAGACATGAGATAGTTGTCTGGACATTGTGCAATACACTGGTCAACCTCTCCTTCATTACTAAATTCAGGTTGCTCAGTATGTTGTGTCGCATTTGCAGTCAGAATATGATCAACAGTAGATTGTACCTCGACCATCTGTTCTGTGTCAGTGTCATAGGTGGGTAAGATATCTTCCTCAACCATTTGTTCTTCGTCACAGTTGGGCTCGGTGTCGTAGTTAAGTAAGATATCTTCTCCAGATCTGCTGCTGTCATCCTGGTTTTCCAATGCTACACCCTCATTGTCCGCATTACCGACAGTTGCAGTAATCACAACATTCTCAACGTCCATTTGAGCATTCCTTTCATGTACATCAACTCTTTCACCTTGCACGACTGCGGGATATTAGGAATTTGATGATGTCTGACGCTTCAATGCCAGAGCCAGAGCCATGTATCCTTCTTTCAATGCCACAAATGGATCTTTATGATCAGAATCCATTTCACTCCCCTGCAGAAGAATCAAAGAGAAGAAAAGGTGCAAAGTCGATATAGCACACAGAAGGTCGATATAGTGAATTGCAATTTCCCTCCAAAAATAATTTTGAAAAATTTTGACTCTCAAAATTTGAAATTCACTATAAAATTCAATTCTAAGGTTGCAAGAAAATTTTGAGTTATGACAATTTTGAGGCCAAATTTTACCCGAAAAATTTGAATTTGGACCCAAAAATTTGAATTTTTGACCAAAATTTTCACAGTTAAACCAAAATTTGAATCTCGCGTAAAAATTGAACGTTTAGTCTCCCCTAAAAATTAAATTTTACTCAAATTTTCCCGCCAAAATTTTAAATTTTTTTTAAATTTTAATTTTTTTTTTTGATAACTTGTGTTGATGGATCTTTGTAGTCGAATGAACCTTTGTTGATGAAGTATCCTTAGGGGTAGAAATCACAATAAACCAAGTAGCACTTATGCGTAAAAACACCAAAGTTACGCGTAACAATCAAGAGTTACGCGTAGGTTTAGCTTACGCGTAAGTAGAGAAAAGACACTAAAGTTATGCGTATACACAAAGTTAGGCGTAGAAACTTAGGCGTAGGATTACCTTATGCGTAAGACTAGGCTTATGCGTAAGATAAATCTTATGCATAGGATTTTCTACGCGTAAGCTTTATGCTTATGCGTAATTTTAGGGTTTTATCCCAAGTGATCTTTTACACTATCACAGTGCAAAAGATATCCAAAGTCGACGTATTTTCAGGCTTATCCAAGCAAGAAAACACGGAGTAAACCACGAAACTGAAGATCAAACCAAGGATAAAGTTACGCGTAGAATTAGGGTTTTGATACGCGTAGTTCTACTCGTAAAATGACTTTTGCCCAAAGATGTTTCTAAACCAGATTTTTGTGATGAAATAACTTCAATATCACCAAAATAACACAAAAGTGTGAAACTTGATGATCCAAAGCTTCTAAAACAGTTACGCGTAGGTTTACACCCTCGTTCAAAAACTAGTTTAAAAAAGATGATCCACGCATAAAGTTTGAAACTTTTTAACAAAAACAGTTATTTTAACACCTTAAAACATTGAAAGTACAAGAATCTTGGATTAAAAAGTGTAAAAAACGAGTTTTTAAGCGAACCAAAGTATCAAACCGTTGTTTTACTCGTAGGACCAAAAACCCACTTCAAAAACAAAACGATTCACCCAACTAGTAGGCGATTGATACCACTGTCAGGTCACTAGTTTTACAACACAAGCAACATAGAAAGAAATAGAGAGGAGAAGAGAGGCGGATGAACAACACATACACAAACACACACGTATAAGATGAGAAAGGTTAAGCGTATAGAGTGAATGAGAAATGCATTGAACAACCAACCTTCAAATGAAGGTTTACAAGAGTATTTATAGGCAAGGAGCTAGGGTAACACTCCCACTCCTTCCCTTTTCCTTATTGGACATGGGCCTAAGCTTATGGGCCTTCTACATAAGCTTGACCTTAAACAAACATAAAGACCATAATAAGCTACCTATTACATATGAGTAACAAACACTTGAATTAAGGTTTAGGAGTGATTCCAACATAATGGAAACAAACCCTAAATATGAATAACTATGAATATGAGATGGTTTCTAAAAGGCAAACGGTCATTATTCGTGTAGATCCGCGAGGGAAGAAGTAGCCTTTGGTTACTTATACGTTTTCGTGATTGCTTACGGTTTGAGGTACAAATATTCTGTCCTTTTTCAGTTGGGACTGCTCATGACTTTCTGATCCTTGACTTTGTTCCACTTATGTTATTCCTTTGCTATGATTTCCTTTTCTATGATCCTTTGATATGATTCTATTCGTTATGACATTTGTTGTGCTATGATATGATTACATTCAGTTTGATATGTTTCATTTGATATGATATGATATGATATGATTATGCTTCGTGTGATTTGTTTCTTATGTTGCCCGAGCTAACTAGTCATGGAGGTACCATGACCATGTCATTGATGGCACCAATGGCATGACACTATCTGGGGCGGTGTGATTAGTCCCCGGCATCCCCATTATGATATGTATGATTATGTGATCACTTGGCCATTATGATGTATGTGTATACTTGTCATGTGAGCAGGGTACAAATATGATATGTTTATGTGGGGGGCATATGGATGCATCCTAGGCTTAAGATATTATAATATGTTTTTGGCGTTTGGCTGTGCGTGCCTTGCACACCTCTCGCACTTATGGTACTCGTGAGGTCTCCCCTCCTTGTACACTTATGAATTGACGGTTATGTATGTATGTAGTGTCCTTCATGTGTCACGTTGAACGTTAGGTTATGCACTCGTAGACATCCTTTCATTATGTTTCACTTTGATTATGCTATTTATATGTATGTATGCTATGTCCTTCATGTACCATGTTGGACGTCACTTTTCGTATGATTCGTATCTAGTTACTATGCTATATCTTGATTCAGTAACTTGTTTGACTATTCATTCACTCAGACTCCTTATCTAGTCCATCCAACAACTATGTGGTGTTACAGTTATTTGATTTTACTATGCTTTCATTCCATGTGGTTACCAAACTTATACTATCGGGTTATTATTTCCTTTGTTAGGGTGTTATGACATGAATATGAAATTCAGCTGTTACTAGGTTGATGTATGTTTTCTTGATTTATTTGTCTTTCATGCTAATAAGTGATTACCTGACTTATCTGTTGCCATGCTTATACGCCGGCTTGTATTTCTCGGTTGCTTATTAGTTTATTCAACATGATAATCGATATCTACCGGACTAGTTGGTCTGCCATGCTTACATTCATTTCTATGATTCTTTGCTAACAAAAATTGATTTAACTTATGTGTGTACCTATTGTCTTGCTTAGTTTTCCATGCTATAATCTTTCTTAGTTTTACTACTGATGATGCTACTTGGTATGATGACTGTACAACTTATCTTTGTTGGTTATCTGTCTGGAGTAATTGCCATGCTTGAGCTATATTATATTGTTTTATGCCTGCTTATAGAGTATAGTTTAGTTATATGTATTTGATTTTCTGCTTTGCTTGTTTTGCCATATCATGCTGTTAATCATCCCGCTGCTTGATATGCTCTCACAATATTTTGTTACATGTTTAATTATGATGTTGCATTTCATATTTTATGTGATTCTTTGAATGCTTGAATGCATGTTTCTCATAGAATCATTCCTTTCCGTTCATTCGTTGTGATTTCGTTGTCACCTTTTTATTCATATCTGTTCATTGGGCTTTTTAAGCTCAGCCGCATTTTCTTTTCCATGCGGCAGGTACTAAGTGGGGAAACGGGAAAGAGTAAGAGATGGACTTAGAGACCACCCAGTGTTGATGTTTCTTTATGGAATTATGTTTTGATTTATATTTTCGGATTATGTTTATTGGACTTGTTTTTCCTGTATGTTTAATTTGGATTATGGATGTATTATCATTATGATGTTGTGAGGTTCATGACTGATTTTATTCTTGATAAGACTTCCGCATGCGTAACTATATGCTATGTATGACACCATAATGTGGCATTTTGACCCGTCTCGGGTTGAGGTGTTACATTCTATTTTTTAGTTCTTCTACTTTAGTTCAATCTTCTTTCGACATTATTCACTCGAATTTGTGGGCTTTTCCAATTCCGAGTCTGTCTGGTTTTAGATACTATGTTTTATTTTTGGATCATTATTCTCAGTTTGTTTGGGTTTACCCTTTGGTTAATAAATCTGATGTTTTGTCTAAATTTATGTTATTTCGTAATACTGTAAAAACTCAATTTAAGTGTGAAATTAAGTCATTTCAGTGTGATCATGGTGATGATTTTGATAATCACTTCTTTCATAAATTATTTGCTGACAATGGGATTCAATTTCGATCTTCTTGTCCCCGCACTTCCTAACAAAACGTAAAATCCGAAAGGATGATTCGAACCATTAATAAACTGATTTGGACATTACTGTTTCAAGCTCATCTTCCTCCCAACTAGTGGACTGAAGCCCTCAACATGGCTGTTTACCTATTAAATATCTTACCATCTCGTGCCATTGATAACTAAGTTCCATTTACCCGCCTTACTGGCACTACACTAGATTATAGCCTTTTACGTATTTTTGAGTGTCTTTGTTACCCTTACCTTGATGCTGATCATAAACTTGGAGCCCGCGCTACCCCTTCCATATTTTTGGGCCATGCTACTAATCATCATGGCTACCGTTTTCTGGACCTCAACACAAATAAAATAATCATTTCCCGTCATGTTACTTTTGATGAAATAGTTTTTCCGTTTGGTTCCATGACACCCAATGTCAGTCCCTCGTATGATTTTTGGGAAGACACCTCAAATGTAATCTCAAATATAATCAAACAGTCACCTACTTCTCCTACCACTTCACCTCCACCTAACACACCTGCTCCTACAATTCACACTAATGAGCCTCGTACTCCTACAACTGGTTTACCTATCCCAGATACACCTCATAGTCTCACCCCACTTCCAACACATGTTGCTAGTCCTCTTCCAACACCTATTCCTAGTCCACTTAATCAACATCCCACCCCCGTTTCTGTTTCCCAAGATCCACCTACTACAACTGTTAACCCAAACTGGGTTTCGATTCATCCCATGGTCACACGCTTTCGTGTCAGGACTAATCGCCCCACTCAGCGTTTTACTTATCACGTGTCTTCGGTCTCCCCGTTACCCAAGTCCTATAATGTTGTGTTTCATGCAAAAATATGATGCTCTTCTTAAAAAGAAAACTTGGATTCTTGTGCCTCGACATGCGGATACAAATATAGTTCGATATATGTGGTTATTTTGTCATAAGTAATTGGCAGATGGTACACTTCGTCGTTACAAAGCACGTCTTGTGGCAAATGGCAGTGCCCATATAGAGGGTGTTGATGTTGATGAGACTTTTAGTCCGTTGGTTAAACCTGGTGCTATTCAGTCAGTTCTTAGTTTCGCTACTTCTAGACATTGGCCGGTTCATCAGCTTGATGTCAAGAATGCATTTTTACATGGTGATTGAGCTGAGACTTTTTACATGCATAAGCCTCTTGTTTTTCGGGATTCTGAACATCCGGATTATGTTTGTTTATTATAGAGATTGCTTTATGGTCTCAAGCAGGCACTAATGGCTTGGTTTTAGTGTTTTGCTGCTTTTATGCTTCGAGTTGGATTTACTCATAGTCATTGTGATTCTTCCTTATTTATATATCAACATGAGAGTGATACTGCTTATTTATGACTTTATGTTGATGGTATTGTTCTCACAGCTTCTTCTGAGAGTTTGTTATAGTGGGTTATTGCTTCATTATACAAGGAGTTTTCTATGACAGATTTGGGATCTCTTAATTATTTTTTGGGCGTATCTGTTGTAACACCCTAGGCAAATCCCACATCGGCTGTGGCCTAGAGAGATGTTGGGCTCATAAGATAACATTCTCCTTACAATGACACAACGCGTTTTGTGGTCTACTGCGGGTAGAGTTCTTAGGAACTGGCCGTTAAGCGTGCTCATATGAGAGTAGTACTGGCTTGGGTGACCTGCCGGGAAGTCTTCACATGAGGCCACAAAAACAAAGCCGTGAGCCTGCGGGCAAAGCGGACAATATTGTGGTCAAAAAAAGGCGGGGTGTTACAAGTGGTATCAGAGCCACTCCTGAGCCATTCGGGATGGTGGGGCAAACCTCATCGAGGACGATGAGTCCCTAAGGGGGGAGGTGATTGTAACACCCTAGGCAAATCCCACATCGGCTGTGGCCTGGAGAGATGCTGGGCTCATAAGATAAAATTCGCCTTACAATCACACAACTCGTTTTGTGGTCTACTGCGCGTGGAGTTCTTAGGAACTGGCAGTTAAGCGTGCTCATATAAGAGTAGTACTGGCTTGGGTGACCTGCCGGGAAGTCTTCACATAAGGCCACAAAAACAAAGCCGTGAGCCTGCGGGCAAAGCGGAAAATATTGTGGTAAAAAAAAAGGCGGGGTGTTACATCTGTTACACGTGACTCTAATGGGATGTTTTTGTCTTAGCGCAAGTATGTTAGGATGTACTTGAGCGGGCTCATATGGTTGGTTGCAATCCCAGTCGGACTCCTGTTGATACTGAGTCTAAATTGGGGGATGATGGTGTGTCATTTTCTAATCTGACGTTATATCGGAGTCTTGCAGGTTCACTGCAATATCTTACTTTCACTCGACCTGATATTTCTTATGATATCCAGCAGGCGTGTCTCTATATGCATGATCCCAGAGAACCTCATTTTTCCACCCTTAAGCGAATTCTGAGGTATGTTCATGGTACTTTAGACTATGGGTTGCAATTTTTTTCATCTACTACTACTTCCTTGGTTGCTTACTCGGATGCGGATTGGGCGGGTTGTCCAACTACTAGGCGTTCCAATTCTGGTTATTGTGTTTTTCTTGGAAACAACTTGCTCTCGTGATCCTCAAAGCGTCAACCAACGCTTTCTCGTTCTAGAACCGAGGCTGAATATCGCGGTGTTGCTAATGCGGTTGCTGAGACATGTTGGTTACAGAATTTACTACGTGAGCTGCATACCCCATTGTCTTCTGCTACGCTTGTCTACTGTGACAATGTCAGCGCTGTCTATTTGTCTTCTAAACCGGTTCAGTGTCAACGTACGAAGCACATAGAGATTGATATTCACTTTGTTCGGGATTTGGTTGCTACGGGTCAAGTTAGATTTCTTCGTGTTCTCTCGCGTTATCCGTAAGCAAATATTTTTATTAAAGGCTTACCTTCTGCTTTATTTGAAGAATTTCGTACCAGTTTGAGTTTCTGGTGTCCTCCCGCTCAAACTGCGGGGGAGTGTTAGTCGTACGTTTCATAGGCCCATGTATTCATTGTGTGGGTTTGTGCCCAAGTAGTATTAGATAGAGTTTATGTATTATATATATGGTTTGGGTATTCAATAAAACACACGAAATATTATATTCCTTCAGGATTAACAACTCATTTACTATATTTATAATATAACTATATTTATCGTCGTCATTGTTCGCGTGTATCCAACTAGTAAAATATTACCCTAGGCATGGACGGAGCTTCATAGGCCCATGTGGTCATTGTGTGGGTTTGAGCCCAACTAGTTGTTATACATATGCATTTCTATAATATGTAAACAATATTACTTGTTAGTGTTTTATAAAAATGTCTTTGGTTTTATATAACTTATTTACTAAACATGTTTTGATATAGTTTTAATTTAATATGTTTAGTAAAAGTGTGTTAGTAAACTATTGGCTCAAACCTTTTACGTATTTTATTTGTTTCGTTAAAATGATTTTACGTTTATTATCGACAAAACATTAGAAGATCGTAAAGTGTAAATAAACGTTTTTATGGTTTATTTGTATTAACAATTTGTGTATTAAGATAATTTCATTTGACAAAATTAGGGGCTTTTGTTTCACCATGTATTTCTACATTTTATTTCCACAACAACACATTCAGATTCACATTGCTATTTTTTGTCTCACCATGTTCATTGATTTTCCCCCGGTTCTTCAACTCCGTTTGCAACCTTTTGAATATGATAGCATGCGATACACTATGGTGAAGGTCAGTCATTCATTATTTATAAGCTTTTGTAATAATGTTGTTTTCAATTTATTCCCCCTACTTGATGTGTGGACTTTCTTTTGGTTCAGCCATAATTGATACTTTATACTTGTATGTTAATGTATTGTATTTTTACATTCTTGTAATTATACTTATATTGGAACAAGACATGGTCATGCATGACATGTTGTTGCAATAGTATCTTTAATATTCTCTCCGCGGCGGTTTGAACCTCGCAACAAAAGGTAAATTATGTTTATTTTTGTTTTCAGGAGGTTGATGTGGTGTCTAGCTAGTTATTTTTGTGGTTTAGAGCGTGTACTAGGATGGGAAAATTCAAGACTTATTATGGGCAAAGACAGATTTAGGACGTCATCAACTTCATCAAACCCTATCTCATTTGGTCAGGTTACTCGAAGAAAATGCATAACGAGACTTCGCAGTAACGTCAATGGTGTAATTTTCACTTTCATTTTCGATCAAGTAGTCACTTAAGGTAGCTTGTAGCTTTTTGAATTATGATGTTAGCAAGAGTAGTTACAAGATTAGTCTCATTGTATCAATATAAATTAAGTTGATATATCAGTGAATCTTTTTTTATTTGAATCAATAGAACGTTTATTTGGCCAAAAGGAATTTGATTTCATGGCTAGAATTATTTTTTTTTCACATAAAGCCATGTTCTTTAAAAGAAAACCGGGCTCTATAACAGGTCATAGATCCCGTTTTCAAAACCGGGCTCTATTTGCTTTTTGAATAGTCCTTCCCCCTTTGTTCCCTCATGCAAAACCGGGCTTTATGCCCCTTTTCAACCGGGGCTCTATGTCATTTTTTGTAGTAGTGTCGGCTCGATTTTAAACCTTCTATGCTCAGCCCTAATTAGTTTAGACAGGAATCAAGTGATTTTCCAACTAATCAAAATTCAATTATGTCTCAAACTGAAGGTCCATCATGATACTAAAACGTTAATATGTGTCCAACGGCGATCAAGTCGTAGTTTATATCACAAAACTGATATAAGTCTTAGATTCATGACTTAAGTGATAGTGTACGAGTTGGTGGTTGTCATGTAAATAGCATTTTTATCATAGTTTGGGTAATTTAAGGACACAAATATTTCTTCTAACAAGTTTAATTACATGATGTTTTTTGTATGATAAGTGTGCAGTATATGTCTTTTAAATAAAATAAGTAGCGGTAACTTGTAATTCTAAGATTCATGAAGGTCCATCATGATACTAAAAAAATACAACTGAAATAAGTTTTAGGGCTCATCCTACCCTAACACCTCATGATTTCCTTCCCCAACACCCCATAGACCAATCATTGGCCAATGATTGGATTGTTTTTTTTGTTTTGTTTTTTTTTTGTTTTGTGTATTATTTTATTATTTATTTGTGTAGTGTATATATATAGTGTATATTTATTTATGTAATGTTTTATATGTAAGAGTGTATTTATTTGTGTAGTATTTTTATATGTAGAGTATATTTATTTGTGTAGTGTTTTTACGTTAAAACATTAAAACATTAGACATTAAAACATTAAACAAGTACAACAACAAATGTTTTCAATATTACAACGAAATCTACTCCACATGAAGATTATTAATGTCATCTATAAGCTCATAGAGTATTCCACTCGACTGACATGCGTGATCAACTAGATTTCTTGCCAATTCTAGTGATGCCTCCAACGTCTTTATTCTTGCCTTCAACAAATTGTTTTGAGCCAATAGCATGTTGATCGTTTTATCTTTAGTTTCACAGTTTGAGCATTGCGTTGAAGAAGAGGCTTGACCAAAGTACTTTTGTTGAAATATTTCCTTCCACATGAAGTATCGACACCCATAGTCTTCAGTCCCTGGTTGTTACATGATGAAACAATTATAAGAAATGTATTCTAAACAAACAAGTTATTGATATATTTACGTAAATAAGCAAACGTTTAATTATTTACCTTTGACAAAGGACATGCATAATACTTGTTTTGTCATTTACACAAAGGATCAATAATCGTTTTCTACGCCCTTCTAAACATGCCCTGTCGTTGAGTAAACATATGTGCCCATCCCGCGGCCAAGTCATTTCTGAACCATCTCATTGTGGGTGAGTATACGGGAGTGGTGAGTTTTCATCAAGAACCGCAAGAACGAAGTGAGCAGCCTGGTCTTCCCCCACACGAAGAATCACAATGGAGGACAATATTTGTGATGTATCTGGACCATCTCTCAGCGGAAGACACATAATAGATTGTGAATTGGATATACATACAATAGGACGGTTAAGAGCGGTAGAAATAGCCACGCCCGTTTCTGGCATAGTCATCCAGTAACCGTAGGGTGCTGGACCTTCAAACCAATTCATTGAGTTACAAATAGTTGTAAACCAAGTCCCCCACATTTGCATGTAAACTTCCTCGTTATTGTCTACCTCTTCCCTGATAAGAGCTCGAATTTTGGGCCACATTCGTTCGTGATGACCAAGACCTACGGCAAGAGCTCGATAGCCACAATTTCCATCACCTTTCACGTTAAAGATCCCTAGGATCCAGCGTCGGAAAGGAGGTGGAATTTGAGCCATAAAATATTCGCTACTGTCATCTGGAACGTACAAGTCGTGTCTTAAGTCGCCCTCGCTAGGTCCTTCGTTCAAGTCTGGGACGTTAGAAGGATCTCCCACATATGAACTATGTCTCGCAGCTTCTTCATTTAAGTCTCAGACTTTTTTAAGTTTTGTATAGCTTCTGTGGTACCCTGTGGGGGGTTCTTTGTTCAAATCTGGCATATTTTGTTTAGCCTTGGATTTGTTGTCCTTTGCGCTCGGACGTCCACGACTACTTTATTTAACAGCAGGTTGTTGGGCTGACACAGATTCATGAGTGTATATACCTCTGAGCCTGTTTAACATATTTTTTTTGACAAACGACGATGCTTTGGTAAAAACACTTTGGAATTTTTATACGTCATCTTGACAAGAAAAATATTCAGGCTCTTCAGGCCCTTGAGGCTCTTCAGGATATTCAGGCTCATCAGGCTCTTGAGTATTTCGGACAACAGGCCAGGGAACGCTTAGTGTTCTCCAAAAATTATCAACAAAACCAAGCGGAATAGGCAATCTTGTATTCGAAAAAAGGAACTAGTTAAAATTATCGGTATTGACGGGGAGAATAACTTGATAGGTATAAATTTAAAATACATACCGTTTGCTTGAAGGTAATACAGTTCGTGATAGCATGGTAAACAATAAACTAACCGCAACTGATGACCACATTCATGTGGGTCCACATCCCGTTTACTTTCTGCGAGTATGAGTAGTAAAGCATCTCTTGAAACATTATACCGCAATTCGTTAAATAGTGTGCCCTTACACGCATGCAGTTTCTTGATTTTGCTTGTATTCAAAGAGGCTCGTATCGCAGTTTCTTGCGCAGCTATAATCTTGTCGATCGATTCAGCAGTAGATTGCACCCAATCAGTTAAAGCAACTTCAGTACCGAACACCTAAAAAATAAAAAGCACAACAACTTTTAAAACTTTTATTTTTAACAAACTTTTATAAAAAAATACAACTTTATTTGTTGTTTCATTTTTTTTTACAAACTTTTATATTAGTTTTATTTTTAAAAAACTAATACAACTAATACTCTTTTATTATAAAGTTTATAAAATTTGTATAAAAAGCAAATACACATTTGGTCCTCCATGGGGTATAAAAACCCCCACCCTCACTCATTCTCTCACTTTACACACACACCACTCTCTCTCTAAAAATCCGGCGACCGAAAAACCTTTCCGCCGTCTTCTCCGGCCAATATTCTGGTGACGCACCACCGGAACTTTTCACCCCATATACCAAACGATAGATCCGGAAAAGGTGATCATTTTAACATAGGGCACGCGCGGTATTACTCACCGACGCGCCCTAGATCTAAAGTTTTAGATTCGGGTTTTTGAGTTTTTGTTGTTCATGTTTCTACCGTGGTTATCCACGCGTAGACCCGTGCTTATCTTGTGTTTTTATGGTTGTTAGACATGGTTTTCGTGGTGTTTACTTGGGTCCTTGTGGAACGGTCGAAGGTTTTGATTCTTGTGGGATTGTTTTGGCCATACACCGTACGACAGTGGTAGTTTTTGTTGTTGGTTTGAGTAACCGACACGGTAACCGAGGTTACCGTGCCTTAGGTTGATGTTGTTGTTGGTATTCTTGAGGCTTGGGTGTCTTTTTTAGGTTAAGTATTAGGTTGTGGTGATGTTTTATTCGTCTTTGGCCGTGACTGTCTAAACCATCGCCACCACCACTCGCGAGTGGTGGTGCGGCCTTGGTATATTGACTGGTATCTTGGTTGGTTATTTGAGACCGGGACTTGTATCTTGGTGGTGCGGCTGTGGTGGTGATACTTGAAAGATTTATGGTGGTGATACTTGAAAGCTGTTAGTGGTGATACTTTTTAAGATCTGTGTTTTTTAAGATCTTGAAAGATTTATGGTGGTTTTAAGATCTGTGGTGTTGTTTTTAAGATCTGTTTGGCTTGGAAAACTTTCTTTAATATCTGTTTTTGGTTTGGAATTTTTTTTTTAAGATCCGGAATACTTTTTTTAAGATCTTGAAAAAAGATGTTCTAACCCTCCCTATAAGATTTGTTTTTTTTTAAGATCTGTGGTAGTTTTAAGCAGTTGGTTGCTTATGAAACTGCTTATGTAACTGGTTATTATAAGTAGTTTTAAGCAGTTGGTTGCTTATCTGAAACTGCTTATGCAATAAGCAGTTTCTAATTGTTGCTTATCTAAACTTGGTTTTTTTTAAATGGTTTAAAAAAATGGAGATACGGCGATGATGATAAAAAAAACTTTTGTTGATTTGCAGCCAAAATGATTTGGCATGGCAAAATGATTTGGCATGGCATAATCGAATGGACGGTAAAATGAGTTTTTTTCCACTTTGCAACCTTCAAATTTGCAGCCAAAATGATAAAACTATAATAATCTGAGCCTATTAAAAATCTCGATATGTCTTTTTGTCGTTTTTTATAAATTTTGCATGTGATATTGAAAAATGTAAAATTTATTACCTCTTCGGTGTAAAATGGTGAACTCGACATTTTCTGAAGCCAAATTTATTACCCCTTGTTTGCTTCTTTGTGGTATGAACTGTGATTGCTTCTTTGTGATATGAACTGTGAACTGTGAATTGTGAATTGTGAATGTGATATCGTTTATAACGAAGGAAAGCCTCCAAATTGAGAATCTTTACTATTGCAAATTGCTTTCTGCAAATTTGAGAATCTTTACTATTGTGAATGTGAACTTTGTCGATGAAAAATACTTTTGAGATAAGGTGATGACGATAACCGAAACCGAATGGACGGTAAAGTGAGATTTTATCACTTTGCAACCTTCAAATCTAAGCCTATTAAAAATCTTAATAATTTTTTGTAATTTTTTGACTACGTTTTTTTAGCAAAAAAAAAAGAAAAGAAACATTACTTAAAAACATTACAAAAAAAAAAAAAAAAAAAAAAAAAAAAAAAAAAAAAAAAGACAATATATGACAAAAAAACGGGTAAAAAAATAGTACAAAAAGTACACTAGCGCTCCTACTAATGATTGGATGGGAGAGATAAAACCCAAACACCCCCTATATTAAAAGGGAAGTGATTTGTACATTCTCTCAATTGATTTGTACACTCAAATTATGAGTGTTTTTACATTTATACTCTTACAGGGTGAAAATAAGTAAAAATGATATGAGGGTATTGTTGGGTTCAGTAAATACCCAAACCCCTTAATCTAGGATTTGAATAGAAAATAGCCCAAGTGTTTAGTCCGTTAAACACTAACAGGTCACTGAGTGCATAGTCTCTCAGTGAGCCATCTTCAGGATACTCAGTACGAGGCAACAAAATAGTCTCTCCACTCAGCAAGGCGGAACTTAAAAGGTGAAGACTGAGTCAAGAAGAAGATGGTAGATTCAGTGAGTGATGACAATAACTCACTGAATCCCTAAGACTCCTCTCCAACTATTTACACTGAATACAAACTGAAGAATGAGCGGGACAAAGCGGGATAAGTTTGAATCAGATAAGACAAAGTTCTAATCAACCAAAGTCAACTTTCCCTGAATGGCAAAAGATCATGCTCAGTGTCATCACTGACCTTAGGAAAGTAGTCTTGTCTCTTACCTAAAATAGTCTTTGTAAAAAGAGACAAAATACATCAGTATTTTGTCTTCTGTAAGATGTCAGTTTGTCACTTAGGAAAGAGTTAAAATTCATACATGTACAAATAGCATAAGAGATGGAGTGAAAACGTTAAGCTTGTGAATTGTAAAAACACACATACACGCAAGCCATCTTTTCACTCCTCCAAATACAACTTAATCCCTGAGATAGCTCAATGGGTTCTAAGAGTTGTGCTCAGACTTAGCACGAGCTTAGAGAGGAGTCACCAATCTTTGTCATTTCAATCCCAAGTACTGTTCCGCAAGTACTTGGGTAACGTATTCTTTTTGATTAATTTCTAATAAAGAATATGATGTTGAAAATTACTTTGTGTGTTTTATTTATGTTAATTTTAGTCATTGTTCACTATTAACTTGTTTTATATTCTTAAACTGTTTTTAAACGATAGTGAACGGGGAACAACAAGTGGTATCAGAGAAAGGCTAATTATAAACTCTTTTTAGGCCGCTCTAAAAGTTTTTAAATTAGGATCCTAAATGGCTGAAATTGATGTACCCCAACTAGTCGATAAAAAGGGTGGAGCTTATTCAGCTGTTGCCCCCTAGACTTGAAGTTGGCAAATTCAACAAATGGAAAAAGCGAATGCTTTGCTATTTGACTGGGATGGAACCTTATTATATCAAGTGTATAAATGAAGGTCCATTTGTCCCAAAGACTGTTGAAGGTTTGCCTAACCTGAAGCTCAGTGGACTCAGGATGAAAGGAGAGTGGTCAACCATGACCAAAGACACAAAAAGTATCATCATATCATGTCTTCCTGATGATATTATGGAGTCTGTTATAAGTTGTAGTATAGCTAAACAAACCTGGGATGACCTGGTCCACAGTCATGAAGGTCCATCTGATACCAAGGAAAACAGGATAATGGACCTGAAACTTGAGTACAACACCTTCAGGGCTAAGGACTCAGAAACTCTCTCTCAAACTTACACCCGGTAAAAAACTCTTTTAAATGAACTGTCAAATGATGGTGTTAAGTTGTCCAAACATGAAATCAATGTTGGTTTTGTCAATAGTCTCCCTGAGAAGTGGTTGAATTCCTCTCAGGGACTTATGAATGCTAATCATATCCAGAATATTGAGCTTCCTGAAATTTACGGGAAATTTGTCTATGAGGAAAATTCTGATGATGAGCCTGATGAGAGATCAAGTGAGGAGTACCTAAATGACCTGAACACTGAATTTCAGGAAAGGGCACTCCTTGCTAACTTTCGAAGATTTATAAAAAGAAACAAAGGTTTTTCAAATGCCAAAGCAAATGAGGACACTGAATGCTTTAAGTATCACAAAAGAGGTCATTTTGCAAAAGACTGTTTTTCAAAAACAATTTCTGAACCCTCTTATAAACCATCATGGTCAAATCAATCCTCAGGCTTTAGCAAATTTCAACCAAAAATCTATCAGTCTCATCAAAACTTTCAAAACAAATCTGATCAAAACAAAACTGTTGATTTTGAAGCTAAGTATAAGAAAGTCAAAGCTAAGCTTGCATTGCTTGAGGTCAGTCCCTCAGAAATAACAAAAAATGTTCAATCTGTGCAGGGTAAAAATAAAGGCCTTGTTGCTGAAACCTTCGACTGGGATGAAGAGCCAGTGTCATCAGATGACGAAATGGTGCATGTCAGTGCACTGATGGCCCTCTCAGAAGAGGACAAGCTGGCTATTGGAAAGAACCATGCCAGGAATGGAGAATGGGTCAATATCACAATGAAGAAGGTAAATATTTTACTTTCTATGGATGATGAGTCTGATTGGCAGTCTTACATGAATTATCTTAATGTTGATTTTAAGTTCGTAGAAGAGCAAAGACTGAATCTTTTTTCAAAATACAACAAGCTAAGTTTTGAATTAAACAAGTGTAGGGATGAACTGCTTATTTTAAAACAAGCTAAGCTTGAGGCTGTCACTTTGCAAATTCAAAACACTGAACTAGTTAAAAGAAATTAGGCTCTTCAAGACGAACTCAAAAAGGTTCAAGATATTCTTGATAGTTGGACTGCTAAGAATCCCAGGGTCTTTGATGCTGTGGGAGCCCCCAGCATCTTCCTGACTCTCTCAACCAAGACCAGGGTCCTAAACCATTTGTGTCTGGTGGCATGATTACCAATATGTTGACTATTCCCAAACCCAGTGATTAGATTGAACGGGGTTAATCCTGAGAGTAAGCTTCCAATATTTGATTCTGGAAGGATTCTTGAGCCTGAGAGTCAAGCTCTTAAGAGCATGCTAGGACTCCCTGATGTGCCCAGTGGTACTGAACACATCTCTGAGTCTGAAGCAGAATCTCAAACACCGCTTCCACCACTGAAACCTCTTCAGGGTGCTGCTCCAAGCTCTGAGCTTACTCCTCTACAATTCAATCCTCACTCACCAAAAGAAAGATCTGGACTTGGTAGAACCATCATGAAAAGACCAACAGAACCAATTCAACAAGAGTCTACTCCTACTGAGACTTCAACATCCTCTGTCCCCACTGAAGCTGACCAAATTCAGCAATTGACTGAGCT
The DNA here is from genome assembly GCA_019973895.1 of Chrysanthemum seticuspe. Taxonomy (NCBI): domain Eukaryota; kingdom Viridiplantae; phylum Streptophyta; class Magnoliopsida; order Asterales; family Asteraceae; genus Chrysanthemum; species Chrysanthemum seticuspe. The sequence continues at coordinate 63,910,999 of BPTQ01000004.1, read as the reverse complement.
TGTGAGGAAGCTGACTGAAAAGATGGAATCCATCGAAAAAGCTCCTGATTCAATCAAGGAAACTAAGTCAGCCTCATCTAGCTCATCAAAGTCAAAATCCACCAACAAACCCAAGCAGAAGTGTGAGCTGTGTCATTACACCAGTCATACCACTAACAACTGCTATAGAATCCTTTTTTGTATGATCTGCAAAAAGGATGATCACAGAACTGCAGACCACTTACAGTATGTAAGTTCTGTCAGTAAAGCAAACTATACCAAAGTTGGTCATCAGTATTCTTCATCCTCCAAAACTGCTCCCAAGAATAGAGCAAAACCTTTTCCTCTTTGCCCTCACTGTGGGTTTAATGATCATCATCAGGATGATTGTCTCATGAACACATGCTGTGATATATGCGGTAATCCAGCTCATGAGACATCCCAACATGACAGTATCATTCATGCAAGGAGAGGTACAAAACAACCCAGAGTCACTGAGTCATCCTCAGTCTCCAAATGCAAAACCTGTGGTAGCACAATGCACTCAACCACTGACCATGAGTCAATTACCAAATTCAAAGAGACCTTGAGACTAAAGCCCACTAGTAAGTGGGTCACTAAGAGAAACTAATTCAGTTTACTACTTGTGCAGAGACACGCCAGGGAGCCTATTTGGCATCTAGACAGTGGATGCTCAAGAAGCATGACTGGTGTGAAGGAGTATCTGCACAAGTATGTAGAGGAACTAGGACCCAAGGTAGTATTTGGTGATAACTCATCATGTCCCACTGAAGGTTATGGTTCAGTAAACTGCAATGGAATAGTTTTCTCTAGAATAGCTTATGTCAATGGTCTAAAATACAATCTCATCAGTGTCAGTCAACTATGTGATGCTAAGTACATTGTGCAATTCAATGACAAACAAGGTACCATCTTCAATGCCAACAAGGAAGTTGTGTTGATAGCTCCTAGGAGAGATGATGTTTATGTGTTATACATGTCAGCACTCTCCCAAGGTGGAACTTGCCTCTTTGCTAAAGCCACTAAAACTATCAATTGGTTGTGGCATAAGAGACTCTCACACTTAAACTTCAAAAACCTCAACAACTTGGCAAAACAAAACAAGGTCCTTGGCTTACCATCACTGGTCTTTGCAAAAGACAAACCATACTCTGCCTGTGAAAAAGGTAAACACCACAGAGCATCATTCAAAACCAAACAAAATTTCTCCATCAAAAGTTGCCTTCACCTCCTGCACACATGGATCTCTTTGGACCTGTCAGTCCCAGATCAATCCAGCATGAGAAGTATACACTTGTCATTGTTGATGAGTTCTCAAGATACACTTGGGTATACTTTCTTTCCAAAAAGAGTCAGGCAGCTAATACAATAATGTCATTCATCAGGAAGATTGAGAACCAGAATGACATTACTGTTAAACAAATAAGAACTGACAATGGTACTGAGTTCAGAAATCAAGAGCTTGAGAGCTTCTGTGATGAAAAAGGAATTTCTCAAAATTTCTCATCTCCTTATACCCCTGAACAAAATGGGGTTGCTGAAAGGAAAACCATAACTCTCATTAAGGCTGCAAGAACCATGTTAAATGGCTCAGACCTCTCAAAGCATTTCTGGACTGAATCAGTCAAAACTGCCTGTTACACTCAAAACAGGTCAATCATTGTCAAAAGACATAATAAAACCCCATATGAAATCTTCAAAGGTAGACTTCCTGACATCAGCTATTTTCATATGTTTGGATGTCCTGTGTTTATTCATAACCACAAGGATCATCTAGGCAAGTTTGATGCTAAAGCTGATGATGGATATTTTTTAGGCTACTCACTGATCTCCAAAGCCTTCAGGGTTTTTAACACTAGGAGACAACAAGTTGAGGAAACCTTTCATGTCACCTTTGATGAAAGTTCTGAAAGCATCAAGTTCACCAACACCTCTGTGGAGGAAATAGGAATTGATAACTCATCAAGATATCCTCCTGATGAGTACAACACTGAATTCAGTTCCTCATATCAAGCTGATGCTGACATCTCATATTATGTCTTACCTCACAACCTTCCCCAACCAATTATCAGTGAATTCATTGATGATCAATCAGTCGCTACTGGGATAGGTAATACTGAACCAAATGTTCAGGAACCTGTGATTCAAGGACCCCAGCCTGAACAAGACATCTCAACAGATGTTCTTAATGATTATGTGGCTCATGCACCAGAACTCACTCCTGAGTCTCCAGTGACCTCTTCAAGCTCAGATCCTAGACCACAAAGTAAGTGGACAAAATCTCAGGACATTGAGCTTGTAAACATTATTGGTGAACCCACTGAGGGCATGCTTACTAGAAGCATGGCTGCTAAGTTAACTGCAGCTTCAGCCAATGAATGTCTATATGCTGATTACCTATCAGAAATAGAACCCAAAAGTGTCACTGAGGCTCTAAAGCACCCAAGCTGGGTTCAGGCTATGAAAGAAGAACTGCAACAGTTTGATAAAAACAAGGTCATGACCTTGATCAAATGTCCTCAGGATGTCGTAGTCATAGGAATGAAGTGGGTTTTCAGAAACAAAACTGATGAAAATGACACTGTCATTAAAAACAAAGCCAGACTTGTAGCCAAAGGTTACAGTCAACAAGAAGGCATTGACTATGATGAGACATTTGCTCCTGTTGCAAGAATGGAAGCCATCATGATCTTCCTTGCATATGCAACATACATGAACTTCAGGGTTTACCAAATGGATGTTAAAAGTGAATTCTTAAATGGTGATCTCAAGGAAGATGTGTATGTTCAGCAGCCTCCTGGCTTTGAGAGTAGTGAATTCCCTGACTATGTCTGCAAGCTTGACAAAGCCCTTTATGGACTTAAACAAGCTCCCAGGACATGGTATGAAACTCTTTCAGCCTTCCTGATACAAAACAAGTTTGTCAAAGGAAAAAGACACTGTTTGTCTATAGAACACAATAGGATGTAATACTGGTTCAAGTGTATGTTGATGACATCATCTTTGGCTCAATAAACTACAAACTTTGCAAACAGTTTGAAAAAATGATGACAAAGACGTTTGAAATGAGCTTGATGGGTGAACTCACATACTTCCTTGGACTACAAATCAGGCAAACTGAAAAAGGTATATCCATCAGTCAAGAGAAATACACCAGAAATCTCTTTAAGAAATATGAGATATCTGACTGTGCCTCAGTGAAGACACCAATGGTCCTTCCAAACAACCTTGGACCTGATCTCACCGGCAAATCAATCAATCAAACTCATTTCAGAGGGATTGTAGGCTCACTGATGTATCTAACTGCTACTAGACCAGACATACAATTCTCAGTCTGTCTAATAGCAAGATATCAGTCCAATCCTAAAGAATCCCACCTTACTGCAGCCAAAAGAATACTCAAGTACCTGAAGGGAACCCCAAACCTTGGACTCTATTATCTAAATTGCTCAGGGTTTGATCTCAAGGGTTACTCTGTAGGATCATGAATATTATGTTGTTTGATGATTCGGGTGGTCTAGGACAATGATTAAATAAGAAAGCCATTATTGAAGATGAAGAGAATAGAGAGGAGGCTTTTGAAAAGAGAGTTGCTTTACAAATGAAATGTTAGATTCAAAGAAGCCACACCCCTTCCATGGATGGAAGGGGTATTTATAGTTACAAAGCTAACGTCCTCCTGACAGACTGTGGATCAGGCATACAGTGGGTAAAGACCCGTCCTTCCTCCACGGTGTTACACTAAACTATACTACGCTACAAACTAACTAATTGACTACAAAACAACGTAAATAACGACACGTCTATGAGCTAACATATGCTAGACCATAATTGGGGTGACCGACACTTTAACATGGAATTTTCTAATTCCTAACAATCTCCCCCTAAGGGAGGTCACCCCATGATTTACATTTAGAATCCTAGCATTCTATTCTTGACTTCTTTCTTGAGCTCGTAGACTTCAATTCTTCAAATCTGCAATCTTGTGCATTTGTAGCGATTCTTCAAAGTCCGCATTGATTTGTACTTTAAGTGGAGGCCTTTAACTGATCCACATCTTGATGATCTTCGAGCTTTCATTGAGATCATCAGCCACAGTAAATCTCTGGATCACCCTTTATTGTGTTGCCATCATGTGAAGTTGTGACTTTCGGACCGACATGCTCACACTTTCTAGATCATGACATCTTTCCATCAGAGTAGCGGAAGCTTTACTGGTTCATGATATTTGCAGCAACGTAGCAGAAGAATAGTATAAAAATATCAGAACCAGGTTATGTAGATATGCACCAGTCATGATTTCTTCAATTAAGTGTGGATGCTGTTAGCATGCGGCTTTGGATTGACTCCTCAATTCTGATCAGCTGCAACCGTCCAAATGTACCTGCAAGCAACAGTTAGCAATAAAGCGCACGAAAGTGTCTTTGATCACTTTCTTTGAATTGAGGTACACGGCCCACGGTTCCCCGTTGATCAGTACAAGTACTGCCTGTGATCAGGTAGGATTCCTAAGAATCTCCTTGACAGGGTTTCGCAGCTGTTCTAGCTGTTCTCAAACCAGAACGTCTCAAAGAAGACAACACGGAGTGAGTGAACCAGCAAATTGAGATTTACTGATTGATAAAAAATGATTTGAAAAACAATCGCGTATTGCTTGAAGAAAGAGTTTTGCAATACGACGAAGGTTTTATGAGAAAGATCAATTTTCAAACAAAATACTTTTTGTATTAGAGAATGAGTACACATTCGACGTGCTAGCGAAAAGAAGAGATTCGCACATCGAACGGTTTTTCTAAAAGTATTTTTCAATCAGAGATACTTTTTGAATTTGAAAACATAAGTACACATTCGACGTGCTAGAGAAAAGAAGGTTTGCACATCGAACGGTTTTTCCAAAAGTATTTGTCAATTCCATTCCTGGACCAAGGTTGATTCAAGATTGAATCTCCCCATCATTTCTATCCAGTTGTCACAAGCTTGATCTTACGAGAAGATCTCACATGTCACCCACCAAGAGCTTGTTTGATGTTGGCTCTAGAAGGATTTCCATCTTCATCGTGAATACTTTTACATATCACTCGGATGTTCTGGCAATACCACAAGGATAATGCGTAGGACTCTTAATATATACTTACTTTCCACATTGTTTGAAACAGCAAGTCTTCATGAATTTAGTGTCCTAATGAGATATTATGGATGATCTCTTGGCTCTAGACTCAATTTGTGCACATTTGGTTCCTGTGCCGGAGACTAGGGAGAGGGTCTCCTTCTTCAATATCAACAATCTCTAAGAGAAAGTCGATAGATTATGTCGGTTCCCCGTGAGAATAAAACAAGCCCTTTTAAGAGGAACTTGAGTAGCTTGGGAAGTTTAGTGCAGTGCGTCACTGGGTCCATGACGTCTTGTCTTCAATACCAGTGTTACCTTAGTAAACACCAGTAGCATATGTATTGAACCCGGTTTCTGCCCTAGGTTGAATTATTGGAGGGCTATTTCTTTTCACCCTTTTCATATTCATTTATTTTTCATTATTCAACCCCTTCAGTGCTTACCGAAACTTCATAACTAAAACCTTGTTGGGTTTATTCCAGTTCTAGCTCTATATCAGTCCGCACTCTTCCCATTTCTAACTTTTCTCCTTTTTTCATCATACCTAAGAACTCTGTTAATACAAATAAGCCGTAAAAACGTTTATTTATATTTTACGATCTTCTAATGTTTTGTCAATAACAAAAGTAAGATCATTTTAAGGAAACAAATAAAATACGTAAATGGTTTGAACTAATAGTTTTCTAACACACTTACGCTTTCACATAAAACACTAAAACAAGTATAAGCGATTTTATGATTTAGATACATATGTACAAACAACTAATGTTTACATATTGGGTTAAACATATACTTAAACTAAGTATACTAAAATGGGTAAAAACTAAGTGTATGCTAAATTGGGTAAATACAAGTATATACTAAATGGGTAAATACTAGCAAATGGTTTTTGACTCATGGTTTTATATATACCACTTAACCAAGTTCATTGTATCCTTAAGATACATTGTATCTAGAAAGAAAACCATGGATCAACCCATAACCCATGACCCATAACCAAAAATACCCATGGGCAAAGAGGAGCGGACCACGGATCCCTAGCTTTGTGCTAGCCGGATCCCTTGTGGTAGGGATCCATGGGATCCGGGGAAACAGTAGGATTTTTCCTCTATAAATAGTGAGCCATTTCTTCATTATAGCTCACCCCTCTCCAACATACTTTCTCCCCTGAGTTAAATCTCACTAACCTTAGATCCAAGAGATCTATGTTTGTAGGTTTGTCTTTGTGTGATCTTTTAGGTTTCTCTTAAAGGCAAGATCACCACCTTTGAAGTCGAGCAAACTCAAGTCCATGAGTTGCCATGCTTCCTCATCATCAAGGCTATTGAAGTCCTCTTGTTGATGATCTCTTTCTTTCTTCAAAGAAGTGTAGTGTTGAAGATATTAGTGAAAGATGTCTCAAGTGTCAAGACGAAGATATTAGTGAAGGGTATCTATCATCTATAGGATAAGCACTTGTGAAAGGTGCTTAGAAGTCAAGACAAGAAGCAATAGTGAAAGGTTCTTAGAAGTCAAGACTTGAAGCATTAGTGAAAGGTGCTTCAAAGTGAAGATACAAGACATTAGTGAAAGGTGTCTTGTAGATCTAGTCAAAGGCATTAGTGAAAGGTGCCTTAGATGTACATTCGATATAATGTGTTTCGATGTACTAGATAGACTAGCATTAGATCCAAGGATATTGATGTCCTTGATGATGTTGTAAAGGAGTAGATCTCCTTTGGGATTAGTCGTTGGTGTAGTGTGGTAGTAGTTCCTCCATTGCAATGGAACTAGGTGCTTAGCCTAGTACCTAATAAAGGGTAGGCGACGTTGTGAAGGATTAGTTATCCTAAGGTGTGAAAGAACTCGGTGGTTAGCCTAGCACCGTATAAAGGGTAGGCGACGTTGTGTAGGTGTGGTTCGCCTTGGTGTGAAAGAACTCGGTATTTAGCTTTGTACCGGAAAAAGGTTAAGCGACGTTGTGAAGGCTTCTCCGCCATAAGGAGATTAGTGTAGTGTTTACGAACTCTCGAGTAGGTGACTCGGGGAGTGGAGTAGGGCAAGGAAGGTGTCCTTGTAGCCGAACCACTATAAATACTCGCGTTGTGGTTTTGTGCTTCTTACTCTTATCTTTTCATTACATATCTTTATATGCTTGCTTATCAACATCCAACACACACAACCAAATAGATTGACATAAGTCGATCTAAATAGTTTAAAAGCAAGTTTTAATTGGTAAAACTATTCAACCCCCCCTTCTAGTTTTCCACAATTGGCATCAGAGCTTCGCTACCAAGTTTCTTGAAGTATATTGTACTTTAAAAACTTGATACGATCCATAGCTAATTGAAAACTACAAAGAAGATTTTTCATAAAAACAAACACCATGTTTTTCAAAAACTATATGTTTGGATGTTGAGTTGATAACAACATTTTTTTATATATATATCTTTTCATTTAATTGCACTAATCTTCTTTGTGATGTTGATTAGTCAAAGCTCATACCCACCAAGCTTTAGGAGACGCTTGGTAACAAGAATACCTTCCTTAAGAAGGTATCTTAAACGCAAAGGAGCGGGAATCGTCTAAGTGACATCTGTCATTTGTAAAGACATTCCTAAGTGCACTCGAGGTATGACTTTCCACTTATATCTGAATGATATTAGTTTAGTAAATAAGTGTTATGTGTTAGGTATCTATTTGAGTAGATTTTTGTGTTTACACATGATCTACATGAAACTTCGTTAGGAAGCCTTTTTCTCTCATACGTGTTACATTTTTCGTCTATAGTCATAGTATATGTTTTATTTCTTTTAATCCTATAATAAAACAAAAACACGAATTTCAATATTCCTCCTTCCTTATTAATAATCCCACTCGACACCCACTTTATTCAATCCTCACTTTTTAAAATTTTCCAATTTCAAAAATTCCCTCTCATTTAAAAACTTCATCTTCCTCCTCACTCCATCTCATCCGAAACCAAGAAGATCCGTCATCAACATGGTTTACATCGCACTCGTGCTCATCGCCCTAACACTCATCGCACTTGTGTTCCCTATGATGAAGTTCACATAAGGAGACATTTACTTTGTGTTGTTAATCTATATTGGGGTCATATACCCAATCCTTTGTATCATCCTTAGTATTGAAATGCAATATTATTAATCTAGTTTATCTAGGTTACTATTATGTGTTTATCATTCCTTTTGATTTATATGTTTTATATTTTTGTGATACATTAGAGATCATGTATGCATGCTAAAAGAAAATGTAGGATAAAACATATCTCGTGGTATAAAAACTGTAAAACCTTTTATCAAATCTGTGTCTGTTACTACAGATCCACGGATCCCGGAAGATATACTAGCCGGATCCCTTTTGTAAAGGAACCGTGGGATCCGTCCTACTAGAAAACAGTTTTTCATGCAAGATTAAAAACCACTATCTTTCTATAAGTAATAATCCACTAGAATTTCAAAACCATGAGTTAATTAAGTGTTAAATACCATTGTTAATAAAATCTAGTAAAAACGTTAGATTTTATAGGTTTACCATAAACATCACCTCCTATTAACCCATCACTTCTATAGGTTCAACTATGACGCATGAATACGATTTTGATTTTTCACTCACTAGCGTCTACACCCCGAACATCTCCCTTGAGCCCAACACACCTGGCAATCATGTCCGTGGGTTCAATAATCTCGAAAACCGTCACTTCCATGAAGGACGTATTGTAGACACCTCTCTACAATTCGAAGAAGGTATCAATACCTCCTTCCGAGCCATAGGACTAGAATGTCTTCTTGAAATCAACGAGAAGATATGTCCAAGGTTCATAATGGAATTCTTCCGTCAAGTCGAACTCGTTCATAACGAGGATCGCTCTCTATCTCTTTGGTTTTACATCAAAAACCAAAAGTTCACTCTAACCCTTGGGCATTTTGCTCACATTCTCCGGATTCCAAATCATGGACAAAGTACCTTCACCGAAGATTGGTCTCTTGATTCTCTCTTCAACTTTCATGAAGAAAATAGTCCATATTGTTCACACATACCCTCTCCGGAAGATTTAACGCGCATGATATGCAAACCTCGACCATATTACTCCGATCCAAACATTATCCATACACGGGATATCCGAGAAGAGTACAAGCCTCTTGCTCTCATTCTACGTGAAAATGTTTGGAATCTTAGGGGAAATCGAGATATTCTTCCCGCTTGTTGTGCTCACATGTTGTACTGTTTGCTAACACAACAACCATACGATCTCGCCTACTTCTTCGCAAGGCGAATTGCAAATCTTCAAGGCTCCAAGAATAAACTCATCCCTTATGGAATGTTCTTGACACGCCTCTATCACAATGTTATGCACTTCCATCCTCAATTTCAAAGTCCGTTGTACGTACTTGTGAACAAGATGATGGAACCGCTAAACATATCTCTCATGAAGACTTTCTTCATTCTAGATTCCACCAATACCCATCAATCACATAATGATCCTCCTAGCGAAGACACTCAAGGAACCTAGATTAGTCAAATAGGATCAATTCTACTCTACTCATTGTTTATCAATGTAATCCTCTTTATGTCATGAAATAAAACATCTTACATTTGATATCCTAGTTTTAGAACTCCTTCAAACAAAACTTGGAATATAATGCATTGTCAAGATCATTGCATACCTTTAGTAAAGGTTTTGTCTAGCAATTAGACGGATCCCAAATGTTGTACTAAACGGATCCCTACATCTAGGGAACCGTGGGATCCAGCAAAACAGAAAATGCAATTGCAAGCATTGTATGTCAAACACATCCTTAGAACACCTCATACTAAGTTAAACATAGTGTCTTAAGGTAGATTAAGACTTTATCAAGATAGGTTGATCTTTCCTACTCATTCCAACTCACATAGAACACACTCTAAGATATTCATAAATTTATCACTTTGTTTTAATCCATCACTCTTCCGCTCTCAAAACTCACACTTCATTTTTTACATGATCCCTCACATCCAGGTTAGAAATCCTTCGATTATAAAAAAAAAGTTGATCATAAATCAATCTCACCTCAAAAATTGATCAAAGTTGATCAAATCCTAGTTTTCCTATCTCAAAACCATTAGGATATTTTCTAAAACACAATCCTAAGTCACAACCTCATCTCTAGGATCATTTAGCTTCAATTGACACTCTCTTCTTTAGTGTCATCCTTTCTCATTCATTGGTACTCATGAAAGTTCCAAATCCTTCCATAAAGACAATCATTAGCTACATCACTCACCACCTTCAAGTACTTAAGCACCCCTCCATTTAAGACACTTAGGAAGACTGAAACACTCAAGATGTTATAGGTCTTAGATTTTAGAAACATCATTTCCATTCTTTCATAGCTGCTGATAGCCGGATCCCTAGGATTAGCCTAGACGGATCCCTTTGAGAAAGGAACCGTGGGATCCGGCAGACAGTATAGGTCAAATCTTGCTAAAACAATCATTTCAAATTATTTTCCTAACTCAAACACTTCATCTCATCTTAAATGAGTTCCTAGATCAGTCCAACTTCTGAAGTTGACTCTTGTGCATGTCAATCATCACACTCCAATGAATCCTAGTGGCTTAAATGCACTTGCCAAATCTCTTAGTTTATAAACCACCTTATTAGGACCTCCATAGTCATCACTCTCACTCTAACTTCCAGCCCTTGAAATCATTTCATCATGAGAAAAACCCCAAGTAGTAACTTATCCAACAAAGAACCACCCATGAAAAAGGCTCGTGTTATACACGAAATTTCCACAACCGAATCATCTCCCATCAAACCAACAAATGAGAGAATCCTTCATCATCCAATCAAACCAATTCCTAAAAGGATAGTACCCACAAAACTACCTTTGCCGAACACCACCATACCTCCTAGACTAAACAATATCATCTCCACTAAACCATCACCATTGGTTCCTAGAAATATTTCATTTACTTCACCACTATCATCACCACACCTCTACAATTTAGAGGACTTGCCTCCTAGGCCGTCTCATCCGCTTCCGCCGACAACATTCTCCTCATTAGGAGGAATAATGGTTCAAAATCAAGGTGTTGAGTCAACACTTGCTCCGGCTTCCTTTTCGCCGTCTCCATCATATAATCCTATATGGATTATGAGAAATCATCAAAGTCAACCACCCGACCATATGGAAGTTGACGCTTCCTTACCACCACCATCATTCTTGGTCGAGGCATTCTCAAATGCAACTCCACCAATCCCTCCATCGTTTGATGCCCCGCAAGCCGCTTCAATTGATCCTTCGCATCAAGCCATTTTATTTCCTCCACCACCACTACCTAGCCATGACAAAGATTGCTATCATTGTCAACATGTTGAAAGTTTGATACATGAAGTACGAGAAGACCAACGTTTCATGTTCTATCATCTCCTCGAACGTTTTGACGAGATCAAACCTAAACAAAACTTGAGCTAGAAGATTTTAGTGGTGTCCTAGCATCAAGCGTTAGATAGTCTAGAAATTCCTAGTCATGTACTGTCTATTTTCTTATTTTTAGAGTCATGTATATCATAACTCTTGTTTTATTAAATGGAATTACATGCTACTTGTTATTTTTCTGAGAATATGTATTCATATATCATCTATGTGATAATATTACGTGTTATATCACCTTTGCTGATTTTAGTCATCAGCCAGACGGATCCCTCAGTATTGCCTAGACGGATCCCTACTAGGAGGGAACCGTGGGATCCGTGAAGTCAGAAAGTTTTTGTTTTCTAACTTAAATCACATTTGCAGGAAATTGTGAATTATACTTGTTTTCTAACCCATGCTTGCAGTTATTCAATTAACACATAAAGAATTTGACATCCTAAAGCTAGGGGGAGCTTGGTGTCAAAACAATACGTTGCAAAATTACTTGCAACCTTTGATTTAACTTTCATGACTTCCCGTTGCAAATATTGCAATCATCTAGGGGGAGTACACCCGTCACATAGACGTAATCTTTTGCATAAGTTAGTTGCAAATGAACTAGATTAGTATTACTTTCTTGACGCCCTTACTTAGGGATGGACTCGTCAAGGGGGAGTAACGACGAGATCCTTTCCCGTTACTTTCTCTCTATTTTTTTTCCTTTCACATGTTTTTCTTAAAAACGACGTGTTGCCTTCTTTAAAACACTTTTTGTTTCGACAAAAAGGGGGAGAAGAAAGTAAAAACTACAAAAAGGGGGAGATTGTTATCAACAAAAAGGGGGAGATTGTTAATACAAATAAGCCGTAAAAACGTTTATTTATATTTTACGATCTTCTAATGTTTTGTCAATAACAAAAGTAAGATCATTTTAAGGAAACAAATAAAATACGTAAATGGTTTGAACTCATAGTTTTCTAACACACTTACACTTTCACATAAAACACTAAAACAAGTATAAGTGATTTTATGATTTAGATACATATGTACAAACAACTAATGTTTACATATTGGGTTAAACATATACTTAAACTAAGTATACTAAAATGGGTAAAAACTAAGTGTATGCTAAATTGGGTAAATACAAGTATATACTAAATGGGTAAATACTAGCAAATGGTTTTTGACTCATGGTTTTATATATACCACTTAACCAAGTTCATTGTATCCTTAAGATACATTGTATCTAGAAAGAAAACCATGGATCAACCCATAACCCATGAGCCATGACCCATAACCAAAAATACCCATGGGCAAAGAGGAGCGGACCACGGATCCCTAGCTTTGTGCTAGCCGGATCCCTTGTGGTAGGGATCCGTGGGATCCGGGGAAACAGTAGGATTTTTCCTCTATAAATAGTGAGCCATTTCTTCATTATAGCTCACCCCTCTCCAACATACTTTCTCCCCTGAGTTAAATCTCACTAACCTTAGATCCAAGAGATCTATGTTTATAGGTTTGTCTTTGTGTGATCTTTTAGGTTTCTCTTAAAGGCAAGATCACCACCTTTGAAGTCGAGCAAACTCAAGTCCATGAGTTGCCATGCTTCCTCATCATCAAGGCTATTGAAGTCCTCTTGTTGATGATCTCTTTCTTTCTTCAAAGAAGTGTAGTGTTGAAGAGTAGATCTCCTTTGGGATTAGTCGTTGGTGTAGTGTGGTAGTAGTTCCTCCATTGCAATGGAACTAGGTGCTTAGCCTAGTACCTAATAAAGGGTAGGCGACGTTGTGAAGGATTAGTTATCCTAAGGTGTGAAAGAACTCGGTGGTTAGCCTAGCACCGTATAAAGGGTAGGCGACGTTGTGTAGGTGTGGTTCGCCTTGGTGTAAAAGAACTCGGTATTTAGCTTTGTACCGGAAAAAGGTTAAGCGACGTTGTGAAGGCTTCTCCGCCATAAGGAGATTAGTGTAGTGTTTACGAACTCTCGAGTAGGTGACTCGGGGAGTGGAGTAGGGCAAGGAAGGTGTCCTTGTAGCCGAACTACTATAAATACTCGCGTTGTGGTTTTGTGCTTCTTACTCTTATCTTTTCATTACATATCTTTATATGCTTGCTTATCAACATCCAACACACACAACCAAATAGATTGACATAAGTCGATCTAAATAGTTTAAAAGGAAGTTTTAATTGGTAAAACTATTCAACCCCCCCCCCCTTCTAGTTTTCCACAAACTCTACCCTATCTAGTGGATTGTCCCTGGGTAGATCCCTCCGGTTCTGGCGGATCGTGGGAACGAATACCTAACCTAACCATCCTTATAACATCATGCATAAAGTAAATTGGTCGGTCTTTTGGTATTGTTCATTCTTTCTCGAAACCAATTGAAAAATCATTTGGAAAAATCAATCAAGGTACTTGTGATATAAAATTAAAGCATTTTGTACCTTAATTGTTTTGATCATTTAGAAATGCTCCCCCTCAACATGTGCATATGATTTGAAATTTTTGAGCACATGGAGGCAAGAGTTCTTTGAAATAATTTCTTTGAAATAATTTCATGATCACAATTTTCATAGAAAAAGCCATTTGATTTTCTTGGTAAATTCTCCCCCTCAATATGTGCGTAGGATATTTGAAATCATTTTATCACATAGAGGCAAGAGTTCTTTTGAAGCACATTTACGATCACACAAGCCATTAAGAAACCATTTAAAACTCAATCAAGGTACATTATGTTAAAACATAAAAGCATTTGCACCTCGATAGTTTCTTTTCTTTTAAAATGCTCCCCCTCAATATATGCTTCGAGATTCGAAAGCGTTTAGCACATATGAGAGAGCAGCCTGCATAACTGAATCAAAACGATCAACTTTTATCAAATTTCATTATTAAATCGCAAATTCTCCCCCGATCAAAAATATCAAATCCTTTGAGATTTTGGATCTCAAGTGATTTAATTAGGTTTAGAAAACATGAGAGAATATGTGCCTGGTTTAAATACTCATCTTGTTTTTGGATAAATGCTCCCCCTCAACATGTGCATTATGTATATTGAAATCGTTTGGCACATGGAGGCAGGAGTGCCTTTGAAGGACTAAAACCAATTCTATTAAAACATATTTGATATTTAAATCACGATTTCTCCCCTGATCAAAACTTTCAAACCAATTGAGATTTGTGATACCAATTGATTAAAATCATTTAGAAAAGTTTGGGGAAAGACGTGGCAAGATTTAATTTTGAAAAATGACAGATAAGGACCAATTTAAGACATTAAAGATTGTTAGTGTCAGGTATGATTGTTTTAAGAGATCTTTAAGTAAAATAAAACAATTTCACAATCAAACAAGAACAGAAAAAATTTCATTTTGAAAGATCTTGATTCTAAAGAAAAAATCATACCATGACATAACATTAAATCTTTAGATCACCACTTATATTGTACAAAGCGGAACTTTTGTGAAGAAATATCGTTTGAAAATATTTTATTTAAATCACTCTCCCCCTCAATCCATGACAGAAGTCAATAATTGAGTGACTTAGGTTTTGATAAAAAGAAGTCCGGTGATTTTCAAAATTTAGTTCAATTTATTTTCAAAACAATATTTTTCCATTTTCAAAACAATTTAATCAAATTATTCAAAATTGTTTAAAAATGGTATCCTACACAAAGATACGTTAGGTGGTTGAGAAGCTTCCGTTGTTGTTGCTGTAGGGTTTGGAAGAAAAACCGTCTGCAGATGCAGTTAGACTTCTTCTTACGTTGCATTTTGAATGCCAACTGAGGTCAAATTAAGCTTCGTTTCTTCAATCACTTAGAAGAAAACCATCTGCTGATGCAGTGAGACCTCTTACGTTGCATTTATGCCAACTCTCCATAGAAGTCCAATTAAGCTCCGTTTCTTCATTTGTCAACCCAAGAAGTAGTTACCCTTTCCTTTTGGCATCCAATCATCTTTAATTGTGGGATCCGGATCGGGAACATTCTTATATACCAATATACCTGCATACGTTAGTGAACACACATACAAATATATGGTGGTCGACAACACCCAAACATCAATCGACTAATAAAAGTCAATCCAACATATCAATCAGATCATATAAGGTATGGGAATAATGTGTTTATCAAACTCTAATCATCTAATCCTAGCAATCATATCCTAGGCACCTAGTCCTTCAACATAGGTTAACATCATTTTTAATTAAGCATATTAGGATAATTAAGAAAGCCCGTTAGATGATATAAGTTTGAAAACATTCTCCCCCTCAATCAATGACTCATTTTTCTGAAAAGGTTTAAAAGCGCTGAAGTCATTGATTGAGTTTTCATTTTTTACTAAAACTCTGAAACTGATTGATTTTCAAGCAACTCATTTTCCACCATTTTTGAAAAACAACAAATATTTTTCTGAAGAATTTTAGACGGAAAAACATTTATGTAGGAACAGCAGTCCTTCGACACACTTTCCTTGTTTTGTTTTTAGGATAAGTGCACGAAATATTTTAAAAATAGGTTTAGCGCAGCACTTTCCTTCCTTTAAAAGAACGGGTTGCTATCTGAAATAATAGCAAGCCATAGTTTAAGCACGGGTCACAGTCTGAAGTGACTGCAAGCCATTTTTGAAGTGCGGGTTACAGTCTGAAATAACTGTAAGCCATTAGATTTGTGACATGTTTTGAAAAAGAATATTTACACCTCCTGCTCGAACTTCATCTATGGTCCCGTGCCATTATTGAATGACATTTCTAAGACCGTAGATGTTATCGATACCAGAAGACATGTCATGAGAAAACATATTTTTGGTATTTTTGAAATTTTCTGAGTTTTTATGGGTTTTTGTTGATTTTATATTTTTCTATTTTGTTTTTGATAAATATATACAAGGATAGAATAGATGATATAGTTAAAGAAGATGATGATACGAGTACCGAGATAAGGATATCGAACAGCCCCGTTGTAGAAGATAGAAGTCATCATCTCTTAAACATTCACCGCCAAAGCTTTCGAGGCTCCTGAATTGAGAGAAATTGAACCATCCGAAAGTGAGACTCTGGCAGCTTCCCCCAAACCGAAAATCCATTAGAAGAGCAGATTCGAAGCTCTATTTCAAGCTTGCCTTAGCTAGGCGTACAGAGAAGCACACCATTATCATAAATCCCGCTGCTCCTTTTAAGAACGATAATCGAGATTCTTCATTCGGGTTTATATCATCCAATAGAAGAACAACAACGTTTCATCCCACACTTAAATAATCTTCTCAAATTCCTTTTCCACTGAAGTCTGAAGCAATCCATTACGAAAGGTGTCAAGAGAGCAATTCCCCCAAGTAGTTGAATTGATGCAGTCAGCCTCTTTGTATAATGCTCAAGAACTCTCCTGAATACACATCATGAGGGGAATGAAAACACCTTCCCATGTTCACATTTTTCTTCCCGGATGATAGTGTATGAAGATCAAGAACCCAAAGTACACCAATACCCAAGAGCTCTCCCGAATACACATCATGAGGGGAATGAAAACACCTCCACAATGTTCACATTTTTCTTCCCTGATGATCGTGTATGAAGCTCAAGAATCCGAAGTACACACATTCCTACCTAAAGAATAACTGATAACACCTCCCTCATGTCATACATTTATCTCACCTGAATATGTCATACTTGTGTACCTCTTTTATCTTCAGAAACTTTCTCTTACATCTCTTCCCCCACGTAGCTGGAACAAGAACACTAGAAGCTACTAGATACACTGAGTTTCTCTGCGGTCATGATATTTGTCTTCCCGGGATAACTTCAATCTCTTAGAAGTATTAAGTTCATCATGTCTACTCGTTATGCTTTTATATGCTTGTCTCCTTCCCCCTTTGCTAGTTTAGACACTTCATAATCAGCAACATAGTATAAGCCTAAATACTTGAAATCTTTATGAGAAGAACACTTGAACTCTTGTGAGAATCAACTTGCTGACGACTCTCTCTGACTATTTTTATCAACCCTTATGTAGACAATTTGAAGTGACCACTGAAGAAGAAAACCCGATATACCCTACTTGAAACTGAAGTCAACTTCCCCACATTTGTATCTTAAGCTTGCACTTAATGATGGAAGAACGGTGTCGAGAATTTATGCTTCAAGCAAATCGCTAAGTACTCACTACCCAAACAAAGTATGAGACATTAACACCTCTTGATTATCCACACCGTCATATGCGTGTGACACTGAGTAAAACAAAGTAACTCCTAATAGTGATAGTTAACCAGGTCTTCAACCATCCACCTCGACTGCTGGTAACTAGATAAACCAAGTCTTCAACTCAAATTCTTAAGCCCGAGCAAGTTATCAAATAAGAACACGCCTTTGTGAAAGTCAACTTCAATCTCAAATAAGTGATAAATGATTAACTCCGAAGTAATCAACTTGTGTCAAATGTCCAACACGTGAATAAATGTATAACCGGATGTACATTGACCCACTTAATGAACCAGAACAATTGATTCCTCAACATCAATTCCATCTTCCTAAAGATATACATATAGAGACTGATCTGGAAGATTCACCAATAAAGTCTTCAAGCGGATAAGGTAGTCATTTTCCTTAATGTTCATGTGGTTGATTTACAGAGTGCACAATAATCCGTGAAGATTTGGTAAAGGAATACCAAAGAGCGGATCATTTTTTATGAACAATAATCCGTGAAGATTTGGCAAAGGAATACCAAAGAGCGGATTATTATTCAATAGTGCAACTGCAATATTACAATAGTCAATATCAATGCCTCCCATAAACCGACAATCTGTTTGATAAATGCCCAGATTAAGAAGAAGTCTTTAGATAATCAAATGCAACTCGTCTTTAGTCTTCTAACATGTAGCAGAGAATGTAGAACCGACTGTAGACTCGACCTTCTTCAAGATTGTCCGAATGGGGAATAGATTGATAACATCTTCAACTCACACCAAAAACCATCCCACTAAAAAGCATCCCAATTAACTTACATCTTGCAAATCCCCTTAACTAAAATCTCTCCCAATCAAACAAGAACAGAAAGATGTTCATCAAGGAAATCAGCAATTAGGCCGCAACGAACACACAAGATGGTAACACCAAACTACCAATCACATCAAACAAGAACAGAGAGATTGTTCGGAATCATCATGTTGATGTATACGTGAAGCATTAACCGGAAGTACTTTGTTGATAAACTCATCAATCCGAGTGAAGATGTCAACCAACGGCTCTTAGGAGAGAAAAACTCCATGTGAAGATGACCCGATAAGAAGAAGCTCGGTTCTTACATGACTTTAGAGCCGTATGACCATTTATATTCTCAAATATCAATCAACAATGCAAAAAATTCACACTACTTCTCCCCCTCAAGAATTGCATACGAAGATGCCATTCTTGACTAAATAAGTGAAGTCATCCAAAAGTATTCTATTCACACTTCTCCCCCGCAAAATTAGCACATGATGTTGTCATCGTCATTATAGTTGAGAAAGTGGAATAAGAAAAACAATCAATGGTAGCCCGGTTCACTTGATGACTGAAGCGCATGGAAAAAGTATGAAGCATGTTGATGAGAATGGTCATAATACGAATATTTCTCTTCTTCAGAAGATAATGCGCACTGAAACGTACACATTTCTTTTCTTTGGAGTACGAGGCCTGAACTGTTGTGTTCAAACGTCATAAGAAGATTTCTCTTCTTTTCATCTACTTTTGGCAAACTTATAATCAACTCCATTATCATTCAGTAGGCTATTTGTCGTGAAAGCTGATGGAAAACACCAATATGATGAATTTGACCCTGAAGTAAACTAACCCGAACTCGTGACTTATACTTGCACATATGTAACAAAGAGCGGTGCCGATTTCCATTAGCATCTCTAAGTAATCTCTATGTACTCTATACTTTCAACCAACCAACCATCAAGTATAAGACATACATTACCTCTTGAAAATCCACAATTGAATGTGTCACTGAGCACTACAACGTAACTCCTTAAAGTGATAGTTATTTTGTGGTGGTATGAGCTCAATTCCCCCAAGTGGTAAAAGAAAAGGTAAAAGACACCCAACAATAACTAGATTTCCAAGTCTTCGTTATTGATAATAAGCTCGAACAAGGATCTTGAAGAATCTTCATCCAACCATCCCCGATACCTTCAGATACTAAGTACACTCGCCCGTGATATTTCACTTCAACCTCAAATAAATAATACTGAATTAACGCCGTTGTCACATCTTCTGGTTAAGAACTCAAAAACTAGCCTCCTTAGACATTTTAAGTGAACTATGATAATGGATTATCCCGACCATGGTTAAAAGCACATAACCCCGTAAAACCTTGTAATAACCAAACTGCCATGAAGAATATCCAAACACACATCCAATTCATGAAATACACCCTTTTATCCCTTCTTCGAAGTAGAAACCGTAGCACCAGCATCTGAAAAGATCCCGAAATACGCTTTCCTTTCTCTAGGATGGTTCCATCATTACGGGATTTTACAATTCTATAGTTTAAACCGAGAAATAGTTCCTTTCGCGGGATTTTACAAAACCAAGAATAAACCGTAAGATAGATCCGGAAATGCACTTTACTAATACCAGGATGTTTCCATTGTCACGGGATTTTACAAGTCTATGATTTAAACCGAGAAATAGGTTCTTTCGCGGGATTTTACAAAATCAAGACAGAATCGTAAACAATGTCAGCTTGAATGTGTTATGACGACTTTGGTTTCAGTGAATATCTGTTTTAGGGGAACATGCAGCGGTTCATCAATGGTTCATTATCCAACATCATCAACATCATCAACCATCCAATCAACACTTTGGTAAACACATCATTCACGCATTCTGTCGGCAATTGCAGTGACAACATGGAGAAGTAAACCCGATATGCCAAACTTGATCATGAAGTAGAATTCCCCAGATTTGTTACTTAAACTTGTACTAATCCTTGTGAAAAAGAAACGGTGTACCCAATGTACAAAACCTCTTGACATATCCTCAACTACGTGAGACACCTAAGTGATAGTTATGTTGTGGGTTAAGTTAGAAAGAATCACAACAGTAACTAAATAGCCAAGTCTTTATCAAACTCTATAAAAGCCCACACAAGTCAACTTCGCGGAATGGTAGAAAGAAAGAAGATGAAATAAGTAAACGTGCCCGGAAAACGTCACATCAAATCTAAATAAGAAATACCGAACAAACAACCCCATAGTCGACATTTTTCAATAAACAATTTCAAGCCGCGACATAATATTCATTGTAAAAAAGAATACACCAAAGCACCAAACCACGTATCATAACAAATCACAGCCTCATACCAAATCTCATCATTAAATCTCTTTAACACAACTTATTATCACAACTCATAAAGTCCAGATTTCATGAGTATGATCCAATAATGAGAGGCCCATCAGTCAGTCAATCAAGTATAATCGTTGGCCCATTTGAATAACTCATTTTTCAGAATACCAAAAACACCGTTCAGGCTTATGTGAAACCCGAATTCCAACTATAATCACAAAATGTCCTCAAACGTGTATCCTCGTGAAATTAATACCAATATACCACCACCAAGACTTATCAGAATATTTTCTCATTATAATTAAGAGTTTATACGGATAGTATATTTGATAGTTAGTATATACGATTGTGAAACAAGCTCAGTTCACGAATGAGATCATAAAAACCCCGCCCAATGTAAAACCAAAACTGAATAAGCAGTTATCAGCCCGGTCCATTCCATTCAATCCACATCTCCATCAGGCCCATTGAAAGCCCACGATATCACAAACTGGATCCACAATGTAACAACCCTAATTATACGGGTGCATATAACCAATCACCCTAACTCACTTCATTACCCTAATATATCTCTAAAAAAACGCAGACACTCTTAACTCTTCCAGAAACAACACATATCCACCAACCATATCACAAATAATTAGGACCCTTGTGCATCTGCTTTAACCCAACCAGAAATCGTCCCATAAATTGTCATGAATGAACAATGAAACACCCAAATCTACTACCCCAACACATTCGTCTACCCCATCATAACACCAAATCTGGGAACGACTTATAGCCACAACTCCATGAATATTAAACGCATCTATTTTTTGAACAGGCCTCGCCACAGGGTTGGCTTGAGGGTATAACGAGTAGGCCACATGGATGGCATGATATTATGGAACGGCTACAAGACTTGAACAACATATTTAAGGTAAGATACCATATAGGAATAACTCGTTTGTTAATTGCATAAAATCGACCATAAGAAAAATGATTTGACATTGATTGTTGAACTCATTTCTTAGATCGAATATTAACATGGTTGGATTTATGATGATATTTGTTCATTTAAGCAAATAGTAAAACTTTTGAGATAATGAACGATTCTGAAATCTTTAAGATGTTTCCTTTTCATTTTGATTCTAAGATATGGTCAATGATGAATGGGGTTCACACAAACAAAGTTTTGTAGGGATTGGACACGCAATTGAACCCTTTCTGAGATCTTTATGTTTTTCTGATTTCGAATATATGTGAGTCAAGATCAGTGATGATATCATTATAAGGGTTGTTTGGATCTAATAAAGGTCTTGAGAAATATTTACAAACCCTTGATGAGATATGAGATCTTGCGTTACTAACAGTACTGAGTTCCAAACAGGAAGATCTGAGATGAGTCTTATAATGGTTTAATATATTGTTTTAGTCATGAAAGTGAAAGTAGAGGATGGATGAAAGGATTAGGATATGATGATGTTGGTTTGAGTTGTTGATGTTTGATTAGTCATTGATTGAGTCTTTGAGGTTTGATAATGGTTTGAGTCTGGTATAAGGTTATGGTATGTCTTCTCATTCTTCATTTCTGTCATGTCAACTCGCATATAAACCATGACATAATAGCTTCAAAACTTAGCAACTCGCATCCATTACTAACTCGCTTCATGACCAACCCGCTGTGATGCGAGTAACAATCCACAAAGGTTGGTCAATACGCAACCCCCTTTAAACAACTCGCACTCAATAATGCGAGTAGGCAACTCGTTAAGTCAAGCAACTCGCATACATGAGAGTTAACAACTCGCTTGATTTTCTGTAAACCCAACTCGCTTCTTTAGAAAATATTGACAACTCGCTTAAAGTTCATAGTATCTGGACAGCATAACGACTCACATCCAGTAATACATTGAGTCAGGACAGTAAATACTGTCAACTCGCTTACAAAAAATAAGACCAACTCGCATCTTTGAATCAATGCAACTCGCATATATGAATCTGACCAGTAATAGACCAAGAAATAGTCCTTACTTGCTACTGCAGCAACTTGCTCAAAAGCAAATGCAACTCGCATTCAGGAGAATGCAACAATACGCATCGAAGAAGATCATGATGTGTACACAAACAGCAACAAAAACGTTATTTCCAGACTCGTCGAAACGTTTAGAACATCAGACACATAAAACCAGTTATAAAACCAAAATCAGCACCATTAAAAACTTGTTAAAAAAATCAGTAAACCAACAACGACATACTGTTAAGATGATACGACTTAAAATCAGTATTAAACAACATTAAACCATGTACAAAAACCATTTAACATCAGCCCATAACATATTCATCAACAAACCGCATACACGAACCACATCAAAAATCATGCAAATCAACAAAACAACAAAACCTGGGCTCTGATGCCAATTGTAGGATCATGAATATTATGTTGTTTGATGATTCGGGTGGTCTAGGACAATGATTAAATAAGAAAGCCATTATTGAAGATGAAGAGAGTAGAGAGGAGGCTTTTGAAAAGAGAGTTACTTTACAAATGAAATGTTAGATTCAAAGAAGCCACACCCCTTCCATGGATGGAAGGGGTATTTATAGTTACAAAGCTAACGTCCTCCTGACGGACTGTGGATCAGGCATACAGTGGGTAAAGATCCGTCTTTCCTCCACGGTGTTACACTAAACTATACTACGCTACCAACTAACTAATTAACTACAAAACAACGTAAATAACGACACGTCTATGAGCTAACATATGCTAGACCATAATTGGGGTGACCGACACTTTAACATGGAATTTTCTAATTCCTAACATACTCTGATTCTGATTATGCTGGCTGCAACATGGACAGAAAAAGTACCTCAGGGCCCTGTCAATTTCTTGGAGGAAAACTGGTTTGTTGGAGTGCTAAAAAGCAACAATCAGTGGCTATGTCTTCAGCTGAAGCTGAGTATGTGGCTGCTGCAGGATGTTGTGCCAATGTTTTATGGATGAAAAGTCAACTCAGTGACTATGACATCCATTACAAAATGGTACCCATCTTCTGTGACAACACCAGTGCAATTGCAATCTCCAACAACCCCGTCCTTCATTAAAGAACCAAACACATTGATATCAGATATCACTTCATCAGGGACCACATTATGAAAGGAGACATAGAACTCCATTTCATCCCTACTGAATATCAACTGGCTGATATCTTCACCAAACCCTTGGATGAACCTACCTTCAGGAGACTGAAAGCTGAATTGGGAATGCTTGACATTGAAAGTCAGGCATCTGAAAACCAATCTCAGTAAGTTCTCTAAAATGGTTCCTCCTCCCTGAACGAAACCCACAATACAACCTCTCACTGAATGAGTAAGACTCATTCAGGGACCCTGACAGTTAAAATTAAACATTGAATGAGTAACTAAATGATCCAAGTATCAGTTACTTAAATGTCCTAGGTTGGTAACCATACCAATTTAATATAGGAATATATGTCTCTTTGTCTTACTGTCAACCATATCAAGGGTCCCTCACAAACTTACCTCATCCCCACTTGCCATTAAATGCCTCCTCTCACATAAAATATCTTATTGATATTTTATTACTGCAAAAGTGCACTTTTACTGTGCACTACAACTGTTCCCTTTATGGAAAACTAGAAGGGGAGGTTGAATAGTTTTACCAATTAAAACTTCCTTTTAAACTATTTAGATCGACTTATGTCAATCTATTTGGTTGTGTGTGTTGGATGTTGATAAACAAGCATATAAAGATATGTAATGAAAATATAAGAGTAAGAAGCACAAAACCACAACGCGAGTATTTATAGTGGTTCAGCTACAAGGACACCTTCCTTGCCCTACTCCACTCCTCGAGTCACCTACTCGAGAGTTCGTAAACACTACACCAATCTCCTTATGGCGGAGAAGCCTTCACAACGTCGCCTACCCTTTTTCCGGTGCTAGGCTAACCACCGGGTTCTTTCACTCCAAGGTGAACCAAACCTACACAACGTCGCCTACCCTTTATAAGGTACTAGGCTAAGTACCTAGTTCTTTCACACCAAGGTGAACTACACCTTCACAACGTCGCCTACCCTTTATTAGGTACTAGGCTAAGCACCTAGTTCCATTGCAATGGAGGAACTACTACCACACTACACCAACGACTAATCCCAAAGGAGATCTACTCCTTTACAACATCATCAAGGACATCAATATCCTTGGATCTAATTCTAGTCTATCTTGTACATCGAAACACACCATATCGAATGTACATCTAAGGCACCTTTCACTAATGCCTTTGACTAGATCTACAAGACACCTTTCACTAATGTCTTGTGTCTTCACTTCTAAGCACCTATCACTAATGCTTCAAGTCTTGACTTCTAAGCACCTTTCACTAATGCTTCTTGTCTTGAATTCTAAGCACCTACCACAAGTGCTTATGCTATAGACGATAGATACTCTTCACTAATATCTTCGTCTTGACACTTGAGACACCTTTCACTAATGTCTTCAACACTACACTTCTTTGAAGAAAGAAAGGAATCATCAATAAGAATACTTCAGTAGCCTTCATGATGAGGAAGCTTGGCAACTCATGGACTTGAGCTTGCTCGACTTCAAAGGTGGTGATCTTGCCTTTAAGAGGAACCTAAAAGATCACACAAAAACAAAACTACAAACATAGATCTCTTGGATCTAAGGTTAGTGAGATTTAACTCTGGGGAGAAAGTGTGTTTGAAAGGGGTGAGAAACAATGAAGAAATGGCTCACTATTTATAGAGGAGAAATCCTACTGTTCCCCGGATCCCACGGATCCCTTCTACAAGGGATTCGTCTAGCGTTAAGCTAGGGATCCGTGGAACGCTCCCTTTTACCCATGGGTATTTTGGTTATGGGTCATAGGTCATGGGTTGAACCATGGATCTTTTAGCTAGATACAATGTATCTTTGAGTGCAATGCACTTGGTCACTTGAGTATGGGTTGATCCATGGGTTATGGATATTATCCATGTATGATATAAGCATGATGTCATGCAATGGGTTATAGGTCAAGATCCATGGGTTATGGGCTTTGGGTTGTACCCAACTACATTCAATGTATTTTCCCAATGGGTTGTGATACTTAAGTTTCTACCCATTTATATTACCCAATATACTACATACTAGTTATATGTATATTTTATCCAAATATGTAAACACTAGTTGTTGTACATATGTATTACTTAAATCATAAAATCACTTATACTTGTTTTAGTGTTTTATGTGAAAATGTGAATAAGTTAGAAACTATTAGTTCAAACCATTTACGTATTTTATTTGCTTCGTTTATATGATTTTACGTTTGTTATCGACAAAACATTAGAAGATCGTAAAATATAAATAAATATTTTTACGGCTTATTTGTATTAACAATCTCCCCCTTTTTGTTGATGACAAAACATAAAATTATTTTAAGGAAAAGCTAAAATTCGTAAAAGTTTGAATTTGTAGTTTTTACTTTCTGCTCCCCCTTTTTGTCGAAACAAAAAGTGTTTGAAGGAAAGCAACGTATTGTTTTTAAGAAAAACATGTGAAAGAGAAAAGAAAGAGAATAAAAAATAGAGAGCAAGTAACGGGAACGGATCTCGTCTTTACTCCACCTTGACGAGTCCATCCCTATGTAAGGGCGTCAAGAAGGTGATACTAATCTAGTTTGTTTGCAAGTAAGTTTGCAAAAGATTTCGTCTAAGTGGCGAATGTGCTCCCCCTTGATGATTGCAATCATGCACGGGGATGTCACGAAATGTAAACCTAGTATTGCAAGTAATTGCAATGTATTGCTTTGACATAAAGCTCCCCCTAGCTTTAGGATGTCAAAGTCTTCATGTGTAATTTGAATAACTACAAAACAAATATTAGAAAGCAAGTATAATTCACAATTTCCTACAAATGTGATTCAAGTTAGTAGAAAGAAAACTTTCTGTCTCACGGAACCCACGGTTCCCTCCTAGTAGGGATCCGTCTAGGCAATTCTAAGGGATCCGTAGTAGCTGATTAATTTCAGCAATGGTGATGTAACAAGTAATGTTATCACAAAAATGAGATATGAATATAAGGTAATCATATGCTCAGAAAAATAACAAGTAGCATGTAATTCCATTTAATAAAACTAGAGTTATGATATACATGACTCTAAACGCTAAGAAAATAGACAATACATGACTAGGAATTTCTAGACCAACTAACGCTTGATGCTAGGACACGACTAAAATCTTCTAGCTCAAGTTTTGTTTAGGTTTAATCTCGTCGAAACGTTCAAGGAGATGATAGAACAAGAAACATTGGTCTTCTCGTACTTCATGTATCAAACTTTCAACATGTTGACAATGATAGAAATCTTTGTCATGGCTAGGTAGTGGTGGTGGAGGAAATGAAATAGCTTGATGCGAAGGATCAAGTGAAGCGGCTTGTGGAGCTTCAAACGATGGAGGGATTCGTGGAGGTACATTTGAGAATGACTCAACCAAGAATGATGGTGGTGGTGGAGAAGTGTCAACTTCCATATGATCGGATGGTTGACTTTGATGATTTCTCATAATCCAAATGAGATTATATGATGGAAACGGTGAAAAGGAAGCCGGAGCAAGTGTTGACTCAACACCTTGATTTTGAACCATTATTCCTCCTAATGAGGAGAATGTTGTCGGCGGAAGCGGATGAGACGGCCTAGGAGGCAAGTCCTCTAAATTGTAGAGATGTGGTGATGATAATGGGGATGTAAATGAAATAGCTCTAGGAACCAATGGTGATGGTTTAGTGGAGATAATATTGTTTGGCTTAGGAGGTATGGTGGTGTTTGGTATTGGTAGTTTTGTGGGTACTATCCTTTTAGGAATTGGTTTGATTGGATGAGGAAGAATCCTATCATTTGTTGGCTTAACCAGAGATGATTCGGTTGAAGAGATTTCGTGTATAACACGAGCCTTTTTCATGGGTGGTTCTTTGGTGGATAAGTTACTACTTGGGGTTTTCCTCATGATGAGATGATTTCAAGAGGTTGCAACAGCTGAAAGTTAGGATGAGAGTGATGACTATGGATGTTCTAACAAAGTGGTTTATAAACCAAGAGATTTGGCAAGTGCATTTAAGCCTTAAGCCACTAGGATTCATTGGAATGTGATGATTAACATGCACAAGAGTCAACTTCAGAGGTTGTACTGATCTAGGAATTCATTTAAGATGAGATGGAGTGTTTTAGTTAGGAGGATGAGTTGAAATGATTGTTTTAGCAAGATTTGACATAAACTGTCACCCGGATCCCACGGTTCCTTCCTCAGAGGGATCCGTCTAGGCTAATCCTAGGGATCCGGCTTTCAGCAGTTATGAAAGAATGGAAATGATGTTTCTAAGACCTATATCATCTTGAGTTTTTCAGTCCTCCTAAGTGTTTTAAATGAAGGGGTGCTTGAGTACTTGAAGGTAATGAATGATGTAGCTAATGATTGTTATTTATGGAAGGATTTTGGAACTTTCAAGAGTACCAATGGATGAGCAAGGTTGACACTAAAGATTTAGAGTGTCAATTGAAGCTAAATGATCCTAGAGATCAGGTTGTGTCTTAGGATAGTGTTTTGGAAAATATCCTAGAAGCTTTTGAAATGGAAAAACTAGATTTTGATCTAGGTGTGTGAGCAGGAAGGATCAACCTATCTTGATAAGGACTTAATTTTCCTTAAGACACTATGTTTAGTTTAGTGTGAGGTATTCTAAGAAGATGGTTGAAATATAATGGTTGCAATTGCATTTTTTGTTTGTCGGATCCCACGGTTCCCTAAGTGTAGGGATCCATCTAGCACAATCTTTGGGATCCGCCTATCTGCTCAGCAAGACCTTTACTAAAGGTATGCAATGATCTTGAAAATGCATTATATCGCAAGGATAGTCTAAAAGGAGTTCTAATACTAAGATATCAAATGTAAGATTTTTATTTCATGAAGGAAATTGGATTACATTGATAGAGCACGAAAAAGAGAATTTGATCCTATTTTGGAATACTACTAGGTTTCTTGAGTGTTTTCACTAGGAGGATCATTATGTGGTTGATGAGTGTTGGTGGAATCAAGAATGAAGAAAGTCTTCATGAGAAATATGTTTAGCGGTTCCATCATCTTGTTCACAAGTACGTACAACGGACTTTGAAATTGAGGATGGAAGTGCATAACATTATGATAGAGGCGTGTCAAGAACATTCCATAAGGGATGAGTTTATTCTTGGAGCCTTGAAGATTTTCAATTCGCCTTGCGAAGAAGTAGGCGAGATTGTATGGCTGTTGTGTTAGCAAACAGTACAACATGTGAGCACAACAAGCGGGAAGAATTTCTCGATTTCCCCTAAGACTCCAAACATTTTCACGTAGGATGAGTGCAAGAGGCTTGTACTCTTCTCGGATATCCCTTGTAAAGATAATGTTTAGATCAGAGTAATATGGTCAAGGTTTGCATATTATGCGATTTAAATCTTCCGGAGAGGGTATGTGTGAACAATATGGACTATTTTCTTCACGAAAGTTGAAGAAATAATCAAGAGACCAATCTTCGGTGAAGGCACACTGTCCATGATTTGGAATCCGGAGGATGTGAGAAAAATGCCCAAGGGTTAGAGTGAACTTTTGGTTTTTGATATAAACCCAAAGTGATAGAGAGCGATCCTCGTTACGAACGAGTTCGACTTGACGGAAGAATTCCATTATAAACCTTGGACATATCTTCTCGTTGATTTCAAGAAGACATTCTAGTCCTATGGCTCGGAAGGAGGTATTGATACCTTCTTCGAATTGTAGAGAGGTGTCTACAATACGTCCTTCATGGAAGTGACGGGTTTCAAGATTGTTGAACCCACGGACATGATTGCCAGGTGTGTTGGGCTCAAGAGTGATGTTAGGAGTGTAGACGCTAGTGAGTGAAAAATCAAACTCGTATTCATGCGTCATAGTTGAACCTATAGAAGTGATGGGTTAATAAGAGGTGATGTTTATGGTCAACCTCTAATTATCTAACGTTTTTATTAGATTTTTATTAACAATGATTTTTAAACAAGAAAGACACTTGACTTACTTACGGTTTTGACATTCTAGTTGAGTATTACTTCTAGAAGAAAAAAAAGTTTTTAATTTGCATGAAAAACTGTTCTCCAGTAGGACGGATCCCACGGTTCCTTTTCAAAAGGGATCCGGCTAGTATAACTTCCGAGATCCGTGGATCTGTAGTAACAGAAACAGTTTTGATAAAAACAAAGGTTTTACATTTTTATACCACGGGAAGTGTTTTATCCTACATTTTCTTTTAGCATGCACACATGACTTCTAATGTATCACGAAGGAATATGAAACATATAAATCACAAGAAAATAAATAATAACAAAGATAAAAAGATTATTAGTAATATTGCATTTCAATGCTAAGGATGATACAAAGGATTGGGTATATGATCCCAATGTAGATTAACAACACAAAGTAAATGTCTCCATATGTGAACTTCATCATAGGGAACACAAGTGCGATGAGTGTTACGGCGATGAGCACGAGTGCGATGTAAACCATGTTGATGACGGATGATGCGTGCCAAACAGTCAAGCTAAATCACACAAGCCTGCCACTTGTGAATGGCAGACCGTAATCAGCTTAAAACTGCTCAAGCACGAATGCAATGAAAATCTGGGGAGTATAGTGTTTCCCCGGGTCGTTATGTCCCAACGAGCTATGCAATGGATTATCAAACGTTTAGTGATCGAGTAATTTGAACGAAAAAGGGATTAGAATATGATTAAAACTACAGAAAAAGCCAACAAATTACAACGGCTTAAATGCAAATTAAAGAAAATTAAAAAAGATTAAAAATATTAAATAAACGCTATCACTATAATTAAAATGATGTTTTTGTTTTTATGTTTTAATAAAACTGAAATAAAAACTACGTAACGTACAAAATAAAAAGTGAAACTGAAACAATATTAACCCTAAAAATATGAAAATGATATTTTTACAAAACTAATGATAAAAGAAACTTTTTAGAAAAAGAAAATTATTTTTACAACTATTTATCTAATTACTATTAATTAAAAACTATTTTTAACTAATAAATAATTACCTAAAATACAAGAAAATATGAAATAAGGCTTGAAAAATAAAATTAAGACTTAGAAAAATCTAAAATATCAAAATAGAATTTTCAAAACTATTTTTGTATTTTTCTGAATATTTTTCTATTTTCTAGGAATTTTAAACTATTAAAAACTAATTAAATTACTAAAAATTACAAATTAAACTATGAAAAATCTGGAAAATTACTTTTTTTACTTTTTATATTTATCTAAACCTAAGAAAAATGAAAAATTATTTTTTTGAACCTTTTCTGAATTTTTTGTATTAAAAGCTAATTAAAAATGCTTAAAAACTACTTTAAATTAAGAAAAATAGCAAACCAACTTAGAAAAATCTGAAAATTTCAGGAAAACTCTAAAATTATATTAGGAAGCTAGGAAAATTGGAAAAACAGGTACTTATGTGCAAGATATTGAAACTGATGTGCAAGTGCTTATTATTAAGCACTCCAAATAAGCAAAATGAACAAAATAAGCTACCAACTGTTTACAGAAGTTCTAAACTGCTAAAATAACTAAAATGCAACAATTAACAACAGACTTTAACCTCTATTTAGCTGAATTCACAGGTTTGATGTTTTTGTTATTAAGAGCTAAAACAGTTTATGTGGGCTACTTGCAGCCACAAAATAAGCAATCAAATAAGCTAGTCAGCAAAAACCAATTATTGGGACCTAAAGTAGACCTAGCTGAGACCTTACAAACCAATTTTCAGACTTTAACAAGCTCTTATGAGCCCTGCGCCAACCCTGCAATATCTGAGAAAAACTCAGCTTAAGCTGAGTTTGTGGAGCAGGGGAGTTTGGGCCTGAAAGAGAAGCTAGTTTGGAGCTTATACAAAAATTGTAAAATTCTACTAAAATGGTGATAAGACAGAACACCAACTGAAGTTTTCAAAATGCCAAGTCTCACTTCATGTGGCTCAAGAATGAGCTCATGAAAAATCCTTGCAGATGAGCCCAAAACAGATTTTAGCAATTTTGACTTTTGATAATATTGATGAACTTTGACCAAAATGGATTTTGAATCCAATTTTATGACTGATGTTGATGTAATAAGGTGTAATGAACCTAATGCAAGCAATGTTTAACACTTCTTAACATAAAACAAGGATCTGCTTATCCAAAACTACAACAGTGGAGCAGTGATATGGATTAAGTGTAATTTTGACTTTGGTGGTGTTGCAGACCCAAACTAAGACTCAAATGAGTTCAAATATGCTTAACAAACATGAACCAATAGAAAGCTATCACTGAATGCATCATTATGACAGTTATGACAGTAAAACCAAACACACCTTTCTCACTGTTGTGTAAACTAAATCTATACTAATGACTGAACAAGCTTGTGATTATGATCAAACTAACTTAAAATAACTTGAATACTACTATTAGAACATGTTTTAACAGATTATAACTACAAATGCATTATATGCAAGAACTTGAGAAAATCACTTACAAAGGTCCAAAGCCACTATGGCTTGCCAACAGTGAACCCAAGGACTACTACCCTATCAAATCCAACCCATATGACTAAAGATCAATCCAAACCCATGTCTGCATCACCCAATACATTCCTGCATCAATTCTGCTCCATGTTGACTTTCTTTGACCAATATCAAAAAATGTTTGAAACTTGATGACAAGCTTACAAAAAGCTATTATAAGCTTATATAAGCTTGTTGGAGATTGAAATTGAGTTGCTACAAGTTTAAACAAATGAGTTTGACAGTAAAAATTTCAACAGTGGACACAAATTATGGAAACTGAACATGAACTAAAATTGATACTTGAATAAAGTTGAAATACACTGAAAATGGTTACTTGAATACAATGGAACTTTAAAATACAACTGCAAATCTAATTTAGACTAAGAAACCATAAAACGACATACATTTTAAGAAAATTAACTAAGTCCCTTCTCTTGTTGCTTCCCCTTGCCTTTTATACACTCAAATCTTCTTCTCTCACCTCTTTGGACATATCCCAGCACTAATATGGGCCTTTGGATTGCTAAACTTGATCTTGGCCGTTTAAAGGTTTTTGGCGCCAATTTTGGTTTAAGCCAGCTGGGAAGGGTGTTAGGTACAAAGGATGCATTAAATGCACCTTTGGCTTGTTGTGTTTGGAGGGGGGGTAGAGGTGATGATGGTTGAGTGTTATCAGAAGAGTTGCAGGTTGTGGTGATGGGAAATGGTATCTCGTGAAGGAGGGAGGGAAATGGGGCAGTCAACAGAGTTTGACTTGGGATTAAATAACAGAAAGGGTCCAAAATGGTTAATGGCAGGGTCCAATTTGGGAAGGCATGGGTCCAAAAGTAATTGTGACAAGTCAAAAAGAGGTGAAGGGTTTAATAACATAGGGACTTGATTTGTAATTTCTGAAACTGTAGGGACCTAGGCTGCCAATATCTCAAAGTTGCTCCAAGGACTGAAATTTACAAGTGTTAATATTACAAGGACCAAAGTTGCCATTTTCAGATTTTCCAGGGACCATTTCTGCCAATTCTTAAACTTGAAGGACCAATTTGTAATTTTCTCAAAACTTTTTATATTTTTCGCCAAAGGACTAATTTTGACAAGTTATGATATTAAAAGGACCTTTGGTGACTTTTCTTTTGAAATTTGGGCTCAGGGACTAGTTTTGACAATTTTAGAAACTTGGGGGACTGAAACTGCCAATTATGCAAACTTTGCTCATTTTTCATCTGATTTTAAACATTTTGCATCTGAAACGTATAAAATGCAATTTTGGAATATTTTTAGTATTTTGATGTATTTCTGAGCATTTTTAGACGTTTTGCAGTTCAGATTTGACTAAAAATGATGAGTATTTACACACTCATCAATCCCCCACACTAAACTATTGCTAGTCCCTAGCAATCTTTTGAGAAAAACTTAATGGATTTGAATCTCTTTACCAAAAGCCATTACTTCTGGAGTAGCCAAATGTTTCAGTTCAAGTAAGAACCATGGTACACCGATAACCATGTGATTTTGAGCAAACCACCAGCTTCCAACAGATTTGATTTGTCTTTACCAGAAGCCGTTTGCTTCTGGACTAGCCAACTCTTAGATAAATTATCAATATTATCTTTGGTGAGCTGATTGCCAATTATGGATTTTCCACTGCCTTTACCACAAGCCATAAACTTGCGGGCTAGCCAACTCTTCACTTTTTAGGATATGGTGAGCTGAATACCATACAATTTTGGGCAAATTGCAAGCCGTCAACGGATTTGAGATATCTTTACCAAGAGCCGTTTGCTCCTGGATTAGCCAATCCTTTTGTTTATTAGACAAGGTGGACTGATAACCAAATGAGAAAGTGTAAAACACTTACTCCAAAAAAAAAAAAAATTTGGCCAAAAACGTGGGAATTAGGTGGTATAATTACATGATAAAATTCGTGAGAATTCCCCCCCCCCCCACACTAGAAATGAATATTGCCCTCAATATTCAAAGTACCGGCGGTTATGCCGAAACAAAGAACGTAAAAGGGAAATACTACGGCCATTATTTAGAAAGATGATTTTTTTTTTTTTTTTTTTTTTTTTTTTGAAATATGCTTATATACACAACATGTGGGGCAACCCCCCCCCCCCCCCCCACACTAGGGTGGTAGAAAGTAGAAAGAAGAAGCTGAACTGTCAAGTTTTATCACACAAGCTAGCCACTTGTGAATGGCTAACCGTAACAAACTTCAAACAGCTCAGAAATATGGGTGATAACCCATATGGCATGCTACTGTTTTTGATTACCGAGTCGCTAGCTTGACTCGATCCCCGCATTCATTTGTTCATGGGGAAAGTAACGTGGAAGACCAATCTCGATCGGACTTTCGTTCACAATGTTAATGAACATATGAACATCAGAAAGTTCCACACCGTCGAGATATAACCGCGGTATTGTTAATAGTAGAAACTATAATGGATGATACCGGGGTCAAAGATGGTGTCCTCATTCCCAAAAGAGAAAAGGGAAAGAGAAACCACACCATCTGTGAAGAATGGAATAAAGACGTACATGAGAATGCAAGTCCATTCCTCAGCAGAGAGAAGCAAATCACCAGTTTTGACATCTTTAAGCTTACACTTGAAGCTTAGATGGTGATTGTCAAGAAGATGTCCGGGAGGGAGGGTGGGAAACGGTTCTTCAATCAACAGACTTTCCAGAAAAAGAATGTCTCCCTCCGGATCAAAGTAAGTGTTATCAATTCCCGTTGGAATTGACTCATCACTAAGAAATGCATCGACTTCATTCCAAAAGTTGTCATCTTCCTCATCAGGAGTGAGAGAAGGGATGGATGAGTCGGGAATAAGACTAGAAGATGATGGATCATTTTTGAGAAATTCATCAATGGGAAGAATGTCTCCCATTGGATCACAAACATCATCATCCAGCTCAGATGAAACTGAAGAGAGTTTGGTTTCATCCACAGAGTTAACAATTTCGATGCGACAAACTGATTCCGGAGGTGGGACAAGTGGTGTGCTCTTAGAGCTAGCAATATCCACCACTTCCGATGAAGTCTCCGAATCAAGATCATCATCATCAAGAACACTCTTGACTTCCCTGGTACAACTTTCAAACCATTTGTTTGAACCAGGGTTGATTTTCAAAGCTTTAAGCTCAGCACGTTTTTGAAAACTCCTCTTAACCGTGAAGTTTGAGAGTGTTGCATTGAATCTTTCAGATCTTTGATCAATTGTGGCAACACTCTGTTTGTACAGAAGTTTGGAGTTCTGGTTGATATTCAATGTGAGCTCTTCGTTGTCAACCCGTATGGTCAACTCTTCAGCAAACACATCAATCAGAGCACGACTCGTTCTTAAGAAAGCTCTCCCTAAGATGAGGGGGACTCTAGGATCTGCATCGAAGTCTACTACAACAAAGTCAGTAGGAAAGTGAAACTTTCCCACTTTCATCACGACATCCTCGGCTATCCCAAGTGGACGAGTTACGGTACGGTCCGCTAGCTCGAGTGTCATACGAGTGGATGAAAGTTCAGGAAGAGACAGTTTCTTCCATACTGAGAGTGGCATGAGGTTAATGCTAGCGCCAAGATCGGCCAAGGCGGAGAATTGAAACATCCCCAAGAAATCACACGGGATTAAAAACCGGCCAGGGTCTTCAAGCTTTTCGGGAAGCTTATTAAGAATGGCCGCTGAGCATTGCTCATTGAGAGGAGTTTTAGCCAACTCTGATAGCTTATCTTTGTTGGTGAGTAAGCCTTTAAGCGTGGATGCAAATTTAGGCATTAGAACGAGAGCATCAACGAAGCTTATATCAAAGTGAAGCTCATTGAAGATTTGGAAAAATTTTTCCATTTGCTCTTTGTTTTTGTCTTTGAGCTTCTCATCATTCATTCTTGATGGGTAAGGAAGCTGATTAGACTTTTGAGCCGGGATGGATGTGTTTTCTGGCTCAAGATTTTTCTTCGAAACATCGGGTTCCGGACTTAAAGCTTGGACTACCGAAGGTGGGACGTGTGCGGTACTTCGTGGGCTTGAATAATGCACCTTATCCGTTGTTTCCTTGGTAACTTGACTCAATGCCACAGGAGGAGGGGGCATAGGAGTCGAAGGTCCATTGTGCGTCTTACCACTACAAGTGGTGACGGCTTTCAACTCGGCATTGGGATTGGGAATTGTATTGCTTGGGAGTCCTCCAGAAGATGATGAAGCTTTGTTCATATTCATGTTCATGAAACTGCTCATCATATTCTTTAACTCATTTGTCTGCCGAGACATTGTGGTATCAATTTCCTTTTTAAGCTCAACTCTCATGTTATTGATCTGAGTTTGCATTGAACGTATGCTTGACTCAGTAATTTTCATGAAGTCATTTGGCATGGGAGCTTGAGGAGGTTGTTGATAACTTTGATGATTTGGAGCTTGATATGGTTGAGGTTGGTTGAAATTGTTCCGGTTTTGATTGAAATTTTGAGAGTTATTGAAATTTTGTCCTTGATTCGGAACAAAGCGATTTTGATTGCCATGGTTTTGCACAGGAGGAAAACCAGGTGGTGTCATACCGCTAGGTGCACGGTAGTGAGGATCAGCCTGTGGTCGGTATTGATTGTGGTTTACCGAAGCTACAGGAGCTTGGTAAAAGGAAGCATCGGTTGCTTGACAATCATAATACGCGTGTGGACCACTACAAGTTTCACACACCTTGTTTACGGCTTTGACTGGTTCAGGCTTATGAATTTCGCTTTTGATTTCCTTAACATCCTTAATCATACAACGGATGGCATCCGTTAGAGCAGCTATCGGAGCAGCTAACTCAGAAGAGTTATTAGATGTAGAAGCAGGAGTGTTAGGAGTATTGACTTTGTTGCGAGAAATAGGAACTTTTGATTTTTGCTCACAAATCTCAATCACATCTTTAGGCTTACGATTCAAGATATTGCCGCCTGCGGCTGCATTCAAGGAATCTTGATCGTTACCATTCAACCCATTGTAAAAGATATTGACTTATTGAAGCTCCGTGAATTCATGATGGGGGCATTTCCTGAGGAGATCTTTGAATCTCTCCCATGCCTCTCCAAAGTTTTCATCGAAATTTTGACGAAATCCAGAAATTTCATTTTTAAGATTAGGCGTCTTTGATGGAGGAAAGAAATAATTCACAAACTTTTGAACAAGATCCTCCCAAGTTTCGATAGATCGAGGGGGTTCTTTTTCCAGCCAAATCCGGGCTGTCCCCTCAAGAGAGAATGGAAAAAGCATCAACTTGATGACTTTTTGTGGTACATCCTTGAAATTGATAGTTGAAGTCAACTTGTTAAACCAACGGATGTGTGCATACGGGTCTTCACGATCAAACCCGTGGAATTGATTTGTAGACACAAGTTGGATCAAATGTGTCTTCAATTCAAAGTGATCAGAATTGATTACTGGTAGAATAATGGCATCTCCATAACCCTCGGTGGGTGCCTGGAGCATTTCCGCCATAGTACGTTCGTCTGCCATATTGTTGATTGAAATAGTACGAATCTCGGGTTCGACTATTTGGGCAGCACGTCTACGAGAACGTCTTCTTGGAATTTCTGCTAGATCACGCAAAGGACTCAATGATCTAGAAGAACGAGTGCGCATGCACTAGAGTTAACTCTAAGGGATCTCAGAGTTAAGAAGAGGAATTATGAAATTGGGGAAAGAAGATTATTTTTGAGTTTTATGGTTATACATATATAGAGAAACAAAAAAAAATATTTTTGTGTTTTATATGTTTTGAGATGTTTTTGGGTTTTTTAAAATTTTTATAAGATAATAGATAGATATATATAGATGGGTGGATGGTATGAACAAAGAGTGAGGATTCAAATCACTAATCTGCTAGACGATAGATAATCAGCACAGCTCCCCGGCAGCGGCGCCAAAAATTTGATGCGTGCCAAACAGTCAAGCTAAATCACACAAGCCTGCCACTTGTGAATGGCAGACCGTAATGTAAGATATTAACTTTCACATGCACATCATAACATTAACACAATGAGCACATAGATGGTTTTAGAGAGAGAAAGAGTGGGACATTCTAATGAGAGAAACTAGTGGAATATTAGATTACCAAAGAACATCCAACCCTCTACCTTGCAAGGTAGAGGGTATTTATAGGTTACAAACTAAACGACCTCCTGACGGCCTGTGGATCAGGGATACAGTGGGTAAAGACCCGACCTTCTTCCACGGTGTTGCACTATACTATTTTACGCTACTAACTAACTACATAAAACGTAACTAATGACCAATCTACGAGCTAACTTATGCTAGATAATAGTTGGGGTGACCGACTCTTTCAACACTGAAATTTTCTAATTCCTAACAATCTCCCCCTAAGGGAGGTCACCCCATGATTTACATTACAGACACTAACATATCTTGACTTGATTCTTGAGCTCGTAGACTTTCATACATTAACGTCGTAAACTTAGTGCATAGGTGGTGCAACTTCAAAGTCTGCAAAGATTTGTACTTTAAATTGGAGGTCCATTTCTGATTCACGAGATAGTAAATATGAGCCAGCTTTTGAGATCATCAGCTATCAACAATCTCTGACACAT
Organism: Chrysanthemum seticuspe; assembly: GCA_019973895.1. NCBI lineage: Eukaryota > Viridiplantae > Streptophyta > Magnoliopsida > Asterales > Asteraceae > Chrysanthemum > Chrysanthemum seticuspe. The sequence continues at coordinate 63,871,971 of BPTQ01000004.1, read as the reverse complement.
CCTTTGTGGTGTTGGTATTATGTGATGTTGTGACTTTAGGACCGACATGCTCACATTCTGGATCATGAAATCTTCTCATCAGAGTAGCGGAAGCTTTAGTTGATTCATGATATTGGCAGCAGCGTAGCAGAAGCATGGAGTGAAAATATCAGAGTCATTGATGCACTAATCATGATTTCTTTTGAGATGAATGTGTTAAGTGAGCATGCGGCTATGGATTGACCGCTTCATTCTGATCAGCTGCAAATGTCGGGCGTACCTGCATACAACAATTAGCAATAAATCGCACGAAAGTGTCTTTGATCACTTTCGTTGAATTGAGGTACACGGCCCACGGTTCCCTGTTGATCAGTATAAATACTGCCTGTGATCAGGTATAATTCCGAAGAATTTCCTTGACAGGGTTTCGCAGCTGTTCTAGCTGTTCTCAAACCGGAACGTCTCAAAGAAGGAAACACGGAGTGAGTGAACCAGCGAATTTTAAGTCCACTGATTGATGAAAAGATATTTGAAAAACAATCGTGTATTGCTCAATAGAAATTGTTTTTGCAATACAACGAAGGTTTTATTGAAAATCAATTATCAATCATAAAAATACCTTTTGGTTTGAAAAATGAGTACACAGTCGATGTGCTAAAGAAAAGAGTTTTTAAGCACAAAGACAGGTTTTTTCAAAGGTATCCGTCAATCCATAACCTGAACCAGGATTGATTCAAGAGATTGAATCGCCCCATTGTTTCTGTTCAGTTGTCACATGGTTGATCTATATAATAGATCTCACATGCCACCTACCAGGAGCTTGTTTGATGTTGGCTCCAGAAGGCTTTCCATCTTCATTGTGAATATGTAAACACATCACTCAGATGTTCTGGCAATACCACAAGGATAATGCGTAGGACTCAAGATATAATCTCTCTTTCCACATTGTGTGAAACAGAGAGTCTTCATTGAAAGTGTCCTAATGAGATTTATTGATGATCTCGTGGCTCTAGACTCAATTTGTGCATATTTGGATCCTGTTCCGGAGACTAGGGAGAGGGTCTCCTTCTTCAATATCAACAATCTCTAAGAGAAAGTCGATAGATAATGTCGGTTCCCCGTGAGTATGAAACAAGTCCTTTTAAGAGGAACTTGAGTGGTTTGGAAAGTTGAAGTGCAGTGCGTCACTGGGTCCATGACGTCTTGTCTTCAATACCGATGTTACCATCAGTAGCATATGAAGTGAACCCGGTTTCTGCCCTAAGGTTGAATAAATGGAGGGCTATTTGTTTTCACCCTTTTCTCATTCAATTCTTTTTAATTCTTCAACCACTTCAGTGCTTACCGAGACTTCATAACTAGAACCTTGTTGGGTTTATTCCAGTACTAGCTCAGTCTTAGTCCGCACTCTTCCCATATCTCATTTTTCTCCTTTTATCATCATACCTAAGGACTTCTACACTAACTAGTGGATAGTCCCTGGGTAGATCCCTCCGGTTCTGGCGGATCATGGGAACCAATACCTAACCTTATCATCCTTATATCACCGTACATAAAGTAAAGTTGGTCGGTCTATTTGGTATTGTTCATCTGCCATTGGATCCAATTGAAAACCATTTGAGAATCAATTCAGATACTTGTGATATATTATCAAAGCATTTTGTACCTGAATTGTTTTTGATATTTTTAGAATAAGTGCTCCCCCTCAACATGTGCATCAAATGTTTGAAATCGTTTTGCACACGGAGGCAAGAGGAAGAAATTACTTCTTTGATTACCATTTTCTAAAAAATATCACCATCACTTCCTTGATCAAATCAAGTAGATAAAGCATTTTTAGAAAGGATGAGGTTTCCATAAAATTGCTCCCCCTCAATATGTGCCTCGTGGTTGAAAAGAGTTTTGCACATACTAGAGGGAACCCTTTATCATCAAAGGATTAGAAGCCATGTGATCAAGGTACTTTAAAATATTTAAAGTGTAGTGTACCCTGATGACTTGAATTTACAAAGAGAGTTCTCCCCCTTAATATGTGCTTCGAGATACGAAAAATTGTTTAGCACATATAAGAGAGAAGTTTGCACAAAAATTGGTCATCTTATCTTTTACCATCTTTCATATTTATATCACATTTTCTCCCCCGATCAAAAATCTTAAATCCTTTGAGATTTTGGATCTCAAGTGATTTAAATAAGTATGAGGTAAAAATATTTGTAGGAGAAAAATGTGTCCAATTTTATATGATAAAGAAAAAGGACAACACAGATGTTTCCCCTTTTCACAAGGGGAAACCATAGTACAAATCCTAGCACTATTACATGTATTACAGTTGTTCATATTTATTACACCACATATTACTCAAAGTAAATCAAAACATAAACGGTATTCTGAAGAAGTCTTCATTCAGTTCTCTGAAGAAGTTTGTAGTGACCATCACGGAGCCTTCCACCAACAAAGCTTTCAAGGCTGCGGAAGATCCTTCGTGTCTTGAGTCTTCGTCTGATTGCAGCAATGAAATGTTCACATCTCTTCACGTCATCATCAGTCCAGAAAGTAGTTTTAACCCAAGATCTCATATCAAGTTTGGCTTCTTTCACTCTGGTGTCAAGTTCTTCTTCGACCATTTTGAGCGTACCATCACTAAACTTGTAGAGTTCACATAGAAGCATAAGCATACGCGATCCATATCTGTCTGTGAAGATGACGGCTCTAGGGGTGTCAAGAACTTTGTATTCTCGATGAAATTCATGCCCAGCTGCATTCCATTGAGGACTTGTGAGGTTGACCCTGGTTTGGTAGCTTTCAATGCCAAGCTGAAAGTCTTCAACTCGTTTCCGAATGACTAAGCCCCTTATCCAAAGAGTGACAGCTGCAGAGAGGGCCTTTTTCTCACATACAGGTAAGTCCTCCAGGTGTCCTTGAAGATTTAAGAGATAGAGATCTTCGAAATCATTTGGTAGGAGATGTTTGAAGTCGTTCTCTTCAATGGTATACACTTTGAGGTCAGCTCTTTTAAGGACAATTTTCTTCAAGTACTCATATCCATAGATCGGGAAGATCTCTACACTGACAACGCTTAAGATTTGCAGTTTTGATCTGACATCATTGCGTCTTTTATCAGCACCATGTCTTTCAATGTAGAACTTCTTCTTTTTGAACCACCAGTGAGAAATACCATAAGAAGCTGCAATATCATACTTTTGTTCTTCATTTGCCCAGAATTGATCAGGAACCATCTGTTCAAGCCCCTGATCAGAGTAGGTTGCAGCTTTCATCTTTGATATTGATAGAGCTGGCCTTCTTTCAGCAGAGCTAGCACACAGATAGTCCAAGTCGTGATTGAAGAAGAATTCAGCCTGAATGGTTATCTGACCAGGCTCACCACCAAGAGGAAGAGATTTGTTGACATTGTATCGACTGATTTGCTCACTGACTTGGTCATTCAGCATCTTATGGCATTCTTCCATCTGATATTGAAGATGATTTGCATCAGAATGGAAGACTGTGACAATTTCGTAAGCTTGTCCTTCAAGATCTCTTGGAGTTATGGATGAGATACTCTTCCGCTCACAAAACCATTTAATAAAACTTCCCATATCACCAGTGTAGTGCAGAAGAGAGTCTTCAGCTGGAACTTCATAATTATTCGTGATAACTGATGCCCAGTTGTTGTCAGGAATCATAGAGTCAGACTCTGGGATGGTCCATGTGGGTTCTGGAGAAGGAGGTCTATCTTCCATAATGCAGCTTTGAATAGTGTCTCTTGAAGGTGCTACTCTGGATGTGCTAGTGCGATTCCCAGCCATGTAAGAATCAAACCAGTCTTCTGAGGGCTTGGGAATATGCTTTGTCGACGCATCATCTTCATCTGGTTCTGAGTCAGCCATGACCTGAGATTCTTCGTTAACCATTTGATCATCAGGAATGAAGGTGGACGTGGATGTGAACCTTGAATCAACCGTCGACCAGGCAGCAGATTTTTTCTGAGTACTCTGCTCTTTTGTCGGATCTGATTGACTGGAAGATTTCGGAGGTGATGATGGTGGTTGTGATGGAGGTGTGTTGGCTGTTGTAGAAGGATTACCATATCCAGAAGTTCCAGCTCCTCCCGTTGGTGGTGGGGGAGGAGGTGGATCTTTGTGATCCTTTGTCAATGTTTCCATTACATTTGTTCTCCTTTTCTTTTTAGCTTCCTTTTCTCCGACTTCAATCTTAAACTGCTCATAATTGTCGAACTTGATGGATTCTTCAAGTGCCTCATAGAGTTTACTGTGAACCTCATGCTTGTCCTCTTCAGCCTCATACATCCTTTCACACAGAGCTGCTCTCATATCGGAGATGGGGAGGTCCTTGAATCGTTTAAGAAGTGGAGCCTCCATTGCCCATTCCACCGCATCCTTGACTTCTCCTTCAATAGCGTCAGTAACAGCTTCATTGAAGTTGAGGTGCTCCAACCAATTACGTCCAGTGATGTAATTCAGATTACATAGCAAACTTGATGGAATGTGTTGTAATTCAGATTTTTACGATTTAAATATCAGTATTTATCTTTCATCGTTATTATTATTATATTATTTAATTTAAAAATAAATAATAATTATAATAATTATTTTTATATTATATATAAATATCTAAATAAATAATTAATTTTTTTAATAATTATTTTATATTAAATTTATGATTTTTATTTACTATTTTATTTAAAAAGTATTATTATTATTATTATTATTATTATTATTATTATTATTATTATTATTATTATTAATACTATTATTATTATTATTATTATTATTATTAAGTAATATTATTTATTATTATTATTATAATAATATTATTAAGTAATATTGTTTATTATTATTATTATAATTATTATAATAATAATAATTATTTTATTATTATTATTATAATTATTATTATTATTATTATTATTATTATTATTATTTAGTATTATTATTATTATTATTATTTTATAACAATAATAATTAATATAATAATAATAACAATAATAATTACTATAATAATAATAATAAATAATAAATAATAATAATAATAATAATAATAATAATAATATTATTAAGTATCATTTTTTTATTATTACTATTTATTATATTATTATTATTATTATTTTAATTATTATTATTTTATTATTATAATTATTATTATTATTATTTTATTTTTATTATTAATATTATATTTTTATTATTTTATTATTATTATTATTATTATTATTATTATTATTATTTTATTATTATATTTTTATTATTAATATTCTTTTTTATTACTATATTGTTATTATTATTATTTATTTTTATTATTATTATTATTTTATTATTATTATTATTACTATTTATTATTATTATTATCGTTATTATATTAGCTTTTTAAGTTTTATAAAAAAAATTGAATTACATTACGTTGCGAGTCAACTAAACACATTGACAGATTTCATCAATTACAATTACAACACATTCCAATTTTTTAAATTACATTTACATCAAATTACAATTCCTTCCAAAGATTACAATTCCTTCAAAAACAATATGTGAACCAAACGCCCCCTAAATATTATTTTCTCTCACTTATATCAAATCCAAATCTAAATCCAAATCATAATCTAAATCCAAATCCAAATCCCAAACCCATCTACAAACCAAACGGACTTTATTTGAATTTATATTTTGGGGTAGCATAAATACTGAGGGTTCGTTTGATTTATAAGTGGGTTAGATTTATATTTATTTAATTATTTTTTATAATAAAATAAAATTAAAAAATTATTTAACTAATAAATAAAAATAATACAAGAAAGATCTCTTATACATGATCAAAGAAAAGTTTGTAAGATTGCCTACAAAAATACCAAAATCTAATCAAAACCAACCAAAATAGTCATCTATCAGTTTTAATTACATCTTTCATTTTTTTCATATCCAGAAAAAGAAACAAACACTTGACTATTGTCATTTTAGTGTCAAACCCAATCCAAAGTATTAAAACCAATAACCCCCATATACCATTACATTAACAAATTACTTTAATTAGTTGAAGCATTGAGAAAAACCTATTAATAAGATTATTAATCAGATGTTTTTTTCATATGTTTATAAACTAATTTCACTGCGTATACACTTGTTACAATTTTATAAATTATTCCACCATAACATACGCGTTAGAAAGTGAACGGGGTTAAGATTTTAAACTTCAAACACTTTAAAATAAAATAGTTGTAAAAACAAAACTAAAATTAATCGAGAGTTTTATACTTATTTTTGAAACTCACATTATGGACTCTTTGTTGCTCTTAAAACAAACTATGGACTCCTTATATAAGAATACTTCAAAAATAGTCACTTGGTATAGCTTCTTGCATCTTATTTTGGGTTTGACTAGCAAGAAGTTTGTGTGAATTTATAAATAGAGCTTAACTTTTAGTACAAGTTACTTTTTTAAAATATTTTTTGTTTGTAACACATGTTTATAAAAACTTTTATAAGTCATAACTTTTCACTGAACTCAAGCTAATAAAAGTGGTTTTTGATAATAAGCAGAGCTTTTAACTTATCAAGTTATTTAGGATGTGTTTGTTTCATTAAGATGTTTTAGGTCTGAATCTGACTACCATATCTTACCGGTAAGAGGTGGCTAGAAAGTCTAAATCTGAACGAAATAATGTTTGTTTTTGTATAATTGTCCGAATGATTTTAAGTGCCCGTTTGTGCAATTTATTTATTAAACCAACGGAATGCGATAATAAGTAACATATGTAAATATGAAACAAGACTTTTTATCACAAATATAACATAGTTAATAAACCATCAAATATATTATATTAACACAAGTCTTCAATCTCTTATCGAGTAAGAGGCAATAAGAAAATCCCCCCACTTCTTATTGAGTAAGATTTTATATGTCTGACCGGGTCTGACTCAAAAGAATAAAAATAAACAACAATAACGTCTGACCACTTCTTACAGCCTCTGACTCGGTAAGAGTAAGAGGCTAGTAAGACATTTTTTCAAAAAACAAACACACCCTTAAGCAATTTCAAATGACTAAACATGCAAAAACGTGTAACATGAGGCTTTTTTTTAATGTCATTGTACTATTTTACTATGATAATCTTTAGCTCTAACTAATTAGCCATAAACTTTTGAAGAAAATAAAAACTTATCTTCCGGTGTCTATTATCAGTTTCAACTCTGGTTTCAGTATATTTCATCAAACAATTTCCAAATTAGTGTAACCATTAAATATGGACAATGTACTCCTTCCGTCTCAAAATATAAGTCCACTTTAATATATTTTATTGTCTCAAATTTAATGTCCACTTTCAATAACAATCAATCAAAATGCTTCTAAGTGAGTGGGAATAAAATTTTATTGGTTAACATTGTAAGGGCCCCATTTTTCTTAAACATTGTGAAATTTATAAATTGACATACAATTTGGGACGGATGGAGTAATTGATAGCTGATAAGGTTTTAAAAGGTACCATTTTGAGGGGTCGTTTAAGTCCTTATTTGATCACTTTTGTATCCGTTATTGCTTAATATCGTTCCTTTTCACTTTTTAGGTCTCGTGAAGGCAAAATGCTGGAATGACACTTATTTGGACGGAAAGGCGCGAATATATGAAGAAAATGGCCAAAGTCGAAATCAAGGCACTCACAGTTGCTGAAGTTAGAAGGCGACGGCGTCAGGTGCTATTGGTGACGCCGTCCCAAAATTATTGTGACGGGACAGAACTCAAAACTCGTATTTTCAAGAGACGGCGTCTAGTGGTGAAAGAGTAGGCCGTCGCTACTCAGACGGCCTAGATGCAATCCAGACGACGTCAGAAGCTGAAGAGGACGGCGTCACGGTCATAAGGTGACGCCGTCACAAGGTTAACGTGGCCAAGACGAAACCCTAATGGCGGCGACACGACGGCGTCACTAAACATAAGGTGACGCCGTCGCAATTGTAATCTTATATATAGAATCCGAATTTTTCAGTCTTTGTGTGGAGAGTCTTTGGAGTAAAAACCTAAAACCGAACCTAAGGTGTCTTGTACAGTATTTTAGGGTTTTTAACCCTATCTTACATCAAGATAAGTCTTTGCTTCATTAATTCAATTATGTCTTTGATTATTTGTGTGTATGCTTGCATGTTCTCCATGTCCGGCTAATTTATTTGTGTGTTTGCTTAGGAAGTATGAAACTTAATTATTGAATATTGATTGGTTGTTTCTTATATTAGTTGATTTATGATCTAGTAATGCGATAGGTCATCCGTTGTGCACTTAATGCTTGATTCATCTTTGTGAACCTTAGAGTATAATTACCTGAGTGATTGTAGGCTAAACCATCCGAAGAGCGCCTTAGAGTAGGAGTCTATAATCTCTAGTGGGTTTGTAGACAAGACCCTTTGGTAAGTTCAAAGAGTTAGGGAGAAACGCATACCCTACAACTTTAGACACACAACGCAACTAGGAATAAGACGTGACACTCAACCATCAATAGGAGATAATTAAGGAGTAATACAAACTAAGTAAACACATCTTTAAACTATCATACGAGCACACATTAATTAGACATAGACTCCCACAACCTTAGTTTAGATAATTAGATAATAGTAGAGTAATCGGTAGAAATACCAACCCCCCAAATCCAATACCCGAGATTCGTACCTTTCCATTTTCATAAAATATAAAAAGATAAAAAATAATCTTCCTCAACCTTAACCTTAGCGTAGTAACTCCCTACTAGCATTCCTATTCCCCTAGAGAACGATATCAATACCCGTGGCTTACCCTAATTACTACACTACAACGATTAGGTTCACTGCCTAGGGTGTTATAAAACTTGCTCGAAGAAAAGGAAGTTCCTTTGACCCCGAACGACGCGTGTAGCGTTATCAAGTTTTTGGCGCCGCTGCCGGGGAATAGAATAGCTAGTTAGTAGTCCACCTCGTTTAGGTTTCTTTGCTTGATTCCTATCAAGTAAATTTTTCTTATTTTTTAGATTTCTCTTAGTCTATCCCCCTTCTTCGTGACCCTCGTTCATAAAAACCATCACTCACCATGATCCGTATCTTCCGTCGAAGATTCTTCACTCTACACGTTCCCAATCCCGAAATTGAGAACGCAATCCCACAAAACCCTTCACCCACTCACCATTTTGGTAATCACCTAGGGCATAATGAGATAAATTGGCAACAACAAAGTCCTTTCTATTACTCTGATTCTGATGAGGAATTTGATTATGGTGAGGCACTTGATAGCGGAGAGGTCATTAATAAGGAAGACCTCTCCCAATGTTTTGACCCTAGGTGTAGGATTGAGAAAGATGGCCCCTTTAACATGCAATTCCCTTTCAAAATAGGACTAGAAGGGTTCGATGCTTATTTGAATTCATTCTTACCTTTAAACTTAATCTCGAGGGACCTATACAACAAAATCAAGGTCAATGAGTTAAATTATCAAGGGAACAATGTTGTTGAAGCAGTCATTTATTTGCACGTGTTTGTCGGAAGTTTTGCTTATTTGGTAGAGTTCATGGTCTTAGAAGACTTAGGAGAATTTATAGATAAGGACCTCACTCAAGTAATTTTTGGAAAACCTTTCAAAAAATTGACTAGGTTGAATGAACGGATGATTGATGGTCTAATTACATTCTCTGATGAAGTTGAAGATTTCATCTACCAAATGCCACGCGCTCATCCTAGGTTTAAACATAAGGACATTGAGGTTTGTAATAGAATGACCCCTATTCCACTGCTTAGTGAAAGGGATAAGTAGAATGGACTTAGGTACCCATATGAGAAAACTAAGCGGTATTACAAAAAATGCCTTGAATTAGGAGATGATTACAAAAAGAATGAAAGAGCGTTGGAATGGCTTAAGTATGAGCACGAGAGGATAGGTAATGAGAAAACGTAGGAGCACGACTACGAGTCTAGCTACAAGACTCTTTAATAAAGAAAAGCGCTTCGTGGGAGGCAACCCATGCTTAATTGTTTGCTTGTTAGTGTCATATATCTTTTATTAATTGTTTATCCTCATGTTTAAATTTGTGAAAATGCTTTATTTTGTTTTTAACCTCGTCTTAATTGCATATAAAGGTATTTTACATAAGGGATAAGTGTAGGGAGGATTACACACGTTTTCAAAAGAAACGTAAACATGAGAATAACAATTAATTAAAAGATATTTATGTTTGTTTGTTCGAGTCAAATGCTTGTATCGAGTCATAATGGATGTTTTGCAGAAATTTTTCCAGATTCTAAAGATGTAAATTTTCCAGAATTTTTTCCAGAAAATCGCAGACCAGTTTTTGTCAGGATAACCTGACGGCGTCAGGATTGCAACCTGACGGCGTCAGGAAGGAGTAAAAACATCAGATTACTTTTTCTCGTTTTCTGAGCTACTTATAAATTTTTGGAATTTTCCAGGTCTTAATTTTCTTAGAAATTCTGTAAACATCCATTCCACAAGCATTATATCCTAGTTTAAATCGAGTCTTATATATTATTACCGCCGATTTTACGCGAAGGTTTCGTTTGTTCTCTTCAAGTGTGCAGGTTTAGTTTGTCAAGAAGAAGTTACATAAGATTGGAAGGAGCTTTTCACGCAATAATTCTTCTTGGAAAAGAGTTTAACCACCACTTTACACGGATCCTACCGAGCTAATCAGGGGAGTATTAGTTTCTTTCGTTTTTAATTACCTTCTTTTATCATAACTTTGATACTTTCGGGGAACATTGGGGACAATGTTCAGTTTAAGTGTAGGGAGGGAAAATAAAACGGGAACTTTGAAACTATGCTTATCCTTGATTATTTGTTTCGTCCAATTGTGATTGTGTAATAAACCATGAGAAAATGTCGGTTAGGGTAATTTTGGCACCAAACTTAAAATTTTTCATGACATATAGGAGTGGGCCATTAGTCTTAACAAAAGCGTCTCACGGATAGGAAGTTGCATGACTAGCACAAAAACCCTTTACCACCCAAATTCCACCCAAAATGTGAAGATCGCCCTTAGATTAGTAGGAATTAAAGTATTCATCTTTAATGCTTAGAGTGTGAACCGGTAGTATAATAGATTCTAGAACTTGTTTTGTGATGCATTCCGAGATCGCAAGTGAGGCTACACTTGTGTAGTTAGGAATAACTAAATGATAAGAGGCATTAGGATAACCCTTGTTTGATACCTGTAATATAATTACTTCTTCCACTTTGGTTGAGTAATTCCCCCACACCCTTTGCGTTGTACTCATCTTTAGTACACGATACCCCTAGTTAACCCCTCAGAGCCTATCCTTTTCGCGGTTCTCGTGATATTTCGGTTTTCCCGGAATATCAATGAAGAGCATTGTTTACACCCCACCCCCAAATATACACCCAAATCGCCTTAGCCTACCCTATATGCACTCACTTTTAGTGCATTATTGTTATCACCCAAAACCCTTAGTTCAATTATCTGGTTGCTTGCATAAGTTGCTAAGTCGAGTCATGTCCTTTGTATACAGTTTTGGGATGATTGGGATTCATGGGAAAAGTTAAAGTTTATGAAATGACGGGAAGGGAACGTTAAATTCAAATTCCCTTTGTTTGCGTAATAATGTACCCCAAGTGTTTTAATCTTTTCAAATCGGGTCAAATTAGTGTTAGAGTAATAAAAACTCAAGTGTAGGGATGTGCTCATAAATCCCTAGTATTTTGATGTTATCGTAGAGGATGGTAGAGTAAAAGTGTATGATTAAAAAAAAAAAAAAAAAAAAAAAAAAAAAAAAAAAAAAAAAGGGCTACCATCCTACATCTATCTTTAAATTTATGTTTGTTTATTTCAGTTATCTAAAGTTTAGAGTGTCGAGTCTTGGCTTAGCAACGCCATTCTTCATATGCATTTAACATAGAGATTTTTGACTTGCCACCACTAAATAGCCTATCCCACCAAACCCTTGTTTCCCTACCGTAAGCCTAACATTACAACCCTTTAAAAGACCTCTTTGATAGTCTTTCCTAGGTGCTTACGCCAAAGCGATGGAGGTTTGATCTATTCTCAAGCCTATGGTAATCTATGTACTAGGACCGGTTAATGAGTGTTTATCTTCCATTTCCTATTTTGTTATGTTTCATATATACACCCGAGAGAGATGTGAGTATCCAAACACCCCATGTGAGGTGCTAGTATGTAATTTCCGTGCTTGTTATGACTTTTGCGGGGCTTATATGTGTTGTGGACCGTTTTGAATTAATGCTTCATGACCCCTAACTTATAAATTAATTGGCTAAAAGCACATTTGCTTGAGGACAAGAAAATAACAAGTGTAGGGATATTTGATAAGGTTTTAAAAGGTACCATTTTGAGGGGTCGTTTAAGTCCTTATTTGATCACTTTTGTATCCGTTATTGCTTAATATCGTTCCTTTTCACTTTTTAGGTCTCGTGAAGGCAAAATGCTGGAATGGCACTTATTTGGACGGAAAGGCGCGAATATATGAAGAAAATGGCCAAAGTCGAAATCAAGGCACTCACAGTTGCTGAAGTTAGAAGGCGACGGCGTCAAGTGCTATTGGTGACGCCGTCCCAAAATTATTGTGACGGGACAGAACTCAAAACTCGTATTTTCAAGAGACGGCGTATAGTGGTGAAAGAGTAGGCCGTCGCTACTCAGACGGCCTAGATGCAATCCAGACGACGTCAGAAGCTGAAGAGGACGGCGTCACGGTCATAAGGTGACGCCGTCGCAAGGTTAACGTGGCCAAGACGAAACCCTAATGGCGGCGACACGACGGCGTCACTAAACATAAGGTGACGCCGTCGCAATTGTAATCTTATATATAGAATCCGAATTTTCCAGTCTTTGTGTGGAGAGTCTTTGGAGTAAAAACCTAAAACCGAACCTAAGGTGTCTTGTACAGTATTTTAGGGTTTTTAACCCTATCTTACATCAAGATAAGTCTTTGCTTCATTAATTCAATTATGTCTTTGATTATTTGTGTGTATGCTTGCATGTTCTCCATGTCCGGCTAATTTATTTGTGTGTTTGCTTAGGAAGTATGAAACTTAATTATTGAATATTGATTGGTTGTTTCTTATCTTAGTTGATTTATGATCTAGTAATGCGATAGGTCATCCGTTGTGCACTTAATGCTTGATTCATCTTTGTGAACCTTATAGTATAATTACCTGAGTGATTGTAGGCTAAACCATCCGAAGAGCGCCTTAGAGTAGGAGTCTATAATCTCTAGTGGGTTTGTAGACAAGACCCTTTAGTAAGTTCAAAGAGTTAGGGAGAAACGCATACCCTACAACTTTAGACACACAACGCAACTAGGAATAAGACGTGACACTCAACCATCAATAGGAGATAATTAAGGAGTAATACAAACTAAGTAAACACATCTTTAAACTATCATACGAGCACACATTAATTAGACATAGACTCCCACAACCTTAGTTTAGATAATTAGATAATAGTAGAGTAATCGGTAGAAATACCAACCCCCCAAATCCAATACCCGAGATTCGTACCTTTCCATTTTCATAAAATATAAAAAGATAAAAAATAATCTTCCTCAACCTTAACCTTAGCGTAGTAACTCCCTACTAGCATTCCTATTCCCCTAGAGAACGATATCAATACCCGTGGCTTACCCTAATTACTACACTACAACGATTAGGTTCACTGCCTAGGGTGTTATAAAACTTGCTCGAAGAAAAGGAAGTTCCTTTGACCCCGAACGACGCGTGTAGCGTTATCAATAGCGTACAGGACCTTTAGCCTGATAAACCAAAAGTCCACACGCTCTAACTATGCCCAACTGCGGCCACAACTCATCATAATATGCTTGTGAAACGAACTCCCAGGCCAGACTCGAATACCCCCATGCACACTCAGAAAACGACAGTACTGGGAGCGCTGCTCATGACCGTTGCAACCATCAGACACGTGCCACTACCTCATTTTCTTTGAGGTAGTGCTGCAATCGTGCATGGAATATTCCATGCATCTAGCGAGACCAAAGGAAGCACGCCACGTGTCATTTCTTTCTCCTTCGTTGGATGTCCACCACGTGGACCATCCTGGAAACATTTATGGACTCCTAGGGAGGGCACAAAACCCTAGGGCCATTTCTATAAATGCAAGGTTCATTCAAATGAATAGACCAGCCTGCACACACAGTGAACTCCTACATTCACACTTGCTACTCCGGTCATACCTTAGGGTCCTTACCGAACGTGGTAAACTGAACTGGATAACCTCCTTCACTTCTTAATAAGTACCTCACGTAAACATGGTGCCATCCTGCTATACACAACAATATAGCCACAAAACCACTTCTTCGATTCATCAGAAAACTAATATGATTAACCGCAATATTCTTTTTTACCACCAGAAAACCTTGTTTTATCAAAAAAAAAAAAACTCACACAGATTTTTGACAAAACTCTCACAAAACCTCTTCAAAACATAAAGTTCACACTCCGTCACCCGAAAAAACCAGATCTACAACACATAATCGTTTCAAAAAACACGAAATATATCATTTCATTTAAACAAAAACCCCACCTCTAAACTTCATTTAGCAAAAATGAAGGAACAACAAAATCAACAAATTCCACCACTACCTTCGCCCGGCATGACTGATCCTGGGGACATCACTCACACGAACGAAGGATGTGAAACTTTAGAAACAAAACAATCATAACGTCATATCTCAACCAACTCTGATGAACATAAACTAACTTCCATGTAGTCCACCACCTAACACCGCCAATCCTTCAAGACAAAAACGATAATTTCATAACAACACTCACAGTAAGGTCGACTTCCAAAATGGCACTTGAAGTCAACGATAGCAACATTCAGTTAAACCATTAACACATAGCTTTTCTAGACATGCTAACGCGTGAAAATCAACAATCAGGCTAGAAAGGACGACAAACACACACTACAAAATCAAACTCACAACAAGCTAACAATCATGTAATACCTCAAATAATACAACCGGCCAGTTACATCACCATACCATCACGAAACATTCCACAATCGACTTTACAGGCAGCTCAAAACATGCAAACTTAGTACCATCAACAATACATATACCTAGGTGGGCCTACACACCCTATGCCTGTATTTCAACAAACTCAAGCAGCCATATCACTAATTTCCACCAGTCACAAAACTCACAAAAACAAACCTCATTCATAGACATGTTCAACACACTAATGACCAGGGTCATAGACAGAAATGAGCATCGCAGCTATAAGATAGTTGGTGATGACGTGCCTGAGCATCTCCATCCCCTGGAAATAGAGATACACAAGTTTGCAAAATGGATCGCGAACTATCAAATCCTAGTAGGCCTAAAGCTTCCATCTGACGGAGTCACAGATCCTGATTCACACATCTGGTAATTCGAATGTGCGGCAAAAACAAACGCCTGGAACAACCCAATGGCCTGCTACCTGTTTCAATGCACCTTAGCAGGGCGAGAAGTCGTTTGGTTTAAAGGCTTAAACAAAAGTTGTGTAACGTGATGGGATGATCTCAAAGAAAGTTCATTAAGAAATTCCAGCCTATAAGGGAGTACACAGGAGATTACTGTAGGGTTCTGGTGGTTCCTGCATGGCTAATAAAACATGCAGCAACAGATGTATACACATAAGCGACCATGCAGCCAGACAAATCCTAACTAGCAATACCTTTCCTAATTAGTCATATAACCTAACTATAAACACGTATAAAGGGTGTCTATAGAATACTTACTTGTTTCCTGCAGTTATGTAAGCTTCTAAATTATTGATGCACGAATCTGCCTTCTGTAACCTTGATCGACCAGTTTAGGGTTTTCGTGAGTAAAACCACTCTTTGGATTGCGTCAGGTATCTACCGATACAGTACAGGCAGAACTAGAGCTCGAACCTACACAAGTTAGGCGAGATATGAACTCGGGTAAAACCCTAAGTCGACTAAATCTACTAGGGTTTAGTCGATTGAGATTTCAAAACCCCTTAGGGTTTGAAATCGGTCGGAGAGGTTTTTTAGGGTTTAGTCGGTGAGTTATGAATCCTTTACAAAGCCTTTGGTACTTATAGGATATCAAGGATAATTCTAGAAGGATTAGGAAACCCTCTTAACTTGTTAACCAAGTTAACAAGTTTGACAAAAACACAAATACCCCTCCTTGGGGTATTCGGACGGTTGACCAAACAAATAACCCTTATGGGTTTGTTGTTTTGTCTTTTTTTCTTATTAATTACCCTTTAATATTTATCCCAGATAAATGTTAAGCTTCGGGTAATTACCGTTTAATCCTTAAATAAAAATAACGTCATATTTTCGTTTCCTCATTTACACATAATCCTTTCAGACTCTCACTTGTGCAAACACAACAACGTAGGAACCCTTTCACTGTACCAAGAGGTCGAAAGAAAGACATTGCAGTACCTCACTCACAGAAACCGATTCAATACCCATGTAGTGATATCTCCTCACTCAAAGAAACCGATTCAACACCCAAGTGGTTATGAGAAGTTACATATAGTGGATATTTATGTTCGCTAAGTGAATAGTTACATGTAGTAGTAGTTGTTATATTGTGTTTGAGTGGTTGTGATTAAACGGCTTAGATATTTGATCATCTGATCAATGTTTTAAAAGGCTCAAGGCGCACTAAGGCGCGAAGGGGACCAAAGAGCCTCGAGGCGAGGCGCATACCAAGGCGCGGTATTCACGAATACGAGGCGCACTATATACATTAAGTTTTTTTTAATAATATATGTGATCATTTATGTAGCTTAAATAACACAAAATAACATTAAATACTTAATACATGATAGCCATTATAAAGATTAAAATGGATCAGCTGTCACTTCTCAAACGGATCAACCATTTGGCTCGATGAACTACATATAGGTTAAAATCCATATCAGACTAAATATGCTTGTGTCCTACACTTGTAGACTTACATCTAACAAAGCTCACAATTTAACCCAAAATATCAAGCAAGCAACATATTAATATTCAAGGTATAGTGCCACATTTTCATGATAATATGTCATAAAGAAAATACTTAATGAAACAAAGTAACTTGTTAAAAAATAACAATCAATAAAATAAACATAAAATCAGTTCAATATTAAAAATCATACAAATACTCACCATATGATGTGATGCTTGAAGATAAAATAAACTTATGACGTTATTTACAAATAAATAAAATAAACAATCAATAAAAATCAGTTCAAGATATAAACTTATGACGTGAGAGAGATTACATATTTATAAAATGATCAGAATCAATAGTTACCCACTTTCTTTTTTTTTTTTTTTGAACGATAATAGTTACCCACTTGATTGTGTGTTTTAGTTCTTTTCCAAATTAGGGTTATTAGATATAGCTTAAAAAGCTCATCCATATAACTTATAAGGCCCATGTATCTTATCTTAATATTTAAAAAAAAAAGCCCCAAAACCTGTTACATCTCCGAGGCGCAAAAAGCACCAAGGCGCTGCGCTTTTTATGGGATTCATGCATGTCGTGAGCCTCGATCCGAATAAATCCCTAGAGCTTGAGCCTTGATCCGAGGCGCGCTTTTTAAAACTATGCATCTGATCCAACAACTATTTATAATAGCGAATTAACACGACTATGATTAAAAGTCGATGAATTTAAACGGCCCATACCGTTTTTGTCAATATACATAACGGGAAAATGATACTTGTTGTTCGCTGCAGGGATCTAACCTGCTGCAAAGGTATAAAAGAAGGACTAATATTGTAACATTGAAAATGTTAAAAGGTAAATAAATATAAAATGTTAAATTATTTTTCTTTTAGCAGCATGTATGTGGGGCTGCTGCAGGAGCGATGATTTCCTCATAAATAAAAATGCGAAAATTACCTAGGAGGACCCTGCACGGACCACTTTTCTTGCAGAGGTCCTATTTTTTCCCAATATCCAAAAAGGCCATCTATTTCGCTTCAAATTGGCAGAGAATTCTTTGTAGGACACGTGTCAACACCACATTAAATAGAACTGAAAAAAAAAGAAAAAAAAGTATGTATTTCTATGCAAAGTTGAAGCGAAATCTTACACGTTGGGCCCACTCACTGAAAAAGCATATTCACTTCTCGGCCCCACCACTATCTTTTGCAAATCTTACTATTTTTTATTTTACATAAACCCTTTTTACACAATTACTTTTATACACAAACAAAAATGAGGTGTTAATATTGCTTTATAGACTTGTAAATTCCTTACTTTAAACTATTTTTACACAAAACACATGCTCAAGTATTGGATGGGTACGTGTTCTTTTATCAAGTAAAGGATAGTTTAAGGGGTGTTAACATACTTAAAAAGGTATATATACTTAAGCATCAATGAAACTTATTTTTTAGGGTTTGTATGGTTTTTTATGTAATAAGTTGACGATATTTTCAGTCTTTGTTCACGTTATTTGAAATGTAAATGTTGTATAAAACTTTATTCATTTTCTCCTTTGCGTTGTCCTTGATGATATTTTTCCCAGCGAACTCAAAAATGTTAAAAAATGGAGTTAACATGAATGTAATATTGTCTCTCAAAGTGTGTGAAATGATCCACAAAATAATATGAATAAGATACAATGTTTTAAATTGATTGTCAAGTACTTTATTAAAGAGTTTTTTTTTTTTTTTCTTTTTTTTTTTTTTTTTAATTTAAGGTTTGTAGGAGTGATGATATCGCTGCTCTTGTGCAGCGAATTAGTTATGCTTTTTCAGTTAAAAGATAATGGTGGGGCCCAACATGTAAGATTCGCTTCAACTTTGCATAGAAATATTTTTTTTTCAGTTATATTTAATGTGGTGTTGATACGTGTCCTACAAAGAATTCTCTGCCAATTTGAAGCGAAATAGATGACCTTTTTGAATATTGGGAAAAAGTAGGACCTCTGCAGGACAACTGGTCCGTGCAGGGTCCTCCTAGGTAATTTTAGCAATAAAAATTAGTAAGATGTTAGCGTTTATGGTCTAGTTCTTAGTCATTATATTTTATTTCATTCTTTGACAAATAATCTATATGAAAGCAGATTGTTGGAAAAAGGTCCAAATCAAGGTTTCGTTTCATCTTTTTTCAACTTGATAAGTTTAACAAAATGTGTACGATTGTAGAGACCAAGTGGATGAAGAGTGGGGGCATCACATTTAAAGTTTTAATATCTGAGTGCCAACTTGTTTCGCATTCACCTTCATTTAAGTTTATTCGGATATACCTATGATACGATCATACAGTTCTATATTATTAGCCAACTTCTCTTTTTTTTTTTATATATATAATATATATTTAAATCGAGAAAAAAAATGATTGTATCACTACCTTTAACCTTTAACTATTTAATCAATGCGAGTGTTTATAAATGCTGTGACATAATATAAAATTGTTGTTCTAAAAAAACTAGAGCAAGCCCAGATAGTCATTTCGATCCAAATTCTTAATCTCTACTACTTATAATACACGGATGCATCTCTCTCATAATAAATTTTCAGACTTGCAACAAATTGAGCATGATGTACAACACTTGAAAGCACATAATTTTCAGACTTACAACCAAATAAGCATAATATACAACATATTAATGCACATATTAAAAAAAGAAAACACCACATTAATGCACATATTAATGCACATATTAATATAAAAGGAGTTACGCGTATGTAAAATTTCAGTCCCACATAGGTTAAAGGAAATACATTTGACTCAATTACATATTGCAATGTATATCAGATGGGGTGTATAAAGTGATGTGTAAGATCTCAGTATTCTATTTAATACTCACGAACTTGTTCGTTAAAACAAGAGTATGAAAGTAAATCATTGTAGATCTTAACACGATTAAACAAAACACAAAACAAACAGAAACCTACACGAGATCTCCATAGAGAGATCTTGAAGAAATATGTGCTACGGTTCTTGTTTGTTCCTCGGACTTGAGAAGAAGGAGTTGTGTTTGTGTTTCGGGGTGTGTGATTGTAAATGCAGTTATAAGGTGGGAGGCATTTGTGATTTATGGATAGAGCGTGTTTTAATGGAGTGATAAGGATGATGAAATGATTTTTTGTTGCTTAATTTTTTTAGTAGAAAAAAGAGATAACGTGGGATTCGTTTGATATGAAGATTAATGGAGGTGTGCTATTGTGATGGAGTGATAAGGAGGGCTTTGTTGTGTGTTATTTCAAAGAAAGAAGTAGATGGGGGCATGATTTGATGAGAATGAGATTAGGGTTACATGTAGTTAGGGGAAAAGACTTTTATTATCCTAAGAAGTAGTAGGGTTAATGAATTCATTTATTTAATGGGCTTAGAGTTTACTATCGAAATTTTTTGGGGTGACGTTTTGAGGCCTATTGTTGTTGTTTTTTTTATTGTTTTTGTGATAGATGGATGTTTGTGGAGATTGATTTTAAAATAAATGAGTATTTATAGTCTTTCAGTTTCAAGTAACATGTTGTTTTGTTTTGTCACAAAAACAATAAATAATGGTTTGCTCTATTTTTCAGTTTAAGTTTTTATCACAGCCTTGTAAATCCTCAAGTCCATGGTGTTATTTTTGAAAAATTTGACATGGTAGTTTTATTACAGTATTTTTTAATAGATTTTTCGTTAATAATATAGACTTTTCATTACTTAATACATTACAGTATTAAAGGCAACGGGTTATAAGAGTTACGGGAAATTTATAATATAACTGGAAAGTGATCAAATTTGACCACACGCCTTTATAATATTACGGACTATCATCTTTATATTGCAGATTTATATGTGCATCACTCTCGTACCATACTATTTTTATGTGAAATAGTTTGTTATTGCTTAAAGTTCTTTCAACTTAAAACTATTATCATCCGTAAAGATTTTGTCATAAAATATGTATAATCGTAAAATATTGCACGTCATAAATTTTAGTTTCAGGGTACACGCCGCCGCAACGCGCGAGTACCCTGCTAGTATTATATGATGCTTATAATGCAAAAGGATAAGGTGTATGAAATTTTAATAGTTTTCCTAAAGACTATTACACTTTTGTAACAACCTGAAGCAAAATTGGTTAAATAAAAAATTCTGAAAGCAAAAAAGCTAATTTCTATATAACAAGTAGAAGGCAACACATATATGAGCCAGTGTCATTATCTATGTCCGTTTGTTTGTTAAGTGGCTTCGCTAGATACAACCAATCTACATCAACTCATGTTGCTACTATGCTTGTTGATTAGCGTCGGCTGCACCAACAAAAAAGAAAATAAATAAATAAATTGTATCAGTAAATGGCACAAAATTTACATTTTCATAGGTTAACATCACAATAACCTTGTTTTGGTAATTCTATGAAACATAATCAAATTCAGAAACAAGTTACCGGTAAGTTGGTCTTTGTAGAAAAAACTTAATTTAAAGAACTTAAAACACTTTTATTCTCTTCAAAAGACTTTCACAATCAAGACTTTCACAATCAAAACTGTTCTCAAACAGATACAACCAAATTAATACAACTTATTTGATCTTAATCAAGTTACTAGAAACTATATCAGATGAAACAAAGGATTTGATCAAGATGATGAATATTACAGTTAGGGTTTTTTGAGAGAGTATTATCACAAATAAGAGATAGAGTGGATCTTACTGCATCTCTCTCTCTCAATGGGAAGTGGAAACGTTGGAAGAGGAATTGCAAAAGAAAAAGAAAAAGAAAAAGAGGAATGGCAAGAGGTAAATCATGGTCGCAAAAGGCATTATGAAGCAAGAAAGTCGGGCAAGGGTGATCCTAGGATTACCAAATTCTTCATTTCGAACCTCCCTAAAGGATGCATTCCTTGGGACGTTAAGTATGTCTTTGGGGCGTTTGGTGAGGTGGCAAGTGTCTATATCGCGAGGAAATATGATAAGTTTGGGTGTAGATTCGGGTTCATATCCTTTAGATCGGTGAAGGATGTGAGATTATTGGAAAGTAGATTGGATGGGATTAAGATGGGGCATAATAAACTTCGTGTCAACATTGCTAAGTTTGCGGACGAGAATATGGGACTTGAGTCGCTGAATGAGAATAAGGGTAAAGCTAAGCATGTGAAGGAGATTAAAAAAGCTCATGGAACCTATGAAGAGGTTGAAAAGGTGCGGGGTGTTTCAAGGGGGGGTATTTCTTATAGAGATTCTCTAGTTAATAAAGTCTCAATGGAAAAAAGAAATGAGGAGAGTATTGACGAGGCATGCAAATCCAAGGTGGTGGTGATTCCGGAGGCTACTCAGGCTTTCAAGGATCTTTATGGGAGGGCGTTGGTGGGTAGGGTGGTTAACCTGGAAACGTTGATCAAGCTTGATAAATTGATTGTGGAAGCTGGGTTAGGGGATTTGGCGATTATGTATATTGGGGGTCTCTCGGTGATGCTTAAGTTTAATAGTGAGGATAAAGCATCTAACTTCTTGCTTGGCAAATGTGTTTGGTGTAGTTGGTTCTCGGTGCTGGATTTGTGGAATGGCCAGGTGCTGTCGTTTGAGCGCATTGCGTGGGTTAAGATCCTTGGGATGCCTATCAACCTGGCGGAGAACTCTGTTCTTGATAGTGTGGCGGCATGTTTTGGTAAAGTTGTGCATAAGGCGCAAGTGTGCTCGGAGGATAGTAACCTATCATCGTCTTGTGTTGGTATTCTGGTGGGTGATGGGTTTCGTATTCGTGACTCGGTTGTTGTGAAGTGGAAAAATCGTCAGTTCAAGGTGTGGGTGGAGGATGAAAGTGGGTCGTGGGATCCGGATTGTGTTGGTAATGTGGAGGTTCCGTCGTTGGAAACTTGGCCGATGAATTCTGATGGTCTTGGCAGTGGTGACGGAGATCGGCGGTCCGGTGAAGGTGTGTCCACTATTAACATGGAAGAGGAAGAGGTGAGAGAGCATGGGGAGTTGCATGAGCATGTTGATGGTAGTAATGATAGGGGGAGTTTCGATGCTGATGGTGTGGGGCCAGAGGTGTTTCTATTTAATTCCTCCAATTTGGGAGACAATGTGAGTAATATTCACAAAAGAGGGTGGAACAGAGCCAAGCCCAAATGTGTGGGAAATAAAGTGAGCCCAAATAATATTGGATCCAGGAAAAGGCCCAGAGTGGACTCTGATGACCCATTTGATTTGGATAGATTTATAGGAATTATTAAGGATGGAAATAAAGGGGATATGAGAACTGCGAACCATTGTGAGCCTACGCACCAGGAGGATAACTCATCGGTCTTTTGTGAACCTGAGAATATGGTGGATGACCCTTCTAGTGAGAAAATTGATCTGAATAATGAGGTGGAGATGGAGATTCCGGTGGAGGTCGAAGTTGATTGTAGCGAGGGTAATAGTGTGGAGGAAAGGTTGGTTGGTGATGAAGGTGTGGCTAAAGAGGTTGAGGCAACCATATCAGTCGGGTTAGTGGTGGGAGTGGATGTTGCCGATTGTGAATCTCTGATTAAAAAGTCCATGGTTGGAGCAGGTATCAATGGGGTCAATAGATGAATTTGTTATCCCTTAATATTAGAGGTATTGGTGGGGATGAAAAGGGGCCGTGGGTTAGGGAGTTAAGATGCTCTTTGGGTGTTGAGTTTTTGGCGATTCAAGAATCAAAGGCGGATGACTTATCTAGGTATGATTTCTCTAAACTTTGGGGTAATAGATTTTTCGGAGTGGATTATGTGGGTTCGGTGGGTCAGTCCGGGGGATTAATTTGTATGTGGGATTGTAGTAGTCTTGATCTTAACGTGGTGGTAAAGAATAGGAATTTCATGAGAGTGTCTGGTGTTTTTAAAGGAAGTGGGAGGCGAGTTAATTTCATTAATGTGTACGCGCCGCAAGGGGTTGCGGCGAAAAAAGATTTGTGGAATTCGATTGAAGAGGATATGAGGTCAAGTAGAGGGTTATGGGTTGTTTTGGGTGATTTCAATGCGGTTAGATTTGCGGATGAAAGGAAGGGTTCGGTCTTTAAAAATTCGTGTGCTAGTAATTTCAATAGTTTTATTCACAATACTGGGCTTATGGAGTATGGGATGAAAGGCAGTCAGTTCACGTGTATTCGTGATAAAAGTAGGAAGCTGAGCAAGATTGATAGAGTGTTGGTTTGTTCAGAGTTTTTCAATACGTGGCCTTTGGCGTGTCTTAGAGCTCTTGCTTCCCGCTTCTCGGATCACTGTCCGCTTTTCTTTTCCTCTAAAGCAAGTGATTTTGGGGCTAAGCCTTTTCGGGTGTTTAACTCGTGGCTCTCTATGGACGGTTACGAGGATATTGTTAAAAAGGCGGCTGAGGATTTTGATTTTGAAGGCCCTCCTGATTCTAAGTTGTCGAAAAAATTTGCTTTCATCAGAGGGAGGATTAAGGAATGGAAAAAAGAGATGGATGATAAGTTATCTGGAGAGGAAAATTTGGCTTTGGATGAGATTGGTAAGTTGGAAGAGGTTATGGGCGGTAGAAACCTGAGTGAGGAAGAAGAATGGATATATATGGAGAATAAAAAGGTGTTAAAAGTGGCGGGTGTTAGAAAGGCGATGGATGTGAAACAAAGAGCGAGAGTGAGGTGGGCTATTGACGGTGATGAGAACTCCTCTTTTTTTCATGGGATGGTTAATGGTAGGAAAGCCGCTAATAATATCCCGGGTCTTACTATAAATGGGGAATGGTGTTCTAAGCCGTCGATCATCAAGAAAGAAATTTTCAATTATTTCAAGGGGAGGTTTCATGAGGAAACTCCTTGTAGACCTGCTGTTCGGTGTGAAGGGTTGAAGAGGGTTCCCGAATGTGAGGCGAACATGTTGGTGGAACCTTTCTTGGCCAAGGAAATTAAGGATGCGGTTTTTAGTTGTGGTGATGATCGGGCCCCGGGTCCTGACGGGTTTAATATGAGATTCATTAAACACTTTTGGTATTTATTTGAGCAAGACTTCATGGATATATTTGGAGGTTTCTTTGAAGAAGGTAGGATTAACGTGGGAAGTGGCTCGTCATTTATCAACCTTATTCCGAAAATTAAGGATCCGGTGGAGCTTAGTCATTATAGGCCGATTAATCTTGTGGGGGTTATTAGTAAGACTATTTCTAAAGTCTTGGCTAATAGGTTGAAACTGGTCTTGGGTTGGGTTGTGTCGGATTCGCAATCTGCATTTTTGAGTGGCAACTTTATCCTTGATGGGCCGCTCATTGTTAATGAGGTGATTGCTTGGTGCAAAAAGTCGAAGTATAAAGCTTTTATGTTTAAGTTGGACTTTGAGAAAGCCTACGATAATGTGAATTGGGGATTTCTGATTGATATTATGGACCAAATGGGCTTTCCTTCTCGATGGTGTTCATGGGTTTTTGGCATTATGGAATCAGCTCGATCTTCGGTCCTAGTTAATGGTGCCCCTACTTTTGAGTTTCAATGTGGGAAAGGAATGAGACAAGGAGATCCCCTGTCTCCGTTCCTCTTTATTATAGTGATGGAGGCGCTATCTTGTATGCTGTCTAAGGCGTGTGAGGTGGGGCTTTTCAATGGTATTGTTCTGCCGAGAGGAGGGCCTTCCATTTCACATCTCTTTTTTGCTGATGACGCCATTGTTTTTGGGGAGTGGAACCACGATGGTATTATTAATGTGGTCAGAGTGTTAAGATGTTTTCACATATGTTCTGGTCTCAAAATCAGTATTCCGAAATCTAATATGTTTGGTCCCGGGGTAAATTTGACGGATGTTGAGGAGGAAGCAGTTGTGTTGGGATGTAAGGCGAGCTCGGTTCCTTTTAAGTATCTCGGAGTAATGGTGGGAGCGAATATGAATAAGGTGTGCAACTGGAAACCTGTTTACGATGTTTTTGAGTCTCGTTTATCTAAATGGAAGGCGTCGTGCCTTTCGATTGGAGGAAGAAGGGTGCTGATCAAGGTGGTGCTTGAAAGCCTCCCTTGTTATTACTTTTCCATCTATCGGGCTCCTTATAAGGTTATCAATGATCTCGAAGGTATGATCAGAAGGTTTTTGTGGGGAGGCTCGAGTGACGTGTCTAAAATTCATTGGGTTGCTTGGGATAGAGTTGCTTCTCCTAAGATGGTGGGGGGCCTCGGTATTTGTAAGCTCAATGTTAGCAATATTGCCCTTCTTTCTAAATGGGGATGGAGATATAAAGCTGAGAATAATAGGTTGTGGGTTAAAGTCATCGAGGCATTACACGATACGGGTAGATGTTGGGATTTTATCCCATTGAATAAATCGTTGAGAGGGGTTTGGAATAACATTGTGAAGGTCTTGTCGAGAACGGTTATTAACAACATACCTTTAAGGAGGTTCTTCAAAGGTGTTGTCGGGGATGGGGATTCTGTAGCCTTTTGGTTGGATCCTTGGGTTGGTAACGAGCCATTGAAAGACATGTGCCCGAACCTTTTCAGACTAGAGAAGAACAAGAAGTGTAAGGTGATGAGTCGAACGGGGAGTGGAGATCGTTGGAACTGGTATAGGGCGCCTGCGACTTCGTGTGAACTGGAAGAGTTAGACTTTCTGGTTAATGTCGTGGAGCTTGTGGAGCTGAGTGAAAGGAAGGACAAGTAGAATTGGCTTGGAGATAAGACAGGGAAGTTCAGTGTGAGATCGGTTAGGAGGTTGCTATATAGCATGTCGGATTTTAGTAATAACTATATTCTTAAGTGGTGCAACTGGATTCCGGCGAAGTGTAATATTTTTATGTGGCAAGCGGAGATGTCGAGAATTCCTACGGCGGATGCTCTAATTAGAAGGAAAATGGTGGGTATTGAAGGGCTGTGTTCGATTTGTGGTGAAGGTCTTGAGACGGTCGAGCACTTATTTACCTCGTGTTGGGTTGCTATGATGGTTTGGAATCATATTTGTAATTGGACGCGCGTCCAACGCTTTTTTGCCTTCTCGTTCAGGGATCTTATTGAAGTTCACGAACATGTGGGTTTGAAAGGTAAAGCCAAAATGGTGTTTCAAGGCATTGTTATTATCAGCTGTTGGGCGATTTGGAGAGCTAGGAACAAGCGCAAGTTTGAAGGAATTGAAGTGAAGATTGTTGAGGTGATTAGTGAGATCAAGTCTTTGGGTTTTCTTTGGGCTAGTTCTAGAGCTAAAATGTCTAGGCTGTCTTGGTCGGATTGGTGTAAATATGAGATTGTATAGTTTTTGCTTGTAGTGTGCCGCCCGGTCTTCGGGTTGGCTGTTTGGTTTAATGAAATTCATCTTTCAAAAAAAAAGAGATAGAGTGATTTGCAGATGTTTATTATGAGAGATAAGCCAAAAAGTTGTCTTATATACTGTGAACTTCAATCCTTGACAAACTGAAGTAACAAGTCTTTGCTTAAATTGCAAATAGATCCCTCTGTGCTTTCCCTTTATTATTCTGACCTTATGTCTTCCAACTTTTGAACACTAACATGTCAGCATCTACAAACACATCCTTAGAGCTAAAACTGAAAATATAAGGAGTAAATTAGTCTCTAAGGTTATGACCAGAAAGCAGATTAGGTCCTTATTTCTCAACACGCCCCCCCCTATTATAATTTCTGGTATACATAAAAAAAAGTTAAGCTTATTTACCAAAAAGTCATGTTGCAATGTATCCAACCCTTTAGTTAAGATATCTGCAATTTAATTTGTAGAATCTACTTTAGCAGTTTTAATAATACCATTTAAAAAAATTTCTCTTACAAAATGTAAGTCAAACTCAAGGTGTTTAGTTCTTTCATAGAAAACAGGGTTGGCAGCTATTCTAATAGCTGAATTATTGTCACTGTGAAGTGAAATAGGTAAAAGATTTTCACATTCAAGATCCTTTAAGATTTTCAAAATCCAAATAACTTCACTGGTAACTGAAGCTAGAGCTCTA
Source organism: Chrysanthemum seticuspe (assembly GCA_019973895.1). Taxonomy (NCBI): domain Eukaryota; kingdom Viridiplantae; phylum Streptophyta; class Magnoliopsida; order Asterales; family Asteraceae; genus Chrysanthemum; species Chrysanthemum seticuspe. The sequence continues at coordinate 63,844,138 of BPTQ01000004.1, read as the reverse complement.
TACTCAGCTTCAATTGAGCTTTTAGAGAGGGTAGCTTGTTTTTTACTTTTCCATGATACTAAAGACCCACACAAGAAAACACAATAACCAGTAACAGACTTTCTAGTCACAAAACATTTAGCCCAGCCTGCATCATAATAAGCAAGAAAAGACATACCAAAACTCTTTGTGTAACACCCCCAAATTTGATACTACTAAAGCATTCGGGTCTTGGGGTGACACTCAATTGGTATTCACAATACAAATTAATAAAAAACGGATTATCTTATTTTGTTTTTAAAGATATTAATTTATTCAATAACAGTTACAACAATATTTCCAAAATGCGGAAGTTCAGGCCCATAAAAGTTAAGTTGTCCCATAAAAAGATGTCATGGATGCGTGTGAAAAACACTTCGGGTGACAGTCTATGACCAATGCCATGGCAAGCCTTGAAACAATCATATAGCAAAAATAATTAAACACCTGAGAAAACATGCTTAAAAGTCAGCAAAAAGCTGGTGAGTTCATAGGTTTATAATAAAGCAAATAAGTTGGACCATAATCAAGTATGTGTACATTACATCGAACGTAATGTTATTCAAAAGTAAAGTCTATTACGATAGTACTAAGTTCATGCAACCGAAGCTTGACCATAGTGGGCATGCTCTAGAAGCATGGTAAATATAAAGGCCCGATAAGTGTTTATCTCAATACACTTGAGTTTTGACATGTCAATACACTTGAGTTTTGACATGACATACGTTTGTTTGCCTATCCGATCAACCCGAACGGGGGAGTCACCCCTAATAGATCTATTTATAACATTCACGATTCCCAGCAGGAATTGACGGTTTATGAGTTTGGGCATAGTGGAATTCAAGGGCTTAGGCTAATCCATGTAATAGTTTAAATAAAGCATAAGTTATTCACTAGTTACTAAATTTAGAGCTTGTCTGCTTGATGATAAGATTCCTCGAAATCGGAAGGTATAAAGTAAAGTGAGGCGTTATAAGATTGGGTTTCGTATGAAATCTTAAAGATTGTAATTGTAAGTAATTTGGTTGCATGTGCCTACGTTCGTTGGTAGGTTACCTCATGATGGTTAGTGGTGTAACTTATCCATCCAGATTAGAATGTTATGCAAGACAAGGCTGAATTTTTGTGACAAGGTTGTATAGAAGTCTATCTGCTAGTTACAGTGTTTACTAGTGCAAACGCTCGTAAGTTGCACTTCTTTCGTGTACTCACGCAGTGTGTAACTTCTCAAAGATGAAAATAGAAATTTGACTTTGATAAAAGTTTATGGCAACCATTCTGATAAGGATTTAAAACATACATTTTTAGGGGGGCATTTAAGCCCTAAATCGTTACATTTTATATCCGTTACTGCTTTAAATTGCTGGAATGAAGCGTTTTTGAATGAAAAAAAGAAAAAACATTAAGAAAACGAAAAAGTCAAGAAAACAAGGCGATTTCTAAAGCATGACGGCGCCCCAACTACAAGGGCGACGCCATCGCCTACAGGGTGTTCCAAAAACTCTCAAGCGACGGCTCAGAACATATTTTGGTCTTAACAAGTGACCGCATCACGCCTTATTCCAGAAAGCCGTCACCCTTTCTTTTTACACCAGACGACCAAAACTTTACCAAGACGACGTCCATAAGCAATCCAGACGGCGTAACCACTTTCTACCTGACGTCGTCCCAATGATGACTTGGCCAAGACGAAACCCTAATGACGGGGATCAGACGGTGCCACCATCAAAAGGCGATGTCGTCGCGAGTGTAAAATATATATATAGACTTCGGATTTTCTGTATTTTGGTTGCATTATTTTGGAGAGCAAACCCTAGTTCGTTTGAAGTCTAACGTGGACAGTATTTTAGGGTTCCAAACCCTCTTTTACACTTAAAGATAAGTTTGTTTATCCAATCTATCAGCATGTTTCATCTATGTTTGGTTGTTTGTTTGTGTTCTTGCTTGCTTATCTATCATGAGTAACTAAATTAATTAGTGTTTGTGTAGATCCAGTGAAACCTAGTTGATTATTGTTGGGTTGTCTCTTGTTCTAATTGGTAGACGCTAGAATAAGAAAAACTGACTTCTTTTTTAATTGTTGCGAGCTTGAACGTCCTAAATAGCAAAAAGCCTTGGAGTGAACTTTAGGCAATCATTGTGTTTATTGCGTGAGTTGTAGCTTAAGGATAATAGGATATTTGGGGGAGATACTTCGATACTTGGCGATCCCGGGTGTTCTAGAGAAGAGTTACGATTCATAGAATTGGGGAATTAGGCACCACCCTATGACTAACACGGAATACAACGCATCAAATAGGATAAGGATGTGACAATTCAACTGACCAATAAAAGATAACTAGGGAGTAAGAAAATCTAAGTGAACACGCTTTTAATTATCATAAAAAACACACTCATTCGATCCATAGTTTTTACTTTTAATTAGTTTCAAAGCCCACCTCCTAATAAGTACATTCACTGGGATAGATGCTCATCTCCTGGGGCCGAGTCCTTGGGGGAGGGTCCGGTTGGCATCCACAGGATGCATGGGACTAGGGTGATCCCACTGATCTTCACCTTTTGGAGAGTTTAATTAGTTTTTAATTTAAATTGTTAAGTAGTTTAATTTGTAGAATTACCAAACCCCCAATCTTCAAATTTCGAGATTTTACTTGTTTTCATAAAAAATATAAGAAGACTAAAATGAATCTTCCTTACCTCACCTTTTCGTCATACATCTCTACAAGCATCTCTATTCCCCTAAAGAACGATCAACCCCCTAGGCTTGCCCATACTACACTGCAATGATTAGGTACACTGCCTAGTGGGTTGTAAAGCTTGCTCGAGGAAAATAAAGTCTTTTGACCCCGAACCACGCATTAAGTTTTTGGCACCGCTGCCGGGGAATAGAATAGCTAGTTAGGTTTCAATCTCGATTAGGTTTACTCACTTGATTCCTATCAAGTGAGTTTTTTTCTTTTTTATTAGCTTTCTTGTAGTCTATCCACTTTCTTCATGTTTTTGTTCGTAATATTGTCACTTTTCATCATGGAAGGTGATAATCCACCCATCAACAACGATCCACCACAACATCTACTACCACCACCACCAAATCCACCACCACAAGACCCGCCAAGAGGCCGTACTCTTGGTGAATACTCTAGACTGAGCCATCAAGGCTATAGGAACACCATTGAGCTTCCCCGTTTACCTCAAACTACGGTGATCTAACACCATCCGGTTGGTGCAAAATGGATGTGCATTCCATGGACTTCATTTCGAATATCCTAATCAGCATCTCAAGAACTTTTTAAAAATCGTTGATTCAATTGACCTTGATGCTACCACTCGGGAGACTACGCGATTACCTCTCTTCCAATTCTCTCTATGGGACCAGGCTAGTAATTAACTTGAGCGTCTTCTCGCGGGATCCACCTCAAGTTAGGATGATCTCACTACCCGTTTCCTCGCCCAGTTTTTCCCATCGGGGATAATCACTAAACTTAGGTGATAAGAATTTAAAACGTACACTTTTAAGGGGTCATTTAAGCCCTTAATCGCCCACTTTTATATCCGTTACTGCTTAATTTCGTTCCTTTTCACTTTTTAGGTCTCTTGGAAGCAAATGTTGGAATGATGCATATTTGGACGAAAAGGAGTGAATATATGAAGAAAATGGCTAAGTCAAGATCGAAGACACTCAAGCTGCTGAAACTGAAGCTGACGGCGTCCCAACTAAAGGGTGACGTCGTCCCTCTCTACAGATTTAATTAAAATACACCTGATGGCGTCAGGCTTTGAAGAGGAAGGGCATCACCAAGACTTTTCATCTCAGACGGCCCAGATCCAGAATCAGACGACGTCCCTACTGAAGCCCGACGGCGTCACAACTACAACGTGACGCCGTCCCAACGATAACTTGTACAAGTTAATTGAGAAAAAGATGACTTACAACTCTTAGTGTAAAAATGGAAATCTAGTGCAAACATGACTCAAAATTTGATTAATAACCTAAGAGTGATAACCCAAATGACTTAATTTAGCTTCTTTGTACCTAAATTTTGAAGAATCAAGCAAGAAAAGTAATTTTTTATTGTGTTTTGGTGTAGGTCAATGGTTACAAACAAGAGGGGAGCAAGACTTTGTGATTTTTTTTTTTATGTTATGTGAAATTGAACTCATTAGCTTGCATTAGATAGAGTTTAAAGTTTACATGTTGCCAATACAAAATCAAAGAAGTACATTTGAGTACCTAGGAAAGTTTGGAAATATTTGGAGTGACCTTGGGGAGCATGGTTGGCGTCATATATGAGACAAAAGGAGGGGGTTCACCATCTTGGACTCATTAGTTGATTTTTGGACCATTATGTCATCATTGGAGTATTGTAAGCACATGGTTTAGAGAATTAAAGGGGTGGACGGTTTTTCTTTCCAAAATAAGGAGAGAAGATTCAAATTTTGCAAGTGTAAAAGTGGTGGTGTTAGCTATGATCAATTACTTGGTCGGTTGGTGCAGAAAGCGTGTGCGCGTGAACTAAAATGCAATTTATGCACGTTTAGCGTGATACTTATGAAATTAAATTTCATGACACATAAAATAACTCTATTAGAGCCGTAATGTGTTAATTTGATGTTGGCCATACCCGGTTTAGTGCCGGTACGCGTTAAATGTCGTTTTTCACGTTACGCTGTTTTTGAATTAAGTGACCATGTAATTATTAAAAGTGAATATTTTGAATTCCTAATCAATTATTGACTTAGAAAATTGAAAGTGTACGAAAAATGTCATTTTCGGGTTTACTTGATTCAGTTTACGGTTATGCGTAAAGGTAAATAAGTAAATCTCCGAGTTAATAGTTTTGTATAAAAAGTTGAACATTGACCTGAATAGTGCAAGTTGCTACAATTAGCTCAGTTCCAAGAACCAACAAACCCTATTTCTTCAAATTATGCAAATCAACCAGAACCACTTCCAATCGAACCAAGAACACCAGATCTATCGATTAAACCAACTTAATCGACTACATGAGCCTTTCAAGAGTAAAATCCCCAAATATCCCAAACCCTAATTTTATAAAAAAAATAGGCGTTTTACAAAATCTTTTAAATCTGAACGAATAAACACTAGATCTATCAACTAACACAAGTTAATTGAAAGATAACAAAGAATTTTTTCAAAACCTTAATTTTTCAGAAAACAATTTTTGAGCAAGATTTGAAAGTCTTGCTTTAATACTATGTAGAAAAACTTAATCTAAAGGAATTAAATCACTTTTATTATCTTTAAAATACTTTTACAACCAAATTTTTTCTCAAACAGATACAACCAAATCAATACAACTCACTTGATCTTAATCTAGTTACCAGAAACTATATCAGATGAGACAAGGGTGGACAACATTGCTTGGGTCTTCTTTTATTTTAATGATGACAAATAAACCTTCGCAACACATAAAATCACTAACGTTAGCCAAAAACTAAAACGATCTATAGCTGCTCCTCACGCGTTGTTGGTGCTCTAACGCGCTGGCAGCGCGCCAGGCACTATTTGGATTCGGGTCTGTGTTTGAAGGTCGACTTTCCCCTTACCCGAAAAATTTGGTTCTTTCAATACAGGTATGAATATGATCTGTGCTTCATTGGGAACACTCGAAACGAGTTTTAGAATTAGAAGGATTCAAAATCACAACCTCTCTTTTTGACAAAATGCCAACTCAAATATTTTATTAAACACCTCTAGCCAAGGCTTTCTAAACCTAGGAGACTCATACCTTTCATATGACATCAAGAGAAAGTATTTACATGACCATAATCCGTGTTTATATTTCTCTAATCACGTAACGGGTTTTACTCCCTTATTGGTCAAACTAGGTCAAAGGTCTCTTTACGTAAAATCATCATTTCCCATTATGGGATATGCTTTACTATGATGCAAAGCACTTAGCTTGTTTGCATCAAGATGATTATTGATTACGTCAAGTTGTGGAAAACACGAGTTATGATATTATGAACACTTGATGTTGTGTTATTTGAAAGCTTGGGTATTCTTTGATTTTCTTACCCAACACACACAACCCATAATCATCATTTTCCATTATTTTCTTTCTTAATGACAATGTTATTATCTCATAATCACTCCTTTGATTATTTTATTATTACAAAACTAACAAATAAACATTTCAAATCTCATCGAATCTTATCCTAAACATTTTCTAAATATTCCCTTACACACTTTGTACTTGCATGTACTATTTGTCTCCCTACATTCCAACATTCTCCACATCAACCTCTTCTCCACCACATTCTTTATAAACCACATACAATCAAACACATCACCATATTATTATTCACCTTCTTCTACAACCACCTTTACATACTTATCAAGTTTGCCAAACACATTCTACTCACCCACATACTTATCAAGCTTACCAAACACACTTTACTCACTCACACACACACACACACCAAGCTTACTAAACATACTTCACTCTCTCACATAGGCTCCCCATCACATCTATACATATACTAGAAATTTGAATTACACACACTACTCACATTCACTCACACATGATACCTCTCTCTCTCTTCTCATGTACACTTCCCATGACATCCATACATACACTTGATTTCAAATTCTCACACACTACTCACACCACATCTCACATAGGCTCCCTATCACATCATTCTTACACCACCATCCATATCATGTCATACACTCTCACACATACTACAATTCAAATTTCACACACTACACACATACTCTCCTCTTCCTCTCTCATAGGCTCCCCTTCACCATCACACATCACATCCATGCCAACTCACTCACTCTCATCCTTTTATCTTTATGGAATATTCTTTGATACCTTTGGCATATTCTTTCTAACCTAACCATGCCAACATATTTGACATTAACCATGATTCAATCATAACCAAGCTTCTCACACACTCTTCCCTTTCTCTCTTTCTCTCTATGAAATATTTCTTGGCATATTCTTTCTCTCTTATCTATGCCATGTGAGAAATACCCAAACTACCCCTAAACAATTATCTCTTCTATCATTTCTCTCTTTGATAATTGGTTGTGTACAATTACTTCACAAATGATTTTTACCAAGACTATTTGAGTTGGTTTACCTTGAGGATGAATAATGGAAGGACAAAGTGTGAAGTACAATTGAGGGTTTAGCAAGGTCGGGTAGTTAAAGGCCAAAACCCGAAGAAAAATATTACGGGATCCTGGCGCGTCGTTGGCGCTCCGATACGCTAGCAGCCCGCCAGCCTCGGTAATATTTTTATTCTTTTGGGTTTTTGGCCAATAAATACCCCCACTTTGGATCTTGTATTCTTCACCCCTTGCCATTCATTCTTTCTCTCTATATTTCTCTTCTTTAATCCTCTAATTCTCTCTTGTCTTCTTGATTTATCACATATCATCTTTGGAAGAACACATATCTTCGCAAGGGAAGAAGCAAAAGAACCTAATCCACTCTTGTGATTATGTCGAGGGTCTTCTTTCTTTACCCTTTCCATTACAAGCGAGTCTCTAGGTTAGGTTAGGGCTTGATTGAGTTATCAAACATTTTATCATTCCTATTTGGTTATAAGGGAAGTCTTGTGTCTTGGTGACCAAGCCTTGATTATGGGAGATCTAGTTGGGGTTTGATACTTTCGGTAGGAAGTCTTTGTAGTCTTAGTGGTCTTTGTGGGAAGTCGAATCACAAGATTCTTTTGGGTGGTTTCCGAGGGCAGAATACCGTTGGGAGTAGCTCTTCTTTGTGCGCACCGATCTTTGTGCATATCGGCGGAGTGAAGTTGTAACGGTCTATAGTCCACCGAAATGATTATTCTTAGTGAATAGTATCATGTCGTGGATTCGCAACTGGACGTACGGATGGTATAAACCCCCCATCACGAACCAATATATATTGTGGTGTCTCTTTACTTACTTTATATACTTTGGTTGTGTTTGTGGTTGTTAGATTTGTTGTTTACACCACAACTTGATCTTTGAGGCTAGAAGTCATTAAACATTGAAGAAGCCAAAAAGAGCGTACTCACCCTCTTCTACGGGTCTACAGATTTGATCATGATGATCAATATTACAGTTAGGGTTTTTCGGGAGAGAGTATTATCAGAAATAAAAGAGAGAGTGATTTGCATATGTTTATTATGAGAGACAAGCCAAAAAAGTTGGCTTATATATTGTGAACTTCAATCTTAGACAAACTGTAGCAACAAGTCCTTGCGTAAATTTCAAATAGATCCCTATGTGCTTTCCCTTTATTATTCTTGTCTTACGACTTCCAACTTTTTAACACTAACAACTAAGCATCTACAGACACATCCTTAGGGCTGCAACTGAAAATATAAAGGAGTAAATTACTCCCTAAGTTTATGACCAGAAAGCAGATTAGGTCCTTATTTCTCAACAGTCTTTAACTTTTATCATTACCTTAAAAAGTTTGCATCTATGCATCTACTTAATGAACAAGCATTGAAGTTTATATATATCGAAATAAACCCTAAGAGTAAGAATTAACGTTATTTGCTGGAGGTGTACACAAGAGTAATCCCTAAATGTGTGTTAAGACTACAATACATCTTGCGAGAGTTAAGGTGGTATTTGAATTCTATTTAATTGACTTAAAAAAAATCATCAAGTCATGTATATGAAAAATGTTTGTTTTTGACTTAATAAAGAAAAATGACTGATAATATTAAGTATCTTGACTATTATTTCATTGTCTGAAAATCTTACAATTTTTTAGAGAACCAAAACGTAATTCTTTTTATTAGGTTGCATCATGTGCACTGTAGATCCATGCTAATAGCCTAACATACACATGAAGAAAAATGTCATTAAATGGCCTGCTTTGTTGTAAATGTAATGAACAAGAACACAAGAATGAGAGAGGAAGAAAATTCTTATTATTGAGATGTCTTAATAATGTTACAATGGGAGGTATTTATAGGAAAACCCTAACTTGTTAATAAAGATTAGGATGAATATACATAAGCCCATAAGCCCATAATATTTTACAATACTCCTCCTTGGATATTCATCGTTCATTATACTTCATAAACTGCCTCATCAAAAACCTTATCAAGAAAAACCCAATGGGATAAAAAAAACTTGATGAAGGAAAAGAGTGCAGTGCGTATAATGCTCCTCCTCCTCAATAATGTATATATTTCAAGCATCGCATGCTAATCTTCTAAACGAGTTGCTCATATACTTTTGTTGGCAATAAATTTACAATGAATTCCATCAAATTGATGATGTTACGAATAAGTCCTGCAAAAAATGATAAAATATATGTGTAGCTTCCAACCCAATATCAAATCAATTGGTTGGAAAATATACAATGCATGTACAAATATTAAAAGAGAAAAATACACTCTCGTGTACAAATCAATTGGCATCTAAACCTCAATTATACTTATGTATGGTACTTGAGGACTAATTATTTCTTTGAGACATGTGCAAAAATAGTTTTTATAATATGCGTCCAAAATCATTTTGATCCATATAAGGATTCATTCAACTTTATCAAATAAAGTTATTGAGAACTTTATTAATCGTATCTAGAAGTTGAAGTTGTAAGCCATATTTGAGACATTACATATCCTTCATAGAATACGAGAGCTCTAGTAAACCCAATTTTAAGGAAAATAGATACTTATCTCATATTAATAAGATATTTACATCTACCTCGAGATAATTTGTCTCTCAATAATCAACTTATTGTTTTGTGAATTTATTTATTTCACAATTCAAGTATTAAAACACATAACTTTAGAGCTCTTATTTCGGTTTAGCACAAAAAACCAATTTATATAGATTTTACACATTCATGTGTATGGACTTCATGTCCCAATACTTCTCGTATTTTCCCGAGATTGCGTCTTTTCACGTTGGCCAAACGTTTCATTGAGCGCACTTTCGAATAACAATTGATTTATGATCCTCATTATGCGTAATAGCAAGCGCTATATTGTATGTAAACAAATTTATCGACGTCGTTTTGTGTTGATTCCATAATAATTCAAAAGCAAGATAGAATTTACTGAGATGTCATTAGCTTTCTGAGGTTCTTTTGAATCTTAATGTCTAGTGTCTCTTTATGAGATTATCATGGGGTCTTTTATACCTCGAACAACCATCTTGTTTTCATGCTCCATATTTTTCATCAAGGATTTTATTTGGAATCTATTTGTCTACCATGCTTGAGGCATGTCATAATAAAATAGTGTCTTTGAGGGACAACTTCTAATTAGAGCATGAGTAGCTGAAATTTTGTTTTTAGCTAATGTTTATTTATGGCTATTAGATTATCCATTGAATAATTAATTCATAAAAAAATTTCTTTCGAGGATTAACAGAATATGATAATTCCTTCTGAATTTGCAGCTACTTCTCTCCTCCTGAAGGAATTATCCATCTTCTATATCCCATATATGTGCATTTAGGTGGAGTAATTTGCACACAAAAAACAAAAATGGGATATGTTTGGTTTATAACCAAAACCAATTATAAAAGGGATGATTTATAATAACATATTGGCATGATGCTAATTTTGTTGTTGTGCATATTATAATATGGCCCCATACAACAACACAAGTTTTTTCTCTCAGTTTCATTTGATAATTTAGAAGTAATTCATTGTATTTTCATGATGAAATACTCACTCCGGAATGTTAGGCTCGCATTGAGCTCTTAATCATGCAAACTTGAGGTTGCGATTTAATGACCATTTAGACGATGCATCGATTTTAAACTCTAAATGGTTCATACCATGGATTTGTATGCTTACATATATCCATTTGTTTTCTTTCCATTATAATTGAGGAATTTAATCCTCATTCTAGTTGATAGAATAATAATCAACTTTCTTTGAGAGATAATAACATTAGATTGAAGAATTTTATTCTTCTATAGCTTTCGCATCATTAATGACTCAGGATGGTGTAACTGGTCATGCCAAAAATATTATAATTATTATTGCTCATAAACTTAAGTTTATAGCAGTGATTAGCTTTTACTAAGCTTTGCATGTCGAGGAAGATATAAAAGAATATAATGTATCTTTAATACTTAACTTCGTTTCTCATGACAATTTCATAATTCTTTCGTGGAGCAAACTGCGCTATCACAAATTTTTAAATCTATGAATATAGTGTGTAATATCTTTGACACACTTGTATTTCATATACATCACATTGCATTTTTGCATAAATAGCATTTTTTTTTGTTTGCTCCTTTCTTATTGTATTTTCGCCACTACTAGTGGTTTGTCATTGTCATACTACCTCAACCATAGCATTTACCATGATAAATGATCTTTAACCATTTATCGTTACATTATCACATTCACATGAGGGAATGAGGATCTCATATTGATCATTTTATCTCATTCACTTGAGGGAATGAACATCTTATGTTAATCATTTTATCACATTCACTTGAAGGAATGAAGATCTTTATGTTGCAACTTGAGGTTGTCAACCAGTTTCTTTTAACACGACAATATGGAGAAAATTTAGAAAACGAGTTTATCGTGTTTGTTCAAACATGCCCATTTATTTTATATCAAAGCATCGTTCTCGATATATGAGTATATTCGAGGCATTAACCATCTCATTGCAATTTTTCTTTTCATCATTCAGATGTACTACGTAATATTGCGAAAAATGTGCTCGCATTTGCAAGAATCTCTTGCTTATGATGGTCAAATCTTTCTTTTAGATTTTGACATACATTTAACGGATCTTTCACCGTTATATATTTTCCTTTTAATTCAGATCTAACACTGAAATTTGTGAGACCGAACTCGCTTATGGTTTTTTTTAATGCAACTTGAGGTGCATACAATCGTAGCGAGATTTTTGGGAATATTACTTGCTTTTGTGTGGTAATGTATCCTTGATATCTTACCATAATTTAACGAATATTTCATCGTTAAGTATTCCCTTTTAAGGTCCTTACGAAGAAGACGAGGTTCTCCTTTTTTTTTATAGATAAAATAGATCTTAACATCAAAAGTCCACACAAATATTAGATGTTTGATAACTTCAAATCGGGCATGTGAACAAAATCAATATTTCTAACATTTTATTTAACTTATTGAAAAAACATTTGTCGAAAGCAATCAGTGAAGTAATAATGTTGCACAGACAATTAAAAAGCATCTATTACAATGTGAATATTGAATGATGTAGTTTATAATCATATTAATCGATACAAGCATAGAGAATGCAAGACTCAAGAATCATATGACAAAATAGATATTTGCCTTCACATATAAGTTGTCTAATTTATACAACCAAATTACAAGTCAAATTCATGTTAATCATTTGCAACAAATGAATTACAACATTCAATATTTATCGTTTACCATACAAAAATTTCACATTAACAACATTCAATATTTATCGTTTACCATACAAAAACTCCACTTTAACACATCTAAAAAATATATCATGCGTAGCTATATAAGAGTTCATATTTTCATTTTTTTAAAATATACACGAATTCAGAATATATCATTTAACCAATGTCTCGCCACATAACCACACAATTTGCAATAAAACCATAGAAGTGATATTATTTAAATTTTAGGAATCATCACACAAAATGTTATAAGGCATCCTTAACAAAGATATACCATGCATTTCAGCATCACAATTCTTCTTCGTTAAGTATCATGCGTGAATCGGACCAACTATGATGCTGAATATATATATGATGTCATCCAACATAAAACATTTACACTATCAAGAAAATAGATGAAGTTTTGACATGAAGTTAAAGATTGTGTTAGGTTTATAAATAGAGAGAACATAAAATAAAATAAAAAGTAAACACAAAATAAAATTAACAATATAGAACTTGAGGTTCTATATATATATTTTTTTAACATAATGCGAGTATGTTATTTGATTCTCTTGAGAGAATGATAATAAAACTCGAAGTTTTATCACTTTTTTTTGCCTAACATAACATGAAGTTATGCTATTGATTCTATTAACTGAATCAAATTAGAACTTGAGGTTCTAATAATTTTTAACATAACATGAGGTTATGATATTGATCTTTATAAAAGGATCATGTTGGATCTTGAGGTTCCAACTATATTATTTTTCTTTAACATAACATGAGGCTATGTTATTTTCACTCTTTTGATAATCAAAATAGAACATGAGGTTCTAAAAATTAATTATGAGCATAACATGAGGTTATGATATATATTTTTTTTCTGATGAGATCACAGTAGAACTTGAAGTTCTATTTTTTTTTCTCTAACATAACATGAGGTTATGTTATTGATCCAATTGATCAAACCATATTAGAACTTGAGGTTCTAATTTATTTTTTCTCAACCATAACATGATGGTTACATTGTTTTGATTCTCTCTTTGTAGTCACGATAAAACATCTATTGTTTTCTTTACCAATGATGAGAATATAATTGTGAAAGCTTCTTTTATTTTCCCATGGTCATCTCTCCATCCCATATTCCCTGCATCAAGAGGTTGAATAAAAAAAAACCCAATCCGTTTCATTCTTGTGTGTCGTGAATCTCTTAAAAAATTGTAGAGAGACTTCGTGCTGATAACGTGTTGTAAATGTAATGAACAAGAACACAAGAATGAGAGAGGAAGAAAATTCTTATTATTGAGATGTTTTCATAATGTTACAATGGGAGGTATTTATAGGAAAATCCTAACTTGTTAATCAAGATTAGGATTAATATACAAAAGCCCATAAGCCCATAATATTTTACAATAAATATTTCAATTCCTGGATTTGATTATCATTATTCTTTAATATGATATTTATGTTTCTATTTAGTAAGCTTTTTTTTAACAACAAAACTTCTATCGCAAGTAGCAAAATACTACTAGTTTAGACAGGAATAAAATGATTTTCCAACTAATCAAAACTCAATTATGTCTCAAACTGAAGGTCCATCATGATACTAAAACATTAATATGTCTCCAACGGCGATCAAGTCGTAGTTTATATCAGAAAACTGAAATAAGTCTTAGATTCATGACTTAAGTGGTGGTGTACGAGTTGGTGGTTGTCATGTAAATAGCATTTTATCATAGTTTGGGTAATTTAAGGACTGTTGGCGTATGTGTCCGGACGACCAGGTGTCCGGCAAGATCGTTGGCCGGATGGTACGCTCTACCGTCCGGATGGCAAGCGACAGTCACCGGGTTTTACGGGATTCTTACCACGTGCCCTACCAAGTAGGGTGGCTATAGACCTACAGGCAGGTAATATAGGTATGCGTGAACAGTGAGTCTAAAGTACCGCAGGTACATAGTTGGGGTAGTATAAATACCCCAAAACATTTAATGTTTTGTAATAAATATACACACCTACATTAACCACTGCATTAATTACCACATTTATTACCCTCTTCTTACTTTCACGCCAGAGCTGGGTCCTGGATAACATTTAGAGCGAGGCTAACGCGTGTTGTCCATTGTGCAGGAAGGAACGCTTATTTTCTCCGGCGACGTTGATAGAAGTCGATATCCCAAGTCAAGCCGAACAACGGGAATTTGCTTCAACAAATTGGCGCCATCCGTGGGACCACAATTCATTCTACCGGAGACTTAGATGACGGGGACGGAAGATACACCCCCACCCTTTCCTCCCCTCCCACCGATACGTGCGAGCGGGAGTGGGGTCACAAATGACCAACCACCCGGATTACCGGAACAGATACAAGCCCAAATGGCATCACTGGAGGCACTCATTCGGAAATACAACACCGCCGGAACCAGCCCCATCACACCTATTCGGTTGTCATTCGAAGATGACGAAGACGGATGAAGAAAGGATGTCGGGCCGAACCCAGGAGACGACCTTAGTAAACCACACAAAGAGATGGCTCGGTCACCGTTCACAAGGCGGATCATAGAGTTTGCCGGACCGAAGCATGTCATGCAACCTGAAACTATATGACGGTTCGATTGATTCGGATGACCACATCAACCGTTTTGTAGGGGCAGCCAATCAAGGGGAATGGCCGATGCTTGTGTGGTGCCGGATGTTCCAGCAAACTATGGACGGAGCCGCACAGGGATGGTTTAGCAATCTAGAACTAGGGAGTGTCGACAGCTGGGATGACCTCAGAGATCAATTCACCACAAGGTTTGCCCTACGTCAGAAAAACATGAAAGACCCCACGGAGATTACCCATATAGTAAGAAGGGAAAATGAGGTATTACCGGATTTTAAGGAGCGCTGGACCGATGAAGCCAGTATGATACCGGGGGTTCCCGAACTCATGAAGATATCAGCGTTCATGGGTGCTCATCGGTGCCCCGATTTGGCTAAAAAGTTTTCTGATCAGGTCCCAAAATCCGTGAAAGAAATGATGACCAGGGTAGACGATTATATTCGAGCGGAAGAGGCTTACAAGAACACCGAATTACCAAAGGGACAAGCGTACGAGCTATCTCGGAGGGGAAACATCCAGGCCCCGAGGGATAGGAACCTTAGGGGAGGGTTCGGTGACAGAAGAAGAAATGATAGGAAAGCCTGGGAAAGAAATGACTCCCGGCACAGGGAAGTGTTCTCTCCGTATGTCGCCCCGAAAGTGGACGCTCGGCCCCGAAACGAATTCCGGCGCCATGATCTCAACAAGCCCGATAATCACAAAGTCATGCTCTCCATCCTATCCAAACAGCCTAAGGAAATATTGGCAACCGAGCACCATTTGAACCTACCCCCACCACCTCCATTACAAGGAAAACCGAGCAAAGAGAACGAGGACCGGTTTTGTGAATATCATGGAGAGAGGGAGCATCTAACTAATGACTACTACCATCTAAAAAGGCAGCTGGAAGTAGCTCTTGAATCGGGGAAGTTGGATCATTTGGTAAAGAATGTACAGCAGAGGGGAAGGGAGAGACCGAGAGGTCACAACGGAAAAGGGAAGGTGATCAACATGGTCCGTCATTACTCGGAAGATCGTAAAAGAAAGGGCAGATTCTATGACGAAGACTGGATGAATGTCCCTATATCCTTCCCCCGGATAGATGCGGATGACCTGTCCGAAGAACCACTGATTGTGGAAGCGGAGATAGAGGGTTATTTTGTGAGAAGGGTGTTCATGGACGAAGGTGCCTCCGTCCAAGTCATGTACGAACATTGTTTCAGAAACTTGTGCCCGTCAATTCAATCCAGGCTACAAGAAACCAGTTCACCGTTGGTAGGCTTTTCCGGCAAAGTCATTCAGCCAATGGGAAAGATCGAACTAGAAGTGCGTGTTGGGGATCACGGCCTGTTCCGGACGGTTATGATGACGTTTACGGTCGTGAAGTCGCCTTCTCCTTACAATGTAATACTGGGACGAACAGGTTTAAAAGAATTAAGAGCCATACCTTCGACCATCCACGCGATGATGAAGTTCCCCACTCCGGGAGGAATAGCTACCCTGGTCGCCAAAAGAGCGGTAGTTATGGAATGTAGGAGGTTAGAAGAAGGACATGATCCTAGGAAAGGTTGCCCTTCCGAGAGGGAAATAGAGACCGGGAACCAGGAACCTCAAGAGGACCAAAAACCAACGGAGGATATCTTGGTTAATGCGGCCTATCCCGAGCAACGGGTAGCCATAGGAACAAGGTTCTCACGGGAATGCCGGAGGCAACTCATCGAGATCTTGAGAAAGAACAAAGATATTTTTGCTTGGGAGCCGGCGGACATGACCGGGGTGCCGAGGCGCCTGATACAACACTCCCTCTGCGTAAACGTCTCTGACACACCGATCGCCCAAAAAAAGAGAACATTCTCGCGAGAGAAAAACCAGGTGATTAATAAAGAAGTGCAGGAATGGGTTAAAGCCGAAATAGTTCGCCCGGTAAGATACCCAACATGGATAGCCAATCCGGTGTTGGTTAAAAAATGTGACGGAAGCTGGAGGATGTGTATTGACTTCAAGAACCTAAACTCTTCGTGCCCTAAGGATTACTACCCTCTGCCAGAGATAGACTGGAAAATTGAATCTGTTATGGGATATAAATATAAGTGCTTCCTAGATGCTTACAAGGGCTACCACCAAATCCAGATGAATAAAGATGATGAGGAAAAAATGGCATTCTACACTGAACGGGGGACGTACTGTTACACCAAAATGTCGTTCGGATTAAAAAACGCCGGAGCAACCTATCAACGATTGGTGGACTCCACATTTCAATCACAGATAGGGAGGAACTTGGAAGCATACGTGGATGATATGGTCATAAAAAGCCGAACGGAACGCGAAATGATAGCTGACATCGCGGAAACTTTCGATAACCTTAGGAAGATAAACATGAAGTTGAACCCGCGAAAGTGTTCTTTTGGGGTAGAGGAAGGAAAGTTCCTCGGCTACATGGTGACGTCAGAAGGGATAAGGGCTAACCCCCGAAAGACAAAAGCCATCATGGAGATGAAATCCCCGGAAACCCTAAAGGAGATGCAAAGCCTGAGTGGGAAGCTAGCAGCCTTGAACAGATTCCTATCAAAATCAGCAGAAAGAACCCTCCCTTTCTTTGACACACTAAAGAACATCACCAAAGAAAATAAGGACGAATACTGGTGGACAAAAGAGGCCGAGATGGCTTTCCAGGAAATGAAGAGACTGATACTCGAACTACCTTCTTTGTCCACACCTAAGCCGAAGGAGCAATTGTTCATATAACTATCGGCTTCAAAAGGAGCTGTAAGCGCAGTGCTGATGGTGGAAAGAGAAGGGAGACAGTCGCCGGTACACTACGTTAGTCGGACATTACATGACGCCGAGAGACACTACGCCCCCATAGAGAAATTAGCTTTATGTATGTTGCATGCGTCCAGAAGGTTGAGGAGGTACTTCGAGGCTCACCCTATCCGGGTCATCACCGATCAACCCATCAAGCAGATACTCAACAAACCGGAAGTCTCAGGAAAGTTAGCCAAATATTCCGTGGAACTAGGAGCATACAACATTACCTACGTTCCTCGCAATGCAGTCAAGGGGCAAGTGTTAGCGGACTTCCTAACGAAAGTACCGGTGGAATTGGGATGCAGGAAAAGCGCAAATGTAATGGAAGTAGGGGAAGGAGAATGGTTACTGAATACGGACGGAGCATCCATTAATAAAGGTTCCGGAGCAGGTTTAGTTCTCATCAGCCCAGAGAAAGAAGAACTGACCTATGCTCTGCGGCTTAACTTCCCTAGCACCAACAACAAAGCAGAATATGAAGCCCTGCTGGCTGGTCTAAGGATTGCAAAAAAGCTCAAAATCAGGGTTCTAAGTGTGCGAGTAGATTCAAAACTAGTAGCCAGTCAAATCAATGGGGAATTCACAGCCACCAAGGAAAGCATGCAGAAGTACTTAGCCCTGGCAAAAAACTATATATCTGGTTTCCAAAGCTTCAAGATTTGCAATATTCCAAGAGCCCAAAATCAGAAGGCAGATATACTAAGCAAGCTAGCGTCAGTAGCCTTCGACCACCTGACCAAAAAAGTACTCGTAGAGGTCCTAGAAAAACCGTCAGGAGGTGAAGAAGTGGTTAACGCCATAGTAGAAGAAGAGACGGACAACTGGATGACGCCGATCATCAAGTGCTTGGAAGAAGGAGTTTGGCCGGAGGATCCCAATGAGGCCAGGAGTTTAAGGATGAAAATTCTGCAGTACGTTATGGAAGAGGGTGTCCTCTTTAAGAAAGGCTACTTAGTGCCGATGATGAGGTGTGTAGGGCTACTGCAGGCAAACTACATAATTCGTGAAGTGCACGAAGGGTGTTGTGGAATGCACGCCGGACCAAGGACCGCGGTGGCCAAGCTTATGAGGCAAGGGTATTACTGGCCTACCATGCACAGGGATACCCGAGAAGAAATCAGGAAATGTGATTCTTGCCAAATACACTCTCCAGTACCCAAACTCCCCAAGACACCATTGACATCCATCATGGCCCCGTGACCCTTCTACCAATGGGGGATGGATGTGTTGGGCCCCTTTCCGGAAGCACCAGGCCGCTTCAAATATGTGATTGTGGCGATTGATTATTTTACCAAGTGGATAGAGGCGAAGCCGTTGGTCAAAACGACAGGGAAAGATGTCATAAAGTTTGTATATGAGAACATTGTATGTAGGTACGGCTTACCGGGAGTCATAGTCACTGATAACGGGACCAATTTCGTCAATGACCTGTTCAAGAAATGGTGCGAGGGGTTGAAAATCAAACAAATGACCACAACCGTGGCACATCCGCAGGCCAATGGATTGGTAGAACGGGCCAACATAAGCCTGATGGAAGGAATAAAAACGAGGCTAGGCCGAGAGAGAACAGGATGGATGGACGAGCTACCTAACGTTTTATGGGCACACCGGACAACTCTCAAAACTAGTAACGGAGAAACCCCCTTCAGCTTGACATACGGTAGTGAGGCTGTGATACCGGCGGAGATAGGGATGCCCACACATCGGACAATGATGTTCCGAGAGGATCAGAACAAGGAAGAACAACGTCTGAACTTGGACCTTCTACAAGAAAGAAGAGAAAATGTTGTCATCCGAGAAGCTAAATACAAGACACAGGTCGAGCAATATTACAACCGGAGGGTCAAGCCAATGAATTTCAAGGTAGAAGACTTTGTTTACCGGAAGAATGAAGCTAGCCGGGTGGAAAACCAAGGAAAGTTAGGACCCAATTGGGAAGGGCCCTACCGGGTGATAGGAGCAAATCAGAATGGCTCCTATAAGTTACAAACGATGGAGGAAAAGGAGGTCCCCCGGACCTGGCACGCTATAAACCTCAGAAATTGTTTCTTATAGTTGTTATTGTGATAAGAATCCTATTATCATTGTGTAACCTAAAATGACTATGTATGTTGGTTCAATGATGAAAGTTTTCCCACGGTGGGGAAACAATTTTCCGAGACAACTTGTGTGATGTATAACAATTCCGACGGCTGGCCCCCGTCGAGTATAAAAATACAAATATGCCGGAAAACACCTGTCGGATGCCCTTTCACTATACAAGGATGCCCGAAATACGGATGCCCAAGTGTAAAACACCTCTGGATGCCTGGTGGAATAACCACACAGATGTTTGGGCACCTGTGACAGATGCCCAAGTGATGGATGCCCTCTAACCTTTTGAGGATGCTTGGAATCCGGACGCACGGCCTACGTGGACGGATGCCCTTAGAATAACCTAAGGAGGATGTCGATACGAAATATAAAGTAAATGAATAACAGAGAAGAATGGAACAAAAGAAACATATCGCCAAACAAAAGGAGCATTCATTCACAAATTGACGAATCACAAAGAAATATCATTAATTATTACAAACCATACTATCTAAATAATTGTTCACAGGACACAAGTCATAAAGACGGCCGGGGATCAGGCATTCGGCTCCGCAACATTTACCGGAGGATTGGATGGTCCGGGTGGATCTTTTCTAACAGGAACCTCCGGTTCCATATTTAGCAGATCTCCCAAGGGTAGACGATAAAAATCGGCGAGCTTTTGAATGAAGGGATATTCAACTTCGAAAAGCTTGTCATACTCAGCCCTCCATAAGCTTGAGGCCTCCCGGTTGACATTCAGAATATGTAAGCTCCCGGAAAAATTTCAATGTACTTAACGCTTTAATCAGGAATTAAACACGATCTATTTCGTCATGAAATTTTCTAAGCATCACATTTGCATATCATTTGGCATATGCATGATCAACGCAGCTTGAGCGTTCATAAAAGATACCGTTGTGATCTAAATAAATTTCCCCACGATCTTGATAACCTTAAAACACGTAACGAATGCGTAAAATTTTGTAAAAATACGAATTTAATTATTATAAAAATATATAAAATTCGTATCGGGCCTCGAAACTCACTGGACTTTATTCCACCTCGTGACTCAACCCGACTCGTTAATGGGCCTTGTAACCGGGCCAAGCCCACGCTATATTTTTTTTTATTTGGGCCACGTTAATCACCCTAGCCCAACATAGTGCTATCCTCTTTTGGGCCTAGTCTTTTGTACTCAAATAAACCCAAGCCCAAGTTTACATTTAAAAGAGTTAGTAAATGTGTCTTTCATATTCTTTCTTTGCTTTCTGTACGCCAAAATAGCCTCAACATGGGAAACATGCAAAAACCTTCTAACTTGGTCACATATATATGGTTGCGTGTGTGTGATAAAAAAAAGGAGACAAAAACCACCCATTAGGCCACCCTAAGCAAATATAAAAATGCCTAAACTAGTCTAAACACACTTTGACTCAACCAAGACTTCCTTAACCAATGGATTTTGTGTTCCCTTGACTTGACTAGGCAAACAAACGTGCCCCTTTTCCTAGCTGCCATCATCCCACGCTTAGAAACATACACAAGCAATGGCCAAACACAATATAACATGTGACTAATAAGCCTAGAATTAGGAAGACTACAAGTAAAATATTAGGAAAGCCATGCTCATCTTCTCTTTATAAACTCCTCAACACTTAGCAAAATCTCAAAGGATATCTCACAACAAACTCTCAAAACACTCACATTTATTCCACCATTCGTCCACTGTGGGGTATCGAAGGAAAAACGAAAGGATTTCGGGGTAATAACATTAGAAGAAAAGGGTTAAAGCTAGGAGAAACTTGGGTTAAGATCGGTTTAGTTCTCTTGACATCTCACTTCTTGTTCGAGTCTCACACTCCCCTCACCCTCGTAAGTATCCCGCATTTTTATTTCCTTGCACACGTTAATAAAGATGTTGTATGTTAAATAAGTGTCTTAGTAACTAAAACACATTTATACGTTATATATATAACAAAGTAAGGTACCAAGATCATAGGAGAATATGTTAGTAAAGAAGAGTTATGAGCTTAGCTATACATGCATTTTTACTAAGAAAGAATGAAACCAAAAACTGTGAATCACATGCAAACTCACGCTCATATAATATGGTTTATAGCAAAAATGAAACAGAAGTACACCTTAAATATCACATCGTGTAGGTAATAAACCAATTAGTAGCACTAGCTCAGCTGGTTACGAGCATGTGGGATGGACGAAAGGTCCCTAGTTCGAATCCCACTTGTGACACCCTTTTTCCCTTCTGTTTTTATAACTTTCACAGTTTGGCAAAATACACCCCTCCACTTCAATTAAGCTTAATACTTGAGTAAATACTAAAAGTGTAACAAAAATAAGTTTTAAAAGCGTTTTGCGAAAACAGATTTTTATAGGGACCAAAAGTGTCAAATCTGGAAACTTTAAGCATATGATATTTATGGGTACAAAGTGTTATTTTCTAAAAGTATAGGGACTAAACTTGTACTTTTTGTAACTCGAGGGTAAAAAGTGTAAATTTGGGAAAGGTTTATCAAAACTTATGATTTCATAAAAGCCTCGTAAAAATGAGTACTTTTGATCACATGAGCGTAATATTTTCGAATAATGATAAACTTATTTCATGTATAAATGTATATGTAAATATATATTTATTAGAAAGTATATGTAAAAAATATACTTATTTTGATAAAACATACGGGGAATCAAAATACGTTAAAATACTCAACAAATCCATTAAGATCACAACGGGGGGAACATTTCACTTATGCGTAAGTGAGGATCACTAGTTAAGGCAATGTAGCACATAAATTAACTTAAAACGTTAATCACGATCGCACACTATTGGATTGGACAATCCAATGATCTATTGAATAAGAATATTCAATGCTCTATTATTTTGGTCGCGAACCAAAATGCTCATTACTGAGACTCGCCATCTCATCATTTTAGGTTTCGAGTTGGAACCTCCGCTACATTGTGCTTGATCTATTTTTGTGCGTGTGCATTATCATCAAGGTGAGTTCATAGCCTCGCTTTCACTTTATTTTTATAAACCCCGCGAGGGAGATACATGCTCTAAACTAGAACACAAGGGTTTTTCATAAATGCTTGATCTTCTTGATTATTGGTACTGCCTAAGTTGTTAGCCACAAGTCCCCTGATCATGAACCATTAGTCACCGCGAGTGAACGTAGATATCGTGAATAGTACTATGGGGAATAACGAACCCCGTTTCGGTTATAGAGAAATAACCGGGGCGCACCATATCGAATTTCTTTAGATAATTGGCTATTACCTCCTTTGGGGCATACTTACGTACACTGGTAATTCGGTGTATGCAGTTGAGTCTTGGTTTCATGAGCTTAGTGCATAATAATCTGTGATATTTTTCTTATGATATTGTTAGTTTACAATGATCATGATCTTTTACTTGTGTTCAACTTATTTTAAACCTATGGACTTCACTCAACATTTTTGTTGACCTTTTTAAGCATGTTATCTCAGGTAATCAGTGAAGATTATGACCAAGGTGCGGAACGGGGCATGGCAAGGCTTATCTGGTGGTGTAAAAGCATAAAAGTTATCATTTCTTTCAAACTCGTGATCTTTCTTTTGGGAAAAACACTTGATCTATTTACAATATTTTGTAACAAACTATGAGTTTTCGATGAATGATAACTATTTTAATAAAACGTCTCTTTCGAGTCGTTTTCTATAATTATTGACTATGATCTCCATTCAAGTAACACCCGAATTAGTCTTCCGCTGTCATTAAGATTTTCGGGGGTGTTACAGATTGGCATCAGAGCCAAGGTTATAGAGAACCAAAGAGTTTTTCAAAATCATTTGGACTATAACCGCACTTTTAAAACGGGACTATTTTACACCACTGCCTTACGCCCTTCCGTGACCGCTCTATGCATTAGGATTGATGCATCACTAGATCATAAGTAAATTGCATTCATTTTAGTTAGGCATGGAGATTTGCTTGGCAAATATGTGTAGCTAACTAAAATAATTATATTATTTGGCATTTACTGACATTAATTTATGGGTTGTTACAGTACCATGTCTGCATCCCACCCAGTTGTTCTGTCCTCAGACACCGAGATGGATGATACCATGTCCTCTACGACTGTCACTATGCCAGCTCATCCCAGTCCTGTCATACCAGCTACTGTATCGGACGAAACTGAACCTTTTGAGGAAGGTGAAGTTGCCCGAACTCCTACTACTCCAGCTATGACTGATCATCCTCAAGAGTACAATGCTTTTGCTTCCATGACCCTAGATCAGTACTATGAGTCGCAGCAATGGCTACCTGCTTCAGATGTTGCTGTGGATGATGAATCATCCAAGTCATCAGAGAACACTGACTCTGCTTCATCAGATTCTTCTGGATCATCTGCCCAAGCTATCCGTCGTCGTCGACGTAGGATTCGTGTTCTTAAGCCTAATGAACCTGAGCCGTTTGGAGTACCTTATAGACTGCATCCTAATGGTAAGACCTTCAAACTCACCGCTAGGAAGCGTGTGCGACCCATCACTATGACTCATGTGATGCCACCAGCTCAATCACCATCAGCTCAGTCACCACCCGCTCAGTCATCACCTGTTTCACCTGCTGTTCCACCTACTACTACTTCACCACCACTGCCACTTACTGTGTTCTACCATCAGACTAATACTGTTCCTGTTTCATCACCACCTACAGCATCACCTCCTTTGGACACTTTTAGTGAGCCAATTTTACCGCTTTGCATCAAGTGCTATTCACCATCACCATCTGATCCTGAAAAGCCTACTCAAGTGGATAATGAGGCCGGACCAAGGAAGAAATCCGGTGCTAGGAGATGGTCATTCTTGATACCTTTACTTCGACGTTGGAGAGAAGACGAGGGAGCGCCTAGTTCCTTTGAGCTTGGAGAAAGCTCGACTACTGCACCAGCTCCAGTTATACCTGTTACCGGTGAACCAGTACACCACACTATTCCTCTGTTGGCTACGAGACTTATCAGGCACGAAGACCAGTTGAATGAGCTCATGGCACATTATGATGAGATTCCACTGGTTAGGATAGAGAGCTTGGAGGAAGAGGTCGAGAACCTCGTGGTAGGTCGCTACTCCATTGAGATTGTGTTTGATATGATGAGTACTCAGATTGTGGAGGCGAGAGAGGCCGTTAACCAATTGACTCGGAGATTGGAGACTACTATTCGAGATGCTAGTACTTTAAGAGAGACTGCTTTGGGTCGAGAGAGAGTTCTACATCACGAGCTTGCATCCGCTCATGCTCACACTGCTATTCTGGAGGAGAGGATTGATGACCTCGAGGCGAGAGATCGAGCCCGTGAGCAACAGATCCGAGACTTGACATCCATGGTTGAGGAGATTCGTCGTCGTCAGGATGACGCATCGGGAGATGCGTAGATCCTAGTCATCTTTATCTTAGTATGTATCATAAAGCCGCCATATGAGGCATTAAGGCTTGTATCTTTTTGGTTTGTAACCTTGGAACAAGAATTATGATGATGTAACTTATGGTTGTGAACAAAACTATGTAACGATGTATTCCATGGTTGTATTTCTATTATTCTGATGTTATGATATTATTCCTCGGTAATGTATGCCGAACCAATCCTTATGTCCTTATATATATATTATGATTTGTTGAGAAAAATCATATTCATATCATATCATTAATTTAAAGTGGTAATCTGGACTATTATGATATGTACAATATGAAATCAGTTTTATCATCGATCGATAATTTCTTAATCTTGGTATTATTCTTGGAAATTTTAGAAAAATGGTCAAGAAGAAAGCCACCTCATCCACCATC
Source organism: Chrysanthemum seticuspe (assembly GCA_019973895.1). NCBI lineage: Eukaryota > Viridiplantae > Streptophyta > Magnoliopsida > Asterales > Asteraceae > Chrysanthemum > Chrysanthemum seticuspe. The sequence continues at coordinate 63,818,458 of BPTQ01000004.1, read as the reverse complement.
ACTCCCGCAGCTATTCAGAAAATGGTCGCTGAAAGTGTTAGCGCAGCTATAGCACAACATGTCGCTGATACCGCTAGAGCCGAAGCTGAACGCATTGAAGCTGAACGAATTGCCCAAGAGGCACGTGAAGCTGAAATCGCAAGAGAAGCCGAAATTGCAAGAGAAGCTGAGAACGCCCGAATTGCTCGAGAGGCTGAAGCTGAGCGTGTCGCTCAAGCAGCACGTGAGGCTGAAGCTGCTCGAATTGCTGAAGAGAATCGTGTCGCAGAAGCTGCACGTCTTCTTGAAATGGCAAACTCAAATGCAACTAACACTCCAACAAATCAAAGTGAGTCCACTGTAACTCGCAAGTGTAATTACAAAGAGTTCATGAACTGCAAGCCGACATTCTTCAAGGGCACTGAAGGTGCTATTGGTTTACTTCATTGGTTTGAGAGAACCGAGACTGTATTTCTGCTAAGTGACTGCACAAATGATTGCAAAGTCAATTTTGCGACTGGAACTTTGTTAGAAGATGCGTTATCTTGGTGGAAAGGCCATTCTCAACCAATTGGAATGGAAGAAGCTTGTAAGATTTCATGGTCAGATCTGAAACAACTGCTAATGAAACAGTATTGCCCGAGAACTGAGATCAAGAAACTCGAAGATGAGTATTACCACTTGGCTGCTAAAGGTAATGATCTCAAGACATACTTCAAGAGATTCCATGAGCTGAGAGCTCTATGTCCTCATTTGTTTCCCACCAATGAAAAGCTTTTAGAAGCTTTGATCGGAGGTTTACCTCGAAGCATCGAAGGAGATGTCATCGCTTCAAATCCAAAAACTGTTGAAGAAGTTGTCATTGTATCCCACCGCCTTATGGAACCAATACTAAAGCTTGCAAATGCACAAGGCTCAAGTGACAACAAAAGAAAGTTTGATGATCGGAAAACCTCAAATTCCAACCATCATCAGTCTAACAACAACAATCGGAACAACAACAACCAATATCACCGCAACAGAAACCAACATCACAATCGGCAAAACCGAAGGCAAGAAGCCGCAAGGGCTTATGCTGCACCCACTGCTGGAAAAGGGTATGTAGGACCACATCCCTAGTGTAACAGATGTTTGATGCACCATTCTGGACCTTGTACTGTGAAGTACGATAAGTGCAACAAGGTAGGTCATCAAGGTAAGCATTGCTGAAACCCTGGAAGAGGCAACACTGTGACAAGCATGAACTGCTATGGATGTGGAGAACCCGGTCATTTCAAGAGTCAATGCCCAAAGTTAAATGTCGTTCAAACAAACAATGCGCGTGCAAGAGTGTACATGCTAGGAGATGGAGATGCACCGTTGAACCCTGACATTGTGACGGGTACGTATTCTCTTAACAATCATTCTGCAAAAATCTTGTTTGATTCGGGAGCAGATAAGAGTTTTGTATCTACTACTTTTGCACCATTACTTGAAATATCCCCAATCGCTTTAGATACAACTTATGAGATAGAACTTGCCGATGGGAAAATAATAGGAACCAACACCGTAATCCGTAATTGTCCTATTCTATTACAAGATCACTCGTTCATCATAGATCTTTTGCCAATCAAACTTGGAAGTTTCGATGTCGTAATTGGCATGGATTGGTTGTCCAAACACCGTGCTAGGATTGTTTGTGACGAGAAAACCGTTCATATCCCGATCAACGGTGAAACCTTAGTCATCCAAGAAGATCAAAGTAGAAAGTACTTAAGTATCATATCCTGTGCGAAATCAATAAAGTACATGGAAAAAGGATGTTATGCCTTCTTAGCTCAAGTAACGGAAAAGAAGTCGGAAGAGAAACGACTAGAGGATGTACCTGTAATCAAGGAATTTTCTGAGGTGTTTCCAGAAGATTTGCCTGGACTCCCACCTGCTCGACAAGTCGAATTTCAAATCGATCTTATTCCTGGAGCTACTCCTGTAGCACGAGCACCGTACCGTTTAGCGCCTTCAGAAATGCAAGAGTTATCCAAACAACTAGAAGAGCTATCTGAGAAAGGATTCATTAGACCAAGTTCCTCACCCTGGGGAGCACCGGTATTATTCGTTAAGAAGAAAGATGGATCATTCCGGATGTGTATCGATTATAGAGAATTGAACAAGCTCACAATCAAAAACCGCTATCCCTTACCAAGAATCGATGATCTGTTTGATCAATTACAAGGCTCGAGTGTATACTCGAAGATTGATTTAAGATCTGGATATCATCAGTTACGGGTAAGAGAAGAAGATATACCCAAGACCGCATTTAGAACTCGATATGGCCATTATGAATTCCAAGTAATGCCATTCTGTTTAACTAATGCACCTGCTGTATTTATGGACCTCATGAATAGAGTCTGCAAACCATATCTGGATAAATTCGTCATTGTGTTCATCGACGATATTCTTATCTACTCTCGTAATAAAGAAGAACATGCGGAACACCTTAAGACTGTCCTGAAGTTACTCAAGGATGAAAAGTTGTACGCTAAGTTTTCCAAGTGTGACTTTTGGATTGAGACAGTCCAATTTCTTGGTCATGTGATCGACAGTGAAGGAATTCATGTGGATCCCGCAAAGATTGAATCTGTTAAGAATTGGCCAGTACCCACTAACCCCACTGAAATTCGTCAATTCTTAGGACTTGCTGGTTATTATCGAAGATTCATCGAAGGTTTCTCGAAAATAGCTAAACCATTGACCGAGTTAACCCAGAAAACGAAGAAATTCGAATGGGGAGACGATCAAGAATCAGCTTTTCAACTCCTAAAGAACAAGCTTTGCGAAGCACCTATCTTGGCACTACCGGAAGGAGCCGAAGATTTTGTAGTATATTGTGATGCTTCACACATGGGTTTAGGCGCTGTTCTCATGCAAAGGAACAAGGTGATTGCTTATGCGTCACGACAACTCAAAACTCATGAGAAGAATTATACTACTCACGATCTAGAACTCGGCGCCGTGGTATTTGCACTCAAATTATGGAGACATTATTTGTACGGAACCAAGTGTATAGTGTACACTAATCACAAAAGTCTTCAACACATCTTAGATCAAAAGGAACTGAATATGCGTCAACGTCGCTGGCTCGAATTGCTTAGTGATTATGACTGCGAGATCCGTTACCATCCTGGAAAGGCGAACGTTGTTGCCGACGCCTTGAGCAGAAAAGATCGCCCTAAGCCACTTAGAGTGAGATCATTGGGAATGGTAATCAATTCACCCCTACCATCAAAAATTCTTGAAGCTCAAATCGAAGCCCTTAAGGAAGAAAATAGGCCGAATGAGAAGATTTATGGCATGCCGGAGAATGAGAATGGATTTGTGAAGAGATCGGACGGAACGCTATGTTTCAAAAATCGAAGTTGGATTCCACTCTTTGGAGGTATCCGAGAACTCATCATGCATGAATCACATAAATCGAAGTATTCCATACATCCTGGTCCCAACAAGATGTATCAAGATCTAAAGCTTTTGTACTGGTGGCCTAATATGAAGGCTGATATCGCTGTATACGCCAGTAAATGTTTGACATGCTTGAAAGTTAAAGCTGAACATCAAAAGCCATCTGGATTGCTAACTCAACCAGAACTTCCTATGTGGAAATGGGAAAGAATCACAATGGACTTTATCACAAAGTTGCCAAAAACTTCTAATGGTTTTGACACCATTTGGGTTATTGTAGACCGTCTTACAAAGTCCGCTCATTTCTTGCCAATCAAGGAGAAAGACGAAATGATTACACTCGCTAGACTGTACATCAAAGAGATTGTTTCTCGTCACGGTGTACCAATCTCTATCATATCTGATCGTGATAGCCGATTCACCTCAAGATTTTGGCAAACGCTTCAAAAAGCCATGGGTACCAACTTAGATATGAGTACCGCGTACCATCCTCAAACAGATGGACAAAGTGAAAGAACGATCCAAACTCTGGAAGACATGCTAAGAGCATGTGTGATTGATTTCGGAAAAGGATGGGATAAGCACTTACCTCTGGCTGAATTCTCTTACAATAACAGTTATCACGCCAGCATTAAAGCTGCTCCTTTTGAAGCACTCTATGGAAGAAAATGCCGATCGCCAGTTTGCTGGGCGGAAGTTGGAGAAGTACAACTTACAGGCCCCGAAATTGTCCAAGAGACAACAGAAAAGATAATGCAAATTAGGCAAAGATTGCAAACAGCTCGAGATAGACAAAAGAGCTACGCAGATGTTCGAAGAAAACCAATGGAATTCCAAGTCGGAGACCGTGTAATGCTCAAAGTATCACCCTGGAAAGGGATGGTCAGATTTGGAAAACGAGGAAAGCTCAAACCTCGATACGTCGGACCATTCAAAATTCTTCAAAGAATTGGTCCAGTGGCATATAAACTTGATCTTCCCGAAGAACTTAGCCGAGTACATGACACGTTCCATGTCTCAAATCTTAAGAAGTGTCTTTCGGATGAAACTCTAGTCGTACCACTCAAGGACATCCAGCTCAATGACAAACTTAGCTTTGTCGAAGAACCCATCGAGATCATGGACAGAGAAGTTAAGAGGCTTAAGCAAAGCCGCATTCCTATCGTTAAAGTTCGATGGAATCATAAGAAACGAGGTGCAGAGTTCACCTGGGAGCGCGAGGATATAATGCGTTCCAAGTATCCCCACCTGTTCATCTAGATCACCCATGACAGCCTCTGCGAGTTTAACCGCGGGACGCGGTTCTCTTAAGGGGTAGGTACTGTAAGCTCCCGGAAAAATTTCAATGTACTTAACGCTTTAATCAGGAATTAAACACGATCTATTTCGTCATGAAATTTTCTAAGCATCACATTTGCATATCATTTGGCATATGCATGATCAACGCAGCTTGAGCGTTCATAAAAGATACCGTTGTGATCTAAATAAATTTCCCCACGATCTTGATAACCTTAAAACACGTAACGAATGCGTAAAATTTTGTAAAAATACGAATTTAATTATTATAAAAATATATAAAATTCGTATCGGGCCTCGAAACTCACTGGACTTTATTCCACCTCGTGACTCAACCCGACTCGTTAATGGGCCTTGTAACCGGGCCAAGCCCACGCTATATTTTTTTTTATTTGGGCCACGTTAATCACCCTAGCCCAACATAGTGCTATCCTCTTTTGGGCCTAGTCTTTTGTACTCAAATAAACCCAAGCCCAAGTTTACATTTAAAAGAGTTAGTAAATGTGTCTTTCATATTCTTTCTTTGCTTTCTGTACGCCAAAATAGCCTCAACATGGGAAACATGCAAAAACCTTCTAACTTGGTCACATATATATGGTTGCGTGTGTGTGATAAAAAAAAGGAGACAAAAACCACCCATTAGGCCACCCTAAGCAAATATAAAAATGCCTAAACTAGTCTAAACACACTTTGACTCAACCAAGACTTCCTTAACCAATGGATTTTGTGTTCCCTTGACTTGACTAGGCAAACAAACGTGCCCCTTTTCCTAGCTGCCATCATCCCACGCTTAGAAACATACACAAGCAATGGCCAAACACAATATAACATGTGACTAATAAGCCTAGAATTAGGAAGACTACAAGTAAAATATTAGGAAAGCCATGCTCATCTTCTCTTTATAAACTCCTCAACACTTAGCAAAATCTCAAAGGATATCTCACAACAAACTCTCAAAACACTCACATTTATTCCACCATTCGTCCACTGTGGGGTATCGAAGGAAAAACGAAAGGATTTCGGGGTAATAACATTAGAAGAAAAGGGTTAAAGCTAGGAGAAACTTGGGTTAAGATCGGTTTAGTTCTCTTGACATCTCACTTCTTGTTCGAGTCTCACACTCCCCTCACCCTCGTAAGTATCCCGCATTTTTATTTCCTTGCACACGTTAATAAAGATGTTGTATGTTAAATAAGTGTCTTAGTAACTAAAACACATTTATACGTTATATATATAACAAAGTAAGGTACCAAGATCATAGGAGAATATGTTAGTAAAGAAGAGTTATGAGCTTAGCTATACATGCATTTTTACTAAGAAAGAATGAAACCAAAAACTGTGAATCACATGCAAACTCACGCTCATATAATGTGGTTTATAGCAAAAATGAAACAGAAGTACACCTTAAATATCACATCGTGTAGGTAATAAACCAATTAGTAGCACTAGCTCAGCTGGTTACGAGCATGTGGGATGGACGAAAGGTCCCTAGTTCGAATCCCACTTGTGACACCCTTTTTCCCTTCTGTTTTTATAACTTTCACAGTTTGGCAAAATACACCCCTCCACTTCAATTAAGCTTAATACTTGAGTAAATACTAAAAGTGTAACAAAAATAAGTTTTAAAAGCGTTTTGCGAAAACAGATTTTTATAGGGACCAAAAGTGTCAAATCTGGAAACTTTAAGCATATGATATTTATGGGTACAAAGTGTTATTTTCTAAAAGTATAGGGACTAAACTTGTACTTTTTGTAACTCGAGGGTAAAAAGTGTAAATTTGGGAAAGGTTTATCAAAACTTATGATTTCATAAAAGCCTCGTAAAAATGAGTACTTTTGATCACATGAGCGTAATATTTTCGAATAATGATAAACTTATTTCATGTATAAATGTATATGTAAATATATATATATATTAGAAAGTATATGTAAAAAATATACTTATTTTGATAAAACATACGGGGAATCTAAATACGTTAAAATACTCAACAAATCCATTAAGATCACAACGGGGGGAACATTTCACTTATGCGTAAGTGAGGATCACTAGTTAAGGCAATGTAGCACATAAATTAACTTAAAACGTTAATCACGATCGCACACTATTGGATTGGACAATCCAATGATCTATTGAATAAGAATATTCAATGCTCTATTATTTTGGTCGCGAACCAAAATGCTCATTACTGAGACTCGCCATCTCATCATTTTAGGTTTCGAGTTGGAACCTCCGCTACATTGTGCTTGATCTATTTTTGTGCGTGTGCATTATCATCAAGGTGAGTTCATAGCCTCGCTTTTACTTTATTTTTATAAACCCCGCGAGGGAGATACATGCTCTAAACTAGAACACAAGGTTTTTTCATAAATGCTTGATCTTCTTGATTATTGGTACTGCCTAAGTTGTTAGCCACAAGTCCCCTGATCATGAACCATTAGTCACCGCGAGTGAACGTAGATATCGTGAATAGTACTATGGGGAATAACGAACCCCGTTTCGGTTATAGAGAAATAACCGGGGCGCACCATATCGAATTTCTTTAGGTAATTGGCTATTACCTCCTTTGGGGCATACTTACGTACACTGGTAATTCGGTGTATGCAGTTGAGTCTTGGTTTCATGAGCTTAGTGCATAATAATCTGTGATATTTTTCTTATGATATTGTTAGTTTACAATGATCATGATCTTTTACTTGTGTTCAACTTATTTTAAACCTATGGACTTCACTCAACATTTTTGTTGACCTTTTTAAGCATGTTATCTCAGGTAATCAGTGAAGATTATGACCAAGGTGCGGAACGGGGCATGGCAAGGCTTATCTGGTGGTGTAAAAGCATAAAAGTTATCATTTCTTTCAAACTCATGATCTTTCTTTTGGGAAAAACACTTGATCTATTTACAATATTTTGTAACAAACTATGAGTTTTCGATGAATGATAACTATTTTAATAAAACGTCTCTTTCGAGTCGTTTTCTATAATTATTGACTATGATCTCCATTCAAGTAACACCCGAATTAGTCTTCCGCTGTCATTAAGATTTTCGGGGGTGTTACAGAATACCCTGAAGAGCAGCCTCCGTCTCCTCTTCAGTTCTGTTCATCTTGGCCCCCGTCACAAACCCCGCCTGGTAAGTCAAACTGTAAACCTTGGCCATACCCTTCTTATACTCCACGCTCCCGAACAGTCGGCGAACAGCCGAAGGCAAAAGTGTCCGGACAGCGTTTTGTTTCACCACCTCACTCTGAGCTACCTCGGCCACCAGCTTACCTTTCTCCACCTGCAGAGCTACCAAAGATTGGTCCTTGACAATCAACTCGTTCTCTAATTTCCTTATCTTTTCAGCATGCGCAGCGGAGGTCTCCCTCCACTCGTCCCTATCCCGGGTCACCCTATCAACCTCCTCCTCTAAACCCTTCTCTCTGCTCACACTAGCTTTCAAATCGGAGTCCATCTTCTGCAACTCCCCAGCCAACCTTCCGTTTTCACTCTCGGCAGCAAAAAGTTTCTCAGCAAGTCCCTGGAAACCCTTATGATTTTCGCTCAGTTTCCAGTACCCGTTCGAGAGATCCCTGAATCTTCTCAGCAGTTCACCCTGAGCCATCACACTCTTCCCAAAATCCTCGTAAGCCCGGCGGATAAGATCAATGTTGTTCACCTGCTCCAAAGCCTCTCTCTCGGCAGGAGTAGCGAGATTATCAATCATCTCTCGGCCGGAGCGGTATGAATTTATCCGGACATCATCACGGAGAGCCCAGTTGGGAATGAAAACATTGGTGGCCTCATCTACAAGAAAAAAAAAGATTGGAAAATTTTTAACAACCGGACATGGACGAATGAATATAAGATTAAAATGTACCTGAATCTATAAACACCCTTTCAACATGATGGGGACCATGACTGCGAGGGGCCGATTGACCTGAAGGACGGCCAAAAAACAAAGTGAGTAATTGGAAGTGATAAAATGAACGAGGGAGTTACACAGGACTCCGCGCATACCTTCGGAATTATGAAGGGGGGAGTTGATTGGAGGAGAATGACCACCTCCTTGTTGGGACAACAACACCTGTTGCGGACGCTCACCACCTCCGGCCACATTATCACCCATCCCCTCACGGGCCACGGGGCCATGATCACCTCCAACAGCAGCAACGGGAGTCTCTTGTTCAGCGTTTAGGTTCAAGTTCACCTCTTGATCCTCCTGATGGGCTTGGTTCAAGGGATCCGCGTTTACCACGGGGGAACCTGAAAAGAAGTGTTCAACAAAACTTGTTCTCCTCTTCTTCTTTTTCTTACTTTGGGCTTTGGATGTGCCCTCACCACCCTTTCTTTTAGCCACTTCCCTCTCTTTCTTCTCCCTAGCTTCCCTCGCCTTCTTCTCCCTAGCTGCTACGACCTCCGGATCCGCCTCCTCGGCTCTCCTAGTCATAGCATCTTTGGGAGGAATGGCCTCCCCTATCAGAAGAGGATCTGTCGTCCTTTTAGGTTTCTCCCGGTTGGGGTCAACAGCAGCACCTTTGCTCACTACGGTATCATCCCATTCGGGGAGCTCAAGATATACAGACATGTTGACAACTGCAAGAAAAAAGATTATTTAAGGAAAACACAAAGTGATAAACACAACAAATCCCATGGCACAAGACAAATAATTACCATGACCCCCGGCATCCTTTCGAAGAGGCTCGAACCCCGGATTCCTGAAAACCGAGGAAAGGTGGCACATCCACAACAAGCTTATGGTGGGTTTCCTCAGCAAAATCGGAGTACTGCTCACCTTCTCAGCATCCTCCTCGGAAAAACCGGCCGGATAAGGATCTGTGATCTTGGAATCTTTGTGCCTCCATGCCATGGCGTATGGAATCGCCCTACGGTCAATCAGAAAAAAATTTCTTTCCAATGCTTAAGACCGGAGAGCACCTCTTTAAAGCACTTGTAGGCCTTCTTACCCGTTCTGCTCTCGAAGGAAAACCAATGCCCCTGCTTGCACAAACGGTAAAATGCCCGGAACAAGGATACCCTAGGTTGGATGCCCAAACTATAGCACCTGATCTAAAAAAGGGTCACCCGGTTCAAGCCTAAGGGAACTAACTGAGAAAAGTGGACCCTAAAATGCCTAATCACATTCAGCAGGAAAGAAGAAAAGGGAGTCCTAACACCTCCGGTATCCAACTGCTGGGGATATATACCAATTTTATCGGCCGGAAGTTGGTCCATAGTCATATCGTCCGGAGGAAGATGAGGGCGAAGATCGTTGGGAATACCGTATTCTGTGATAATGTTGTCTAGTTCGGATTGCGTTAATTTAGAAGTGTAAATATGCATATAGAACTTCAGAATTACCGAAGGTTGGATAGCTTCGGTTGATATAGGAGTGCTCTGTTCCTCGGTTGCTTGTTCGGCCATTACTAAAAAGATGCCGAGGGAAAATGTACAAATAATTACAGGGGAGAACGAGACAAACCTTATAAAAACGGAGAAGAAATCCGGCGAGCAAGAGCAATTCAGAGTACATGTGAGATGTGTGAGAAAATAACTGTGGTAAAAAACAAGTATATATAGGCGGTGAAGAACCCTAACAGGCTGTCGAAGCGTCCCATCAGTCAGTAAAAAGGTGACGTGGCTCAATCTCACCCGTCCACGTTGATCTCAGAAGACAGATAGGCACGGGTAAAAGCCCGCCAAATGGTCAGGCCCATCAGATTAGCCCAATACCCACAGGTGCTACTGAAACCCACGACAGGACGGAGCAAAATACCCCCTTTTACAAATAATAACGAAAATGTAATAATTCCAAGTATTGCACCATCGGTTTTCACCCGATGATACAATACTGGGGGGGACATGTTGGCGTATGTGTCCGGACGACCAGGTGTCCGGCAAGATCGTTGGTCGGATGGTACGCTCTACCGTCCGGATGGCACGCTCTACCGTCCAGATGGCAAGCGACAGTCACCAGGTTTTACGGGATTCTTACCACGTGCCCTACCAAGTAGGGTGGCTATAGACCTACAGGCAGGTAATATAGGTCTGCGTGAACAGTGAGTCTACAGTACCGCAGGTACATAGTTTGGGTAGTATAAATACCCCAACACATTTAATGTTTTGTAATAAATATACACACCTACATTAACCACTGCATTAATTACCACATTTATTACCCTCTTCTTACTTTCACGCCGGAGCTGGGTCCTGGATAACATCCAGAGCGAGGCTAACGCGTGTTGTCCATTGTGCAGGAAGGAACGCTTATTTCCTCCGACGCCGTTGATAGAAGTCGATATCCCAAGTCAAGCCGAACAACAGAAATTTGCTTCAACACGGACACAAATATTTTTTCTAACAAGTTTGATTACATGATGTTTTTTGTATGATAAGTGTGCAATATATCTATTTCAAATAAAATAAGTAGCGGTAACTAGTAATTTTAAGATTCATAAAGGTCCATCATGATACTAAAAAATACAACTACAATATAATTCATATCCATATAAAAATTAAAAAAATGAAGAAATTTAACGAATAATTTAAACCTTCCCTAGCTAGAGTTTCTATATATATATATGAGATAGCACCGCCAAACTTGACTTATTCCTTCAACGTGAATGTTAAGTCTTTCCGAATATAGCAAGCGCCATTATAACCTTATGAACTAACGATGCATCCAGACGAAAAGTTCATATTAGGATAAGGTGATAATGGCGGCACCTCAAATATCCCTTTACCGTTACCATCGCCAAAATCCCAGACCGCGGTCCAACTTGACGGCGTTAACGGGACAACACCATTGTCTGACTTAACGCCGTCAAACTCTGCGGTTACAGGTTCAACTTTAGGTTCTTTTCGAACACTCTCTACTTCAATTTCATCGGCAGCCCTTTTTCGGCTTGTTATAGTAACGCCGGGTGGCGGCACTACTGAGTACCCAACTTCTAGCGGGAAATTTAAAATAGCCTTGCTACCGCGCAGCTTAAAGGCTGCGCGGTCATATGCTTTGGCGGCTTCAATAGCAGTATCAAATGTACCTAGCCATACGCGAGTTCCCTTTTTATTAGGGTCGCGTATTTCTGCCGCGAATTTTCCCCAAGGACGTTGCCTTACTCCTCTATAATGCTTACGCTCCTCAAATTCTTCTTGTTTTACCGTTTCTTTCACCACTGTTGGTGGAGGAAACGGTATTGAAATATTTGAAATATTTAAAGAACGTTTTCGTTTTTTAAAGCTACTATTACTACTAGTAGTACTAGTACAGTTACTGTTACTAGTACTTGTTTCGAGATTATGTCCGAAACAAGAATTGTTGGCAAATTCGGTTTTGATGCTATTGTTTTCGAATGAAAGTGAGTATGTTTGAAGGAAAGATTGGTCGTCAATGAGAAGGTGTTGACGAATGAGGTCTAGTGTCGAAGATTCATTAGTGAAAGACATTTTTTTTTGTGTTTGAGATTTGTTGAATTTGAAGTGGAAATTGTAGTATGTGGAGTGTGATTTATATAACGATGAATGAGTGAGAAAATGATTAGTAATTTAGTATGTTTGGGGGCGTTCGTGGATACAGGATGGAAACAACCGTGAATATCGTTGGTCTTGGACTTTCTAGTGTCCTTTATCAACTTGCTATCTAGGAGTAGATTTCTTGTTCTTTGACTTTCTAATCCCCCTTTTTTTTTAAAGAGTTATTATAATTTATATTTTATGAAGTGTAAATACTAAATACTTAAGAGACACTGTGAGTTTGTAAACCCATCATGTTTGATGGGTTTGAGATTTGCCTATTTGTATGGGTTTCGTACTCATATTTCATTTAAAATAAAACGTGCACATCAATCAAACAATTTATTAAGAATAGAATATATTCCTTTATTCTCATTGTCATAAATCAAACTCACCCTTATGATTAATGGCGATGTTTTTCATATATTTATAAATAACTTCACTATGTATAGATTTGTTACAATTTTATAAATTGTTCATCTATACTACATATAATAGAAAAACGGTCAAACTTGAAAATTGAAATGTTAAAAGTCAAGGGTGAGAGAAAATGTATGGTGTAATTAATACTCATATTAAAACACCCACTACTTAAAAGTACAATAGTTTATTCATATTGTACAACCAATTAAAAGCATATCTATTAAATTAAAAACAGTTAATTAAAACACCTCTTACTAAAAGATACAATAAAATTTTCACAAAGTACAATTTAAACAAACTACAACATAATACAAAATATAAAATAATTAAACACACTAATTAATGTTATTTTTAAAACACCATAAAATGAAAAGTACATGTTATTATACACATTATACAAATTAATAAAGCACACAACGCTTCATACAAGATAACAAGTTGATGGTACATATAGTTTTGAAAATCGAACCGGACCAACGGGTTCAACAGGAAACCGGTGTCGTCACCTGTTCGGTTAACCAACAAAAGCCATCCGAAAACGAACCAGAGATGACCCGTTGAAACCGATACAAACTGGTGAATCAGGTCTCATTGAGATCTATTTCTCCGGTTAATTATCACAGGTTACCCGCCGCCGCAACGCGCGGGTACCCTGTTATACTAATTATAAAGGAAAAACCAAAGAGTAAAAAGTGAAAAGTTGAAATTAAAAAAAAGAAATGTTGGAAACATATATTTCATAGAGAAACTATTAATACATATCGAAAACCGGGTTGACCCGGGATGCTTCAAACCCGGTGGGTTGACCCGGTTTAATTTGACCCGTTTTTTACCCAACCCGTCGGGTTGACTCAGGTTAAATCGACCCGTTTTTCGACCGGAACGGCTCAACTGGTTGAACCACCCGGGTCGAACCAGGTTTCAAAATATTATGTTTAATCCCTAAATCTTCATACTTTTATTATTTTTCGTTTATAACTCTTAAACTTTTTTTTTAACACAAAACGACCTGTTGCTATAAAATCTCGTTGCTATGCACGGGCACTCGTCTATATTTTGAACGTACGCAAAACACTTACGACAATATCACATATCGTTAATTGTCTGCCGCTAGGAACCGCTGCTGCTAGGCGCGGGTACTCGTCTAGTTATAACATATGCGTTAAAAGGTGAACAAACAAAACTAAAATTCAGAGTAAAATACACCGTTGGCCCCTAATCTTGTACACACGCATCACGTTGAACCAAAACTTTCCATTTTCATCGCTGGTAGTCCAAAACAGTGTTTTTATAGGCTAAACAAGTCCCTTGACCAGGATTGCTAAAGTCAATGTAACTTTTCTGGTTGTACATCGAGGGTATAATAGACCATTCACAATTATAACATGCATTAGTTAAATCTAACCCAACCAAGTCTAAACCTGTTGTTGTGCGAATGTCTAGGTTAAGGAAGAACTAGGGAAGTACTCAGCCAACATTTCGGGTGTCCCTCACTATGTGGTAGGTGAATCAGAAATTATTTATACTGCAACTTATGAGTTGTGAACTACAAGCTAACTCAATGGGTTTTGTTGCAGATTAATGGAAAGCATCACCTGAGTGGTGGCCAACCTGCAGAAGTATATTCCTTAAAGCTTTTCAAGTTGCTGCAAAATAAATGATTTGCTACTCGCCAATACATAAATGTGTGTAGTATACCACTAAACTTGAATGTTGTCTCATTTGTGCTTATGTACTTGTATATTGTATCATCTTGGTTCCAATAACTTTTAATAAAAAATTGTTTTGCTTCTGATGCTCTTTCAGCTCATGGCATTCGGTGTAAAATTGTATATGCTTATAAAAGAAAAAAAACAATTAAGAATAAAGAGGTCTAAGCCATTTAACATCTTAAAAAACACATTAAATCTTTCAAAACGATATGCGTACAAACAGATACGGATACGATGATGAACATGAGAGCATTTCCCGTGTAACGGACACGTGTTTATGGACCAATCCAACAATTTTTTAAATTAATCGGGTATAATCGGAACATCTCTGAAGAGAACATTAGAAATTACATCGAAGAAATATTCACTAAAAGAAAATTGCAGACAATGCCAGAGCTTATATCGAACAATTTTCAAACTTTTACACATGAAAGACCAATGGCAACATTCGGGCGGGTATTCACAATGAATTTTACAATCCGGTTTCTCAGTTTCTTTACGTATCCATTTATTTTCGGGTTCCATTCCAGCAGGAACACTTCATGTCAATCCTAAATAGTCTCGTCAAATGCCATCACCTACAGGAACCAAAACATCCAAAAAGAACTCCATCAGCTTGCCATCACAGACTATAAATGCACAGTAACCAAACCTAAGTCAACTGAAATATTCATGGTAATAGTATTTTTACAAAGGTACGGGAATAAAGAGCTTCAAGATCTTACTACTTCTAGAAGACTAATAGTGTTTGGTTGGGATAGATTTAACTAAGGCATGTTATAATTGTGAATGATCTATTATACCCTCGATGTACAACCAGAAAGTTACATTAACTTTTGCAATCTTGGTCAAGGGACTTGTTTAGACTATAAAAACACTGTTTTGGACTACCGACGATGAAAATGCCAAGTTTTGGTTCAACGTAATGCGTGTGTACAAGATTAGGGATCAACGGTGTATTCTACTCTAAAATTAATCTAAGAGTTTTAGACTTATTTTTGAAACTCACATTCTGGAGTCTTTGTTGCCCTTAAAACAAACTATGGACTCCTTATGTAAGATTCCTTCAAAAATAGTCATTTGGTATAGCTTTTTGCATCTTATTTTATTGATCCAAAAATGAGTTGTTGCAAATTTGAGGTGTGACTAGCAGCAGGTTAGTGTGAATTTATAATTAGAGTATTTTAGGTAGTGTTTGTTTTTTCAAAAATACTTTTTAACAGCATTTTAATTATACTCATTCAGACGTAGTCAGACGTTTAGGTCATTAAGACTGCTTTTTTTTTTTTTTTTTTTTTTTTTTTTTTTTTTTTTTTTTTTTAATTTCATTCAAAGGCAGTAAGAGTCAATCTGTATTAAGAGCGTTTGTTTTTTTCTTATCATTAAGAGTCAGTAAAAGGAATAAACCTCTTATTGAATTAGATATTGAAGGGGTGTCCCAACACCTCTTAATGTCTTTCATTTTTTTCTTAATTTTATTCTTACCTTTTTTATTTTAATTTATTATCTATTTTTTTAAGATTTTTTTGTTTTGGTGTTTTTTTGTTCAATTTTTTTTTCATTTTTCGTATTAAAATAATCATTGCTTATGGTTTGTTAGATAAAGAATGTATGAAATGATATGTGACAATTCATATTTTTTTCAAATTGAAAGGTTCGGTTTTGGACTCATATATCTCAAGTATGACATGACCCATTTAGTTAATTATTTTGAAAAGTTTGATTTAAACTCTGACACGCTTATTTTTGTCAAATAAACATAAAGATTGCTTGTTTTGTTTAAACTACTTTATGTTGTTTTTCATATTTAATAAAGTTTATTTTTTTTGCGAATGCAATCTTTTTATATTTAAATTGTAAAAACTGATAGTTCAATAAATATAGACATTTTTACAAAAATAAACAGTTTTATTTGAATCAAATTCAGATTTGTCAACCACTTATTTAGATTAAGATAGAAATCAGGTTCAGATTTTTCTACCATATACTCAGATTCAAATGTGTACGTACATCAGATTAAGATTTAGAGCCTCTGTAACACGAAGCTTTATTTAAATGCCATTGTCCTATTTTACTATGATAATTTCTAGCTCTGTCTAATTAGCCAGACACTTTTAAGGAAAATAAAACCTCATCTTCCGGTACGTGTATGTTATCAATTTCAACTCTAGTTTCAGCATGTTTCGTCAAACACTTTTGAAATTAGTCTTAAACAGGGGCAATGTAATACTACCTCCGTCCCGCAAAAACTGTCCATTTTAACTTTTTTAGGTTATTCTTTTACAACTTTGACCTTAAATATTATCGTTTACATTGTACAACACTTGATAAAAAAAAATATGAATAGATTGAGATTTAAATGTATGTTCATTTGTATGATTTTCATAAAATATTATATAACGCAAACAAAAATATTTAAGGTCAAAATTGAAAAAGAAAGACTCAAAATAGTCAAACTGAACAATTTTTATGGGACGGAGGGAGTATAATTTAACTTAGAAATTAATGTAGTAAATCCTTACAAAATCATGCTAGATTGTTTAAATATATAAAATGGATTTTATATGTTACCTCTTACCATTATTGGTCTTCGAACTTTGAACATAATTAAATTACTACGTAATTAAATTTGTTCATGCATACGTTTTGTCGTTTACAGGCCAGCACTTGTTTTAATTTGGTTTTGCTTCCCATGCAACTTGTTCCTTACGTACGTATCTATCTTCCATTATTTAATTTTTGTATATTATCAATTAAATAAATTCTTTCAATAACCATACAATGTATATTGTAGCTAAGACTTAAGAATGATGGTGATACTGGCTGTGAAGACTCTAAACTTTCAAGTTTTAAGTACACACGATTCATTATATAGAAGATAAAATTACGGTAGATGTTGTGTCGCCGTATTGGTACCCTAAAATTCACTAAATGATGCATTTACCGTATCTTCAAATGTGGAATAAGGGTCGCACAACAGCCTAACGTGCCCATGCGACCTGCACATAAATAAATAGGAGACAAAAAGATAATAAGAAACCAATATATATATATATATATATATATATATATATATATATATATATATATGTATGTATATCTTTTATCGTAGTTTTGGCTTATAACATCATCTTTTCTTTTTTCTGTTGAAGTTTAACATATTAACATATTAACATATTAATATAAACATAATCAATCACAACTACGTAGTGAATTAAGAGCTCTTGGACATCTGCAACACTTAGAAAACCAGAGGGGGTGATGTGTTCCGTATCAGCGGGTGGTTTTTGTCCCCCTGAGTCTTTGTCCTCCAAAGACCCTTCAGACACTGGTGGGTGTTTCACAGTGTCTTCTCTAGGGTCAGGATTGGTGATAAGTTACATATCAGCGGGGGTTTTGGATCCCTCTGAGTCTTTGTCCCTTATTGCCCCTTCAAGCACTGGTGGGAGATTCCCAGTACTATCCTTAGGGACAGCGGCACTGAGATCCCTATCAGCGGATTGCTTGTTTCCCCCTGAGTCTTTGGGATCAATGTTGGTGCCCGCAGACAAAAGCTGTGATTTGCAAATGTCCTCATCAGGAAATGTGGAAGGCGCTCCCCTACCAGTGGGTTGTATGTTTCCCTCTATATCTTGGGGAGTAGTAGTTGGGACCAAGGGCACTGATTGTGATTTGTCAGTGTCCTTCGTTGTCACCAGCGGTTGTGTTGCTTGGTCACCCTTTGGTGTCTTATCAGTCTGGGGCTTCTTTTGCCTTTTGGGTTGTGTTCCAGAAGCCTCAGGGCCCTGAGACTTGGGTTTGGTCTTAATCCTAGTCTGAGACTTCCCTTTTCTCTTTTTAGGAGTAGGTTTTGGAGACACTGATTCCCTCTAGTTATTTACAACAACCATATGGGCCGTCAATTCAATTTCAATGACTAAGGATGGGTTCTTTGAAAAATTTGATGGACTTAGGGTGGCAGGTAAAGTGCTAAAGTGATAATCTTAAGTATAATTACATCCCAGTAACTCTTGCAAAGCACAAGAGACAAACCTAGGGTATGAAACGTATGTTAATACAAATATCGTCATTAAACGTTATTTATATTTTATGATCTTTACCTAAGTTTTGTTAACGACAAAAGTAAATTTAATTTTTATAAAGCTTAAAGGTTGTCAAGTTTGATAGATATTAAAACAAGCTTTTAAAATAATATCTTCATCACTCAAGCATTTACATTTTGATTAATCATATTATTGATATGAATCTAAACCATAATGTATGTGAACATTTTTAGATCAAGCATGTTTTAGTTTCTTAAAACAAAACATTATATATGTATTTACATTTTAACATATTTCTAAAAAATAAAAAACAACACATGACATCATTAGTGCATCATTGAAATCTCCAGAAGATTTCACTAGATATTTTGTGTAGATTTAGACTCTACATATCTTACACAATCTTGGATAGATATGGTTGACTTTGGTAATATTTTGGTGATCTTGCTGTCAGACCCCGGCGGTACCAAAATTTTACACGGGCGGAACCCTTTTGAGGGATCCGTGGTCCGTGGTGCCTGCTGATCATTTTGGCTATAAATAGCAAAGCCAAACCAAGTTGTTCTCATCCCTTTCTAGCATATTCACATACATTCCTTCTCTTTAACATTTCTAACTCAGTTTCATATCATTATAGTGATCCTCTTTTGTAGCAAAGAAGATCAAGGCATATTCAGGCTTCAACAAATAGTTAAAAGTCTTGTTTATTTGTTGTTGTATGATCTTGTGTTGATTCATACATCATTGTTGTATCAAACCATCATAATCTTGTGAGTGTAAGTGGTTAGTATTTTAGTCCTTAAAATACATTGTGTGTGGGAGTGGTTGTACCCTTGAAAAGAACTCGACATCTAGCTTAGTGTCGGAAATAGTGTGTAAGCGAAGTGTAAAGGTTTCTCCGCCGGTGAAAGGAGCTTGTTGACTAGTGAAGTTAAACTTTCGTGTGTGAGACTCGGGGAGTGGAGTAGGGCAAGGAAAAAGAGTCCTTGTAGACCGAACCACTATAAACAACTTGTCGTGGTTTGATTGTTTCTTTTCTTATCTACTCTTTATATATATTGCTTGCATATTGATTATCATTCACTAACATATCTAAGATCAATATCAATTGATCTTTCAATAAGTTTCAAAACAAAGTTTTTAATCGGTAAACTATTCAACCCCCTTCTAGTTTTCCATAATTGGTACCAGAGCCTCGTTGCTCAAGAATTTCTAAAATATATTGTATTTTATAAACTTGAAACAATCCATGGATTTTGAAAACTTTAAAAAAGGGCAATCTATGCAAAGACCACCACTCTTTGAAACCAATGGATTTATCTATTGGAAAAACCGTTTTGAAACATATGTAAAATCAAATGATATAGATCTTTGGTTTTTTTAAATTAAAGGAGACTTTAGTTCTACAACAAAAGATATTTCTGTTGATGATCAAAAGAAATTAATAGCTAAAAATAATGAAGCTAAAATGATGCTTTATAATGCTTTGACTAGAAAAGAATATGAAAGAATTTTTATGTGTTTAACCGCTAAAGACATTTGGGAATCTTTGATTATTACACATCAAGGAAATTCACAAGTCAAGAATAACAAAATTGATCTTCTTGTTCAACAATATGAACAATTTGTTATCCCTGAAGATGAAACCATTGATTGTGGTTTTGCTCGCTTTAATGCTATTATTACATCTCTTAAAGCACTTGATGAATCTTTTCGTAGTAAGAACTTTGTCAGGTAATTTCTTAGAGCACTCCGTCCGAAGTGGAGAGCTAAAGTGACGGCTATTGAGGAATCAAAATATCTCTCAAAAATATCACTAGACGAGCTATTCGGAAACCTCAAAGTACACGAAATGGTGATGGAGAAAGATTCGGAAATCATCAAAGGAAAAAGAGAGAAAGTCAAATCCGTTGCTCTAAAGGCAATAACGGAATCAAGTGATGACGACGAATCTTGCTCCGGTAGTAAAGATGAGGAGTATGCCATGGCCGTTAGAGATTTCAAAAAGTGCTTTAGAAGAAGAGCAAAGTTTGTAAGGCAACCTCGAGAAGAAAAGAAGCCATTCCGAAAAGACCGGGATAACAAAAAGGGTAAAGGTGAAAGAAAGTGTTTTAGATGCAGTGATGCAAGCCATCTAATAGGAGATTGTCCCAAGCCACCTAAAAGAAAAACTCAACGAGATTTTGTAAGTGGTGCTTTGAGTGATAGTGAGTGATTGTACAATAATATGCACATACCAGGCCGTCAATGGTGATTAACGGAGTTAGGGGTGATGGTGGTGATGCCGAGTGCAAGATAACCTGAAAATAAGAAATAGAAGACACTACGTTAGACGGAGCGCGGGGGGAAGCCCCCGCGAACCGCCTCCAGTGTGAGAATCAGTCATGGTGATTATGTCATGAAAGTATTGAGGTGTAGAAGATGAGATCTCCTGGGTTAAGTTAGGTTACATACCTCTGTGATGACTTCCTTATTTATAGGCATAATAAGCTGATGGAGCAGTTACATAGGGTGTGTGGAGGCAGTTGGAGAGGTCATGGCAGTTACAAAGGGTCATGGCTAAGATCATGGTTGTTGACCAGTTCTGTTTGACCAGATCTTATTTGACCAGTTCTATTTGACCAGCTCGATCATACCCACGTTCATAGGTAGAGAGGCTATGACCTTTAGGCTTCGACCCTTGTCGGAGGGGGCTCCGAACAGTGATGGAGGCCAGGCTCCGAACAGTGACGGAGGCCAGACTCCGAACAGTGACAGAGGCCAGGCTTCGAACAGTGATGGAGGCCAGAGACCAGGCTCCGAACAGTGACGGAGGCCAGGCTCCGAACAGTGACGGAGGCCAGGCTCCGAACTGTGACGGAGGCCTTGACGGTAGCCATTGTGAATGACTTTACGCCAACCTTATGTGTAGGACAAAGGCGTAGGCTTCGTCCTTTAGGAGGGTACATCTTACCCTTTGTACAAATGGTAAGCTAAGTACCAGAGTGACGATAACGTTCATTAGCAGAGTGGAGGGTACGTCATCAAGCCCCCCCAGTCTAATGTTATGCATGCGAAGAGTGCATGGCTTTAGACTTATCATTGCTTTTGTAAAATCAAATATAAAAGTAGCTATACTTGTTTTTAATAGTCCACATTTGACTCTATCATGGTGGATACCTCATTAAGCCCCCCAGTCTAATGTTATGACTTCGTAGGAGGCATGGGATTAGACTTAAATAGTCCAGAAACCCTTTGTTCATACGTTGCGTTGTCGAAAGGTACCAAGGTTTGCGTACAAACTTGGATTTGTTTTGTAATGCATGCCATAATGGCATATTATAGCACATGTTAGGCTCTAGTAGGCTCCTGCACCTGATGCAAGGATGATGGGGATGTCCCATGATTTTAGGTAACCGCTTGGTTAATGTCCCACGATCCCTATCTTGCCGGAAAAGCCTTGATAGGGTTGTGAGCGTAGGTTTGACTTGGTCTTATGAAACCTTTGCATTAATATCTTCGAAGAGCATACCCCGAAGGATTTAGGCCTTCGATTGGCGGATTTCCAACTGGTAACCATATCATAGATGAATGGTTTTACGCCAAAGAAGATTTTTGGAGGTTTGCCAAGTATGTCAGAATGTAGCTCCGAAGTGAGTATGAAGGGGAGACCTTCAAATTGAATGGAGGGTATATCATCAAGCCCCTCGGTCGAAGTGATGCATACACTTTGAATGTAATGCTTTTGACTTAAAAGAAATACTTCCTTGTGATAAATCGAACAAGGATTAAGTAATATAGACCTCGAAGGTCGTATATACGTGCATGAAGCTTATGAGCTTCATTGAAATAAAGTAGTAGTCCTTAGACAATTTACTTTCTGTTATCTAGGCTGCGGCCTGTTTTAGACTAGTTAGACTAGTCAGTAATCTACATTGAAGCCACTGGGGCTCGAATTTTGCCATGTGTGATTCTTCTCTTTTTATTTTTACTTGCGTAAAAAATATTTTTTACAACCTAAGGCGTATGGTAGATGCATAGCCTCATTGTGTGTAGTTACTTCACCAAGAATATTAGCAATCGTATAATTTAACTGCTGACAGAGGGTCGCGACCCACTCCGTCTTGATCCTTTGGGCAGCGAAAGGCTTAAAATACCTTAAGGCCATATAGGAAAGTTAATGTGAAGTTGAGATGGATGTTATGCATATGAGCAAGACATGTTGTTTAGTCTTTGTACATCCCTTCGACATTGAAACTTATAAAGCAACTTGGTGGGCAAATCTTTGTTGTATTGAACGAAAAAAGAGATTTGAGGGAAATGTGTTATTATCATTAAGTGGGCAGGGAGGATTACATCATTTTAAGAAATGAATACTAGACGCCTACCATTAATGCTGCTTTCCCCAAGTGAGAAGAATGCAAAACATTGATTGAAAACAAAATAAGATAAGTTTTACATCTATGAGGTTATGTAATTATATTGGCAGAGTCGAGGCTCTGTAATTGTGTCTACATATATACATAAATCATGTGAACAGAGGCTATGCTCTGTAATCGTCTCGACAGAGACACCTATATATTATGTGAACAGAGCCGAAGCTCTGTAATCGTGTCGAAGGAGACACTTATGAATCAGAGGCTATGCTCTATAGTTGTGTCGACTGAGGCTTATGTCAGCATATGTAATGCTCCGTAGTCATATCGACAGAGGCTTGTGTCAACATATGTGATGCTCTAACAGAGGTTCTAGGAACGTAGGGTATCCTCTGTCAATGTTGTACGATCTCTAATGATCATTGTGTCATAAGCAAAGGCTCAATAAAAGATGGTTTATAGTGCTCTTAATAAACATCAAAAGTTTCATATGTAGATAATCTGATTTGTAGTGAAACAGAGGCAATATAGCGTATTAGTTTCGTAGAAAACATACCAGATTGACAAAGGGTATCCTCCGTCATTAATGTACGGTCTCTGTTCACCTTGTGGTAAACATTTTGTGAAGGAAGGTTCTGGCCTTGCTTGAGTGTACCATTATGTGCCCCAACTCCTTAAATGAATCCGTGCGAAGGTTACAACGAAGGTTTCCATAGAGACTGGAACAGAGATCTAGTGATTTCAAGCCTTCTTCTTAGGAAAACCCATGACGAAGACTGCAACAGAGACTTCTTCTCAAAATGAACCCGAACAGAGGCTCCTATGAAGGTTATTGAACCTTCTCTCCAAAACAGACCATAACAGAGGTTGCTACAAAGACTGCAACGGAGGCTCTTAAGAAGGTTGTTGATTTTGACACTTCTTCATAAAACGAACCCAAACAGAGGCTGCTACGGAGTATGCAACGGAGGCTCCTACGAAGGTTATTGAGTTTGAACCTTCTTTATAAAACGAACCCAAACAGAGGATGCTACGGAGTCTGCAAGGGAGGCTCCGACGAAGGTTATTGAGTTTGAGCCTTCTTTATAAAACGAACCCAAACAGAGGATGCTACGGAGTCTGCAACGGAGGCTCCGACGAAGGTTATTGAGTTTGAACCTTCTTTATAAAACGAACCCAAACAGAGGCTGCTACGGAGTCTGTAACGGAGGCTCCGACGAAGGTTATTGAGTTTGAACCTTCTTTATAAAACGAACCCAAACAGAGGCTGCTACGGAGTCTGCAACGGAGGCTCCGAAGAAGGTTATTGAGTTTGAACCTTCTTTATAAAACGAACCCAAACAGAGGCTGCTACGGAGTCTGCAACGGAGGCTCTGACGAAGGTTATTGAGTTTGAACCTTCTTTATAAAACGAACCCAAACAGAGGCTGCTATGGAGTCTGCAACGGAGGCTCCGACGAAGTTTATTGAGTTTGAACCTTCTTTATAAAACGAACCCAAACAGAGGATGCTACGGAGTCTGCAACGGAGGCTCCGACGAAGGTTATTGAGTTTGAACCTTCTTTATAAAACGAACCCAAACAGAGGATGCTACGGAGTCTGCAACGGAGGCTCCAACGAAGGTTATTGAGTTTGAACCTTCTTTATAAAACGAACCCAAACAGAGGCTGCTACGGAGTCTGCAACGGAGGCTCCGACGAAGGTTATTGAGTTTGAACCTTCTTTATAAAACGAACCCAAACAGAGGCTGCTACGAAGACTGCAACGGAGGCTCCTACGAAGATAACAGAGGCCGTAATAGAGACTGCTTCGTTTAAACCCGACGGAGGCTGTTGAAATGGTAAACGTAAAGTTTGTGGTCGGTGGAAAATCTCGTGATGTGAGATAAAAGTGGAGATTTCAGTGGTGCTACCATGTGGTAACAAGGATGTAGGGAATTACGGTTGAATTCGACCGTTATTTATGGAAAACGGTTATTTGACTCGGAAAACGAGACTTATTGTTGCGGGTCCCACGGATGGCGCCACTGATTGTACAATAATATGCACATACCAGGCCGTCAATGGTGATTAACGGAGTTAGGGGGTGATGGTGGTGATGCCGAGTGCAAGATAACCTGAAAATAAGAAATAGAAGACACTACGTTAGACGGAGCGCGGGGGGAAGCCCCCGCGAACCGCCTCCAGTGTGAGAATCAGTCATGGTGATTATGTCATGAAAGTATTGAGGTGTAGAAGATGAGATCTCCTGGGTTAAGTTAGGTTACATACCTCTGTGATAACTTCCTTATTTATAGGCATAATAAGCTGATGGAGCAGTTACAGAGGGTGTGTGGAGGCAGTTGGAGAGGTCATGGCAGTTACAGAGGGTCATGGCTAAGATCATGGTTGTTCACCAGTTCTGTTTGACCAGATCTTATTTGACCAGTTCTGTTTGACCAGCTCGATCATACCCACGTTCATAGGTAGAGAGGCTATGACCTTTAGGCTTCGACCCTTGTCGGAGGGGGCTCCGAACAGTGATGGAGGCCAGGCTCCGAACAGTGACGGAGGCCAGACTCCGAACAGTGACAGAGGCCAGGCTTCGAACAGTGATGGAGGCCAGAGACCAGGCTCCGAACAGTGACGGAGGCCAGGCTCCGAACAGTGACGGAGGCCAGGATCCGAACTGTGACGGAGGCCTTGACGGTAGCCATTGTGAATGACTTTACGCCAACATTATGTGTAGGACAAAGGCGTAGGCTTTGTCCTTTAGGAGGGTACATCTTACCCGTTGTACAAATGGTAAGCTAAGTACCAGAGTGACGGTAACGTTCATTAGCAGAGTGGAGGGTACGTCATCAGTGAGGATGATGAAGAATCAAGCAAGGATGAGATCGCTCTAATGGCACATGAATCAAACGAGGTACATTCCGACTCATCTTATTCTTCTATTGATGATGACACTTTGCAAAAACAATATAATCAATTGTGTGAGCTAGTTTAAAAATCATAACTAAAAATAAGTTTTTAAAGACTAAAAAGGAATTTTTAGAAAATGAAGTCTATGAGTTAAAAGAAAAGGAAAAACGATTAGAAAAGGGAAAAGCAAATGACGATGGTTGCAAATCATGTCAAGAGCTTAGTCTTGAAATAGAAAAACTAAAGCTCACACAAGAAGTTCTAATCGAACATAATTCTAAATTTAAAAGGTTTAACAAAAATATTGCTGCTGCCGATGAAATAGTTAGAATTCAAAAAACACCAGGAAACATGAATGGACTAGGATTTAATGAAGTATTAATGCCAAAGAGTCAAACCAAAATGGTCGAAAAAGACAAACAAAATGTCAAAACTGCTGTTGTACATTTTGGTGTCGTGGGGACTGCAGCAGGACAAAATGTTTGTAATACGGACCGTAGTGAATTTGTCAAAGTAACTAAGAAAACCAAGGATAATGTTAAACTAAAACCTGTTGTTACATCAGGAGTAGGACTTGCTAGAAATGAATTTAGATCTAAAACTATTCAACAACGGTCTAAAACACCTATTGCCAAACGCCCCTTTTCTAAGAGCAACCACAACATACAACCCAAAAATATGGTTCCGTCCGTTGTACAGTTTGGTGCCGTGAGGACTGCAGCAGGACAAAATGTTTGTAATACGGACCGCAGTGAATTTGTCAAAGTAACTAAGAAAACCAAGGATAATGTTAAACTAAAACCTGTTGTTACATCAGGAGTAGGACTTGCTAGAAATGAATTTAGATCTAAAACTATTCAACAACGGTCTAAAACACCTATTGCAAAACGCCCCTTTTCTAAGAGCAACCACAACATACAACCCAACTATCAACATATCGGTTGGAATCAAAACTTCCCTAGACCATATCAAACTCCAGATTACATGCCATGGAACCCTTACCCATCGTTTCCATATATGAACCAAGTAAATGGTATGTTTAACCCAAATGGACCCATGAGATATTGGGGACCAAACGCATGATTTATTTGTGTCTTTGGTATGCTTGAAAGTTGGATTAGAACCTGATGAATGGATAAAAGATAGTGGATGCTCACGACACATGACGGGCAACAAAAACCTCTTCTCTAATACCAAGAGTATGACGGAGGTAATGTCACGTTTGGTAGCAATCTCAAAAGCAAAATCATTGGCAAAGGTACGATCGCTCATAACTCCCTAACTATTGAAAATATTGCTCATGTCGATAGGTTAGGATTTAACCTACTTTAGCCAATTATGTGATAAAAAATATAAAGTACTATTTGAAGAAAATGGTAGTAAAATACTAAAAGATGGTATCACCATAGCTAAAGGAGTTAGGAAAAATAACATATATGTCATGAAAATAGATAAAACATCTAATGACAAACTTTGTCTAACAACCTTAGGTGATAACTCAACTCTTTGGCATAGACGCTTAGGTCACGCTAATATGAGACTTATCCAAAACCTATCTTCAAAAGAGCTAGTTAGAAATTTACCAAAAATGAAATATGACCAACACTTCTGCGACGCTTGCAAAATTGATAAAACTGAAATAGTAGCCACAAGGCTAAAAACATGGTGTCCACATCTAAGTGTATAGAACTTATGCATATGGACTTGTTTGGTCCATCCGCTATAAGAAGCTATGGAGGCAACTTATACACTTTGGTCATAGTAGATGATTACTCAAGATTTACTTGGACATTTTTTTTAAAACTAAAAATGAAGCTTTTGATAAATTTGAAAATCTTAGCAAGAAAATTCAAAATAAACTAGGTGTTAACATTGTGTCGATCCGAACGGATCATGGTCGTGAATTTGACAATGAAACACAATTTGGAAACATTTGTGATACAAATGGTATAACACATAACTTCTCGGCTCCTCGAACACCACAATCTAATGGAGTTGTAGATCGCAAAAATAGAACCATTCATGAAATGAGTAGAACAATGCTTAATGAACAAAACATTAATCAAAACGTTTTGGTGTAACGCCGTTGACACTTCTACATATATTTTAAATAGAGTCTTAATACGTTCTTTCCTAAACAAAACACCATATGAATTATATTGATGCAGGTTTTATTGACCAGGTTTTAATATTTATAATGTCTCGTTATACCTATGGTCTACCCTAATGCACTAACCGGCAGTGTACCCGGTCGTGTGTAGTGTAGTATTCGGTAAAACCGAGGTCATCCCAAGAGCTATGTGTGTTAGATTATTACTAAGTCTAGGTGTCACAGATTTAATATGATTTCGATAAGGAATTAATTAACTGCTAAGGGGGTGTTTGTCTTTGCGTTTTGGAGTAGATTATTAGATTATCACATTTTGAAAACGTGATAATTTATTTAAAAGTGTTTGGATGACTTAAATCAAAACTTGATTATTTACTTTTTTTCTTCTTGAAACGACGTTTTGAAAAAGTAACATAGGGGCTGAAGTTGTGAAACGTCATTTTGGAAACTCCCTTTTTTAAAAACGTGATTTTAAATAAGCAAACACAAACACCCCCTAAAGCAGATAAAAGCAAATAAAGGCAAGGGTTAAATCAATAGAGGAGAGTGGTGCTAACCTAGTTAATCATCCTAGCTAGTAATGTCTACGTCTAATTACTTCCAATTACTTCAGGTGGGGTCAAAGTTGAGAGGACATCATTTGGTCAATTCGCCCCAACCTATCAGCAAAGATGCCACCAGTGGAGAAGTCAGGTGTCCCCTCATAAGTCCAGTTGTTCCTGGTCCCCTAAGCTGAGTCATTAAGTACCGCTACATGCTAGACTTATAATAGTGAGTGACCGGGCGTTAGCAACTTAAACACTCACCCCTTAATTCTTAAGTTCATCCAAACGGTAGGTGATCAGTTGGTCAAATCGCACAAGTAGAAAGGGTCGGCAGTTGGTCATATCTTGCCCTTCCCGTCTCAATCTACTCACTTAGGGTCAGTTGGTTATATCTCCTAAGCAACTAGCCTCTACCGCTATTCAAAACTCCCGAAACAAGGGTAGCTACCAATAAACTATGCATGCATACACTTAGAAATAATTATACGAAAGTAATGTAAACGCAAACAAAACAATTAAGGAATCATAACTGGGCCAGCACCAAGAGGTGATTAGCCGCTCATTTTAACCATACAAATCAATTCAATATTCAATGTTACGAAATACATAAATCGAAAGTAAAGAAAAGATAAAAAGATAATGCTTATCGTAGGGGAGTAATTTCTCCCTTGGAGACAGCTCCGTATGCTTCTCTAGACCTGCCTTTGGCTTCTTCCCACGTTCTTTGGTTGTGGTGTGAGGAATGAGATGATTTGAAATGCTGGAAATCGTGGGGTATTTATAGGCCAGATCTGGGTTACGGCGTAACTAATATAATAGTTATGCCGTAATCTTCTATTTCTTCGTAATTTACACTAGATCTGCTGGTTACGGCGTAACCTTATAAGTGGTTACGCCGTATCTTCAATATTTCTTGGTTACGCCGTAGTTTAAACAAGAGTTACGGCGTATTTATCAGCGGCGTGGAACCTCATTTGACCTAATATGGTTACGTCGTAGTCTTTTGTGAGTGTTACGCCGTAATCTTCTGATGAGTTGGCTTTCTGAGTCACGCTTTAGTTACAGCGTAATGTGAGAGATGAGTTACGCCGTAAATTCTTCAAAGTGAGCATACTCTAATAAATCTTTGATAATTCTCCAATTCCGCGTCTCTTTAGCTCTAATGCTCGTAATTTACCTGAAAGTGGAAAACAATGGAAAACAAGCGCAAATCCATATAAATGATATAAATTACAAGCATTATCGGGGGAAATTGACACTTAATATTCAGGACTATTTGATGTTTTCAAATATCCCCCCACTTGAACTCTACTTGCCCTCAAGTAGACCTTATTAGAAAGATTCCTAAAAAGATATCTCCCGTAACCTGGAAAATATAAGTTTACAAATCCCTTATGCTAGAATAAAACAAAGCCGAACACCTCACGAAATGGGAACGAAACACTCAAATCTCTCAACAATTCTAAGTGTGAATTTTGGGGTGATCACTCAATCGCACAGTCATAGCATGTATTCTATCATAAGCTTGGCGGTTACACAAATCTCCACCACTAGAGTTAAGGGCTAAACAATTCTCGAAGGCAATATGGGTAGACATGACAATGTTTAAGGGGGTGACTCGTCATTACTAACATGTCACGGCGAAGTGGACAAAATCAATGATACATGACCAAATCCATGGCCAATACACCAAATGTTGCTCCGCTGCATCACCTAGACATGCTTCAAGACTAAAGGGTAGGATAAGACATGGGATATATAAATGGTGTAAAATAAAAATCAAGCAGGTAGTCTAAATCTATAATCAAGTCATCACCACTTACCGTCCGCCCAAAGTTCAAGCTTTGAAGTCAAAAAACCGGATCATGAAATACTAGGTAGATGTGTCATTAGAGGACATCATGATGGGCACACTACCTTTTCTCCAAGTGTTGGCATAATTACCAACTCCAATCTTCGAATGTGACCGAGGTGGCCTCCTCGATACTAAATCTATATAAAGCTCATAACATAGTGCTTATAACATTGCACTTTACTAAATAACATAACAAACTTTTTTTTTTTTTTTGACATAACAATAACAACAAAACATAATATCCCTCCACTTGAGATGAACAATGGGAATTTGGGGGGTCTTCAATGATCTTCAAGAATATGTCGTCGACGAAAGTGTGATTTCTGAATCTTTCCACTTGAACCTTGAACTTAGGCAAATGATGACTTCCCAATCACAAATAAAGACTACAGGGTAGGTTAAGGTGTATAGGTGTATCGAAACAATATATTGGGTTAACAAAATGAAAGGAATGGCACAGATGGGTATATCTAGGGGTATCTTGCACTAAAGGTGAGTGCAACAAAAGGGTTTCACATGGGGGTCGAGAAGTCGAGGTGACTAATCGATAGACACACAATGGTAGGCTATTTGGGTGGTAATCCTATAATATTTCCTTCTTAAACTGAAAAGTCCAAATACATCGAGCTAACTCAACATACCTCGTCTATGGTCTCGAAATGATGCAAAGGCCAAGTTCTAAAGTTTACAAGCGACCGGCACACTCATAATTTGGTGGATTTGGGGTAAAATATTGAAAACGGATAAGGCTAATCTCACCATATAATATCAATGGTTGTATGTGCTCGGCTAAGGTCTAATCTAGTTAGGTTAAGAAAAACATGTCAAAATTTTTAAAATGGCATAATTTTTCAAAATAAACTAGAAAAACGAGGGCAACATAAAGTTCAAGAGATAATTCAACTCCCGTCCCCCTACTTGAATTTTACAAAGTCCCTTTTGTACTAAGCGTTAAATAAAGGTGAAGAGAAAAGTAGAGTTAGAGCGAGAACTTCCCTGAAATTTACACCAAAAAGAAAGGCCCACGAAAAAGAGACGTGCCTTCGTATAAGCATCCATGAACAAACTTCAATCCCTGAAATCACACTTCCGACAAGCATAATTCTAAAAAAAATTGAAAATTAAGAAACAAACCTAACTCACTTTTGTAGGAATCACGGTTACATTTAGCATATGCAACAAGCCTTTTAAACCACTTGGTGTCCCAAGAGGACGAGTGAAGTCTCGTGAGGGTTTACAGGGAACACACCCACAAAGTTCATTTAAAATACAAATACAAGGCTATTGCGTTTTAAAATGAAAGAAGGAAAGCATAGGAAAGTTACGTCATAACTCCTTGAGAGAGTTACGCCGTAACTGGCAAAACCAGGCATACGCTGTAAGAGTGTAGCTACGGCGTAACCACGGATATGGTATTACGCCGTAATCGGTAATGCATCTGAAATTCTGCTGCAAGGGGTAGGTTACGGCGTAACCACTGAGATGAGTTACACCGTAACTATGGTCAGATCAGCAAGCTGCAGCAGCAATCACTCCAAGTTTCCTGCAAAAATGGTTAAAAACATGTAGTATCGTATATTTTATGTTGTTTAGATGATTCGGGTGGTCTAGGATTATGATTAAACAAGAGAGCCATGTTTAGAGAGATGAAGAGATGAGAGGGTGATTCTAGAGAGATAAACAAAAAGAGAAAGGTTAGATTATCAAAGAAGCACCACCCTTCCCTTAGTGGGAAGGGTATTTATAGTTATAAACTAAACGCCCTCCTGTCGGGCTGTGGATCAGGCATACAATGGGTAAAGACCCATCCTTTCTCCACGGTGTTGCTATAAACTAATCTACACTACTAACTAACTAATTAACTACTAAATAATGTAAATAACGACGTGTCTACGAGCTAACATATGCTAGACCATAATTGGGGTGACCGACACTTTCACATGGAATTTCTAATTCCTAACTGTAAGCTCCCGGAAAATTTCAATGTACTTAACGCTTTAATCAGGAATTAAACACGATCTATTTCGTCATGAAATTTCTAAACATCACATTTGCATATCATTTGGCATATGCATGATCAACGCAGCTTGAGCGTTCATAAACTATACCGTTGTGATCAGAATAAATTTCCCCACTATCCTGATAATCCTAAAATACGTAACGGATACGTAAAAATTTGTAAAAAATTACAAATTTAATTATAATAAAAATATATAAAATTCGTATTGGGCCTCGGAACCCATTGGACTTTATACCACCTCGTAACCCAACTCAACTCGTTAATGGGCCTGATAACCGGATCAAGCCCACACCATTTTTGCTCTTGGGCCTCGCTACCCTCTCGAGCCCAACACGTTTGGCATTCCTTTGGGCCTAGCACTATACAAGATCCACGAAACAAGCTAGCCACCCAAATCCCCTCTTGGGCCTAGCTGCCGAGCCCAACTCACCCTTTATATGTGATATGGATTTCATTTTTTTTCTACCCAACGCAAGTCATGCCCAACACCACCTATAATTAGTATATGTATATAACCAATATAAGGAACTAGTGCTCCATGTAATGTGTATCATTGGAACCAAACTAGAAGAACACAAAATACATCTTTGGCAACTAAAGCAAGTATGTGTATAGGATCAAGGAGACATAAGACCAACTTTAAGCTACCCTAACCTATTATTAAATTTCTCTAAACCACCAAAACCCATTGACCATCTTTGAGACTTTGTAAACCATTGTGTAATATGTCCTATGTACAAAAATGTGAGACATAAGCATGCCACGATTTTGGCTGCCACACTTGCACGCTCCAAGTAACAAACACACATGTCTAAAACTAGTCTTGGAACTTGGAAGAACAATATATAATAATCCCAAAGCCATAACTTGTCTTCCTATAAGAAAGCTATCCTCAAACAAGTAAAGTCACACACTTAGACAAATTTTCACAATCAAAACCCACGAGTAACTTCACTCATTCTTGTCAAAGGAGAACTAGGGAAAAACGCAAGTATTTTGGGGCACTAACGCTAGGAGTAAAGGAAGCAATAAAAACGTTGGGGTTAGTGTCGAATAGTAGGACATTATAAGGAGAACAAGGAGCACTCACATTCATTCTTCACGATCACTCATATTCACCACTCTTTAAGAGTGTAGTAAGTTATCTTAACTCACTCTTCTTAGCTTATGCATGTATATTACACGTTAGAATAGTTGATTTCACCTATTAACTAGTTAAACCTTATGATTATACGCGTGTAAAAATGGAAAATGTTACATTAGACCACACCAACACCTAAACACGACGTACATTCACTCAATAGTTACACTCTAGAACGGTTAAACATGTCGAACAAGTCACAAAGTGTGTAGCAAAACCTATAGAAACCATCGTACCCCTTAAAATTCATACGCCAAGACAAACGGGCCTAAAGCCCAGTTACCGAGCCCAATAAGTCCAAGCAAAGCCCAACGAGAGTCCAACCCGACCCAATAAGTTGAAAATAAGCCAATAAGCACTAATTATGAGCTAAAAATAAGCTGAGAACATTTTTGCAAAGTTTCGTTTTATAAAAATGATTTTCGGATGTAATTTGCAAACACGTAGAACTTAGGGTCAAAAATGGAAGTTTTTCAAATGTTAAGGGGAAGAAAATATATAAGATAAGTACATTACGAAAGTCTAAGGACTAGAAATGCCTATTTCGAAAATACATGGGAAACATGCACGTGTGCATGTGCACATGAAAACCACAAGGACCGAATGTGTAATTAGCCTAAACTAGTTATAATTAAAGTTTAGGGTGAAAAGTGTCAAGTTGGAAAACAAAGGTTTAAAGCATATAAAATGAACCTAGAGGGCTGATTTTGTAAATTCAGTTTTACCAAGGGTTAAAGTTGTCATTTCTGAAAGTTTTGGTATAAAATATAATTCGGGTGGAAAGTGTCATTTTCTAAAAGTCCAAGGACTAAACTCGTACTTTTTGTAACTCGAGGATAAAAAGTGTAAATTCGGGAAAAGTTTAGAAAAACTTATAAACCCATCCTAATTACGTAAAAACAAGTATTTTGATCTTATGAGTATTTTATTTCGGATAACGTTAAAGGTATTACTTATATATATATATATATATATATATATATATATATATATATATATATATATATATATATATATATATATATTATAAGATTATAATTATATATATATCAAATCCGATAAAACACACGGGGAATTCATTCAAATACGCTAAAATACTCAACAAATCTATTAAGATCACAACGGGAAAACATTTCACTTATGCGTAAGTGAGGATAATTAATTAAGGCAATGTAGCACATAAATTAACTTAAAACGTTAATCACGATCGCACACTATTGGATTGGACAATCCAATGAACTATTGAATAAGAATATTCAATGCTCTATTATTTTGGTCGCGAACCAAAATGCTCATTTACTGAGACTCGCCATCTCATCATTTTAGGTTTCGAGTTGGAACCTCCGCTACATTGTGCTTGATCTTTTTGTGCGTGTGCATTATCATCAAGGTGAGTTCATAGCCTCGCTTTTACTTTATTTTTATAAACCCCGCGAGGGAGATACATGCTCTAAACTAGAACACAAGGTTTTTCATAAATGCTTGATCCTCTTGATTATTGGTACTGCCTAAGTTGTTAGCCACAAGTCCCCTGATCATGAACCATTAGTCACCGCGAGTGAACGTAGATATCGTGAATAGTACTATGGGGATTAACGAACCCCGTTTCGGTTATAGAGAAATAACCGGGGCGCACCATATCGAATTTCTTTAGGTAATTGGCTATTACCTCCTTTGGGGCATATTTTTTTTCGTACACTTGTAATTCGGTGTATGCAGTTGAGTCTTGGTTTCATGAGCTTAGTGCATAATAATCTGTGATTTTTCTTATGATATTGTTAGTTTACAATGATCATGATCTTATACTTGTGTTCAACTTATTTTAAACCTATGGACTTCACTCAACAATTTTTGTTGACCTTTTTAAGCATGTTATCTCAGGTAATCAGTGAAGATTATGACCAAGGTGCGGAACGGGGCATGGCAAGGCTTATCTGGTGGTGTAAAACATAAAAGTTATCATTTCTTTCAAACTCATGATCTTTCTTTTGGGAAAAACACTTGATCTATTTACAATATTTTGTAACAAACTATGAGTTTTCGATGAATAATAACTATTTTAATAAAACGTCTCTTTCGAGTCGTTTTCTATAATTATTGACTATGATCTCCATTCAAGTAACACCCGAATTAGTCTTCCGCTGTCATTAAGATTTTTGGGGGTGTTACAGATTGGTATCAGAGCCAGGTTATAGAGAACCAAAGAGTTTTTCAAAAACATTTGGACTATAACCGCACTTTTAAAACGGGACTATTTTACACCACTGCCTTACGCCCTTCCATGACCGCTCTATGCATTAGGATTGATGCATCACTAGATCATAAGTAAATTGCATTCATTTTAGTTAGGCATGAAGATTTGCTTGGCAAATATGTGTAGCTAACTAAAATAATTATATTATTTGGCATTTACTTACATTAATTTATGGGTTGTTACAGTACCATGTCTGCATCCCACCCAGTTGTTCTGTCCTCAGACACCGAGATGGATGATACCATGTCCTCTACGACTGTCACTATGCCAGCTCATCCCAGTCCGGTCATACCAGCTACTGTTTCGGACGAAACTGAACCTTTTGAGGAAGGTGAAGTTGCCCGAACTCCTACTGCTCCAGCTATGACTGCTCATCCTCAAGAGTACAATGCTTTTGCTTCCATGACCCTAGATCACTACTATGAGTCGCAGCAATGGCTACCTGCTTCAGATGTTGCTGTGGATGATGGATCATCCAAGTCATCAGAGAACACCGACTCTGCTTCATCAGATTCTTCTGGATCATCTTCCCGAGCTATCCGTCGTCGTCGACGTAGGATTCGTGTTCTTAAGCCTCATGAGCCTGAGCCGTTTGGAGTACCTTATAGACTGCATCCTAATGGTAAGACCTTCAAACGCACCGCTAGGAAGCGTGTGCGACCCACCACTATCACTCATGTGATGCCACCAGCTCAGTCACCATCAGCTCAGTCACCACCCGCTCAGTCATCACCAGTTTCACCTGCTGTTCCACCTACTGCTACTTCACCACCACTGCCACTTACTGTGTTCTACCATCAGACCACTACTGTTCCTGTTTCATCACCACCTACAGCATCACCTCCTTTGGACACTTTTAGTGAGCCACTTTTACCGCTTTGCATCAAGTGCTATTCACCATCACCATCTGATCCTGACATGCCTACTCAAGTGGATAATGAGACCGGACCAAGGAAGAAATCCGGTGCTAGGCGATGGTCATTCTTGATACCTTTACTTTGACGTTGGAGAGAAGAGGAGGGAGCACCTAGTTCATTTGAGCTTGGAGAAAGCTCAACTACTGCATCAGCTCCAGTTCTGCCTGTTACCGGTGAACCAGTACACCACACTATTCCCCTGTTGGCTACGAGACTTATCAGGCACGAAGATCAGTTGAGTGAGCTCATGGCACATTATGATGAGATTCCACTGGTTAGGATAGAGAGCTTGGAGGAAGAAGTCGAAAACCTCGTGATAGGCCGCTACTCCATTGAGATTGTGTTTGATATGATGAGTACCCAGATTGTGGAGGCAAGAGAGGCCGTTAACCGATTGACTCAGAGATTGGAGACTACTATCCGAGATGCTAGTACTTTGAGAGAGACTGCCTTAGGTCGAGAGAGAGTCCTGCAACACGAACTTGCATCCGCTCATGCTCACACTGCTATTCTGGAGGAGAGGATTGATGACCTCGAGGCGAGAGATCGAGCCCGTGAGCAGCAGATCCGAGATTTGACAGCCATGGTTGAGGAGATTCGTCGTCGTCAGGATGACGTATCGGGAGATGCGTAAATCCTAGTCATCTTTATCTTAGTATGTATCATAAAGCCGCCATATGAGGCATTAAGGCTTGTATCTTTTTGGTTTGTAACCTTGGAACAAGAATTATGATGATGTAACCTATGGTTGTGAACAAGACTATGTAATGATGTATTCCATGTATCCAATGGTTGTATTTCTTATATTCTGATGTTATGATATTATTCCTCGGTAATGTATGCCGAACCGATCCTTATGTCCTTATACATATATTATGATCTGTTGAGAAAAATCATATTCATATCATATCATTAATTTAAAGTGGTAATCTGGACTATTATGATATGTATAATATGAAATCAGTTTTATCATCGATCGATAATTTCTTAATCTTAGTATTTATTCTTGGAAATTTTAGAAAAATGGTCAAGAAGAAAGCTACCTCATCCACCATCACTCCCGCAGCTATTCAGAAAATGGTCGCTGAAAGTGTTAGCGCAGCTATAGCGCAACATGCCGCTGATACTGCTAGAGCCGAAGCTGAACGCGTTGAAGCTGAACGAATTGCCCAAGAGGCACGTGAAGCTGAGATCGCAAGAGAAGCCGAAATTGCAAGAGAAGCTGAGAACGCCCGAATTGCTCGAGAGGCTGAAGCTGAGCGTGTCGCTCAAGCAGCACGTGAGGTTGAAGCTGCTCGCATTGCTGAAGAGAATCGTGCCACAGAAGCTGCACGTCTTCTTGAAATGGCAAACTCAAATGCAACTAACACTCCAACAAATCAAAGTGAGTCCACTGTAACTCGCAAGTGTAATTACAAAGAGTTCATGAACTTCAAGCCGACATTCTTCAAGGGCACTGAAGGTGCTATTGGTTTACTTCATTGGTTTGAGAGAACCGAGACTGTATTTCTGCTAAGTGACTGCACAGATGATTGCAAAGTCAAGTTTGCGACTGGAACTTTGTTAGAAGATGCGTTATCTTGGTGGAAAGGCCATGCTCAACCAATTGGAATGGAAGAAGCTTGTAAGATTTCATGGTCAGATCTGAAACAACTGTTAATGAAACAGTATTGCCCGAGAACTGAGATCAAGAAACTCGAAGATGAGTATTACCACTTGGCTGCTAAAGGTAATGATCTCAAGACATACTTCAAGAGATTCCATGAGCTGAGAGCTCTATGTCCTCATTTGTTTCCCACCAATGAAAAGCTTTTGGAAGCTTTGATCGGAGGTTTACCTCGAAGCATCGAAGGAGATGTCATCGCTTCGAATCCAAAAACTGTTGAAGAAGTTGTCATTGTATCCCACCGCCTTATGGAACCAATACTAAAGCTTGCAAATGCATAAGGCTCAAGTGACAACAAAAGAAAGCTTGATGATCAGAAAACCTCAAATTTCAACCACCATCGATCCAACAACAACAATCGGAACAACAACAACCAATATCACCGCAACAGAAACCACCATCACAATCGGCAAAACCGAAGGCAAGAAGCGGCAAGGGCTTATGCTGCACCCACTGCTGGAAAAGGGTATGTAGGACCACATCCCCAGTGTAACAGATGTTTGATGCACCATTCTGGACCTTGTACCGTGAAGTGCGATAAGTGCAACAAGGTAGGTCATCAAGGTAAGCATTGCCGAAACCCTGGAAGAGGCAACACTGTGACAAACATGAACTGCTATGGATGTGGAGAACCAGGTCATTTCAAGAGTCAATGCCCAAAGTTAAATGTCGTTCAAACAAACAATGCGCGTGCAAGAGTGTACATGCTAGGAGATGGAGATGCACCGTTGAACCCTGACATTGTGACGGGTACGTATTCTCTTAACAATCATTCTGCAAAAATCTTGTTTGATTCGGGAGCAGATAAGAGTTTTGTGTCTACTACTTTTGCACCATTACTTGAAATATCCCCAATCGCCTTAGATACAACTTATGAGATAGAACTTGCCGATGGGAAAATAATGGGAACCAACACCGTAATCCGTAATTGTCCTATTCTATTACAAGATCACTCGTTCCTCATAGATCTTTTGCCAATCAAACTTGGAAGTTTCGATGTCGTAATTGGCATGGATTGGTTGTCCAAACACCGTGCTAGGATTGTTTGTGACGAGAAAACCATTCATATCCTGATCAACGGTGAAACCCTAGTCATCCAAGGAGATCAAAGTAGAAAGTACTTAAGTATCATATCCTGTGCGAAGTCAATAAAGTACATGGAAAAAGGATGTTATGCCTTCTTAGCTCAGGTAACGGAAAAGAAGTCGGAAGAGAAACGACTAGAGGATGTACCTGTAATCAAGGAATTTCCTGAGGTGTTTCTAGAAGATTTGCCTGGACTCCCACCTGCTCGACAAGTCAAATTTCAAATCGATCTTATTCCTGGAGCTACTCCTATAGCACGAGCACCGTACCGTTTAGCGCCCTCAGAAATGCAAGAGTTATCCAAACAACTAGAAGAGCTATCTGAGAAAGGATTCATTAGACCAAGTTCCTTACCCTGGGGAGCACCGGTATTATTCGTTAAGAAGAAAGATGGATCATTCCGGATGTGTATCGATTATAGAGAATTGAACAAGCTCACAATCAAAAACCGCTATCCCTTACCAAGAATCGATGATCTGTTTGATCAGTTACAAGGCTCGAGTGTATACTCGAAGATTGATTTAAGATCTGGATATCATCAGTTACGGGTAAGAGAAGAAGATATACCCAAGACCGCATTTAGAACTCGATATGGCCATTATGAATTCCAAGTAATGCCATTCGGTTTAACTAATGCACCTGCTGTATTTATGGACCTCATGAATAGAGTCTGCAAACCATATCTGGATAAATTCGTCATTGTGTTCATCGACGATATTCTTATATACTCTCGTAATAAAGAAGAACATGCGGAACATCTGAAGACTGTCCTGAAGTTACTCAAGGATGAAAAATTGTACGCAAAGTTTTCTAAGTGTGACTTTTGGATTGAGACAGTCCAATTTCTTGGTCATGTGATCGACAGTGAAGGAATCCATGTGGATCCCGCAAAGATTGAATCTGTTAAGAACTGGCCAGTACCCACTAACCCCACTGAAATTCGTCAATTCTTAGGACTTGCTGGTTATTATCGAAGATTCATCGAAGGTTTCTGATAAGGTTTTAAAAGGTAC
This sequence comes from Chrysanthemum seticuspe, assembly GCA_019973895.1. Taxonomy (NCBI): domain Eukaryota; kingdom Viridiplantae; phylum Streptophyta; class Magnoliopsida; order Asterales; family Asteraceae; genus Chrysanthemum; species Chrysanthemum seticuspe. The sequence continues at coordinate 63,778,216 of BPTQ01000004.1, read as the reverse complement.
CATTTTGAGGGGTCGTTTAAGTCCTTATTTGATCACTTTTGTATCCGTTATTGCTTAATATCGTTCCTTTTCACTTTTTAGGTCTCGTGAAGGCAAAATGCTGGAATGGCACTTATTTGGACGGAAAGGCGCGAATATATGAAGAAAATGGCCAAAGTCGAAATCAAGGCACTCACAGTTGCTGAAGTTAGAAGGCGACGGCGTCAGGTGCTATTGGTGACGCCGTCCCAAAATTATTGTGACGGGACAGAACTCAAAACTCGTATTTTCAAGAGACGGCGTCTAGTGGTGAAAGAGTAGGCCGTCGCTATTCAGACGGCCTAGATGAAATCCAGACGACGTCAGAAGCTGAAGAGGACGGCGTCACGGTCATAAGGTGACGCCGTCGCAAGGTTAACGTGGCCAAGACGAAACCCTAATGGCGGCGACACGACGGCGTCACTAAACATAAGGTGACGCCGTCGCAATTGTAATCTTATATATAGAATCCGAATTTTTCAGTCTTTGTGTGGAGAGTCTTTGGAGTAAAAACCTAAAACCGAACCTAAGGTGTCTTGTACAGTATTTTAGGGTTTTTAACCCTATCTTACATCAAGATAAGTCTTTGCTTCATTAATTCAATTATGTCTTTGATTATTTGTGTGTATGCTTGCATGTTCTCCATGTCCAGCTAATTTATTTGTGTGTTTGCTTAGGAAGTATGAAACTTAATTATTGAATATTGATTGGTTGTTTCTTATCTTAGTTGATTTATGATCTAGTAATGCGATAGGTCATCCGTTGTGCACTTAATGCTTGATTCATCTTTGTGAACCTTAGAGTATAATTACCTGAGTGATTGTAGGCTAAACCATCCGAAGAGCGCCTTAGAGTAGGAGTCTATAATCTCTAGTGGGTTTGTAGACAAGACCCTTTGGTAAGTTCAAAGAGTTAGGGAGAAACGCATACCCTACAACTTTAGACACACAACGCAACTAGGAATAAGACGTGACACTCAACCATCAATAGGAGATAATTAAGGAGTAATACAAACTAAGTAAACACATCTTTAAACTATCATACGAGCACACATTAATTAGACATAGACTCCCACAACCTTAGTTTAGATAATTAGATAATAGTAGAGTAATCGGTAGAAATACCAACCCCCCAAATCCAATACCCGAGATTCGTACCTTTCCATTTTCATAAAATATAAAAAGATAAAAAATAATCTTCCTCAACCTTAACCTTAGCGTAGTAACTCCCTACTAGCATTCATATTCCCCTAGAGAACGATATCAATACCCGTGGCTTACCCTAATTACTACACTACAACGATTAGGTTCACTGCCTAGGGTGTTATAAAACTTGCTCGAAGAAAAGGAAGTTCCTTTGACCCCGAACGACGCGTGTAGCGTTATCAGTTTCTCGAAAATAGCTAAACCATTGACCGAGTTAACCCAGAAAACGAAGAAATTCGAATGGGGAGACGATCAAGAATCAGCTTTTCAACTCCTAAAGAACAAACTTTGTGAAGCACCTATCTTGGCACTACCGGAAGGAGCCAAAGATTTTGTAATATATTGTGATGCTTCACACATGGGTTTAGGCGCTGTTCTCATGCAAAGGAACAAGGTGATTGCTTATGCGTCACGACAACTCAAAACTCATGAGAAGAATTATATTACTCACGATCTAGAACTTGGCGCCGTGGTATTTGCACTCAAATTATGGAGACATTGTCTGTACGGAACCAAATGTATAGTGTACACTGATCACAAAAGTCTTCAACACATCTTAGATCAAAAGGAATTAAATATGCGTCAACGTCGCTGGCTCGAATTGCTTAGTGATTATGACTGCGAGATCCGTTATCATCCTGGAAAGGCAAACGTTGTTGCCGATGCCTTGAGCAGAAAAGATCGCCCTAAGCCACTTAGAGTGAGATCATTGGGAATGGTAATCAATTCACCCCTACCATCGAAAATTCTTGAAGCTCAGATCGAAGCCCTTAAGGAAGAAAATAGGCCGAATGAGAAGATTTATGGCATGCCGGAGAATGAGAATGGATTTGTGAAGAGATCGGACGGAACGCTATGTTTCAAGAATCGAAGTTGGATTCCACTCTTTGGAGGTATCCGAGAACTCATCATGCATGAATCACATAAATCGAAGTATTCCATACATCCTGGTCCCAACAAGATGTATCAAGATCTAAAGCTTTTGTACTGGTGGCCTAATATGAAGGCTGATATCGCTGTATACGCCAGTAAATGTTTGACATGCTTGAAAGTTAAAGCTGAACATCAAAAGCCATCCGGATTGTTAAATCAACCAGAACTCCCTATGTGGAAATGGGAAAGAATCACAATGGACTTCATCACAAAGTTGCCAAAAACTTGTAATGGTTTTGACACCATTTGGGTTATTGTAGACCGTCTTACAAAGTCCGCTCATTTCTTGCCAATCAAGGAGAACGACGAGATGATTACACTCGCTAGACTGTACATCAAAGAGATTGTTTCTCGTCACGGTGTACCAATCTCTATCATATCTGACCGTGATAGCCGATTCACCTCAAGATTTTGGCAAACGCTTCAAAGAGCCATGGGTACCAACTTAGATATGAGTACCGCGTACCATCCTCAAACAGATGGACAAAGTGAAAGAACGATCCAAACTCTGGAAGACATGCTAAGAGCATGTGTGATTGATTTCGGAAAAGGATGGGATAAGCACTTACCTCTGGCTGAATTCTCTTACAATAACAGTTATCACGCCAGCATTAAAGCTGCTCCTTTTGAAGCACTCTATGGAAGAAAATGCCGATCGCCAGTTTGCTGGGCGGAAGTTGGAGAAGTACAACTTACAGGCCCCGAAATTGTCCAAGAGACAACAGAAAAGATAATACAAATTCGGCAAAGATTGCAAACAGCTCGAGATAGACAAAAGAGCTACGCAGATGTTCGAAGAAAACCAATGGAATTCCAAGTCGGAGACCGTGTAATGCTCAAAGTATCACCCTGGAAAGGGATGGTCAGATTTGGAAAACGAGGAAAGCTCAAACCTCGATACGTCGGACCATTCAAAATTCTTCAAAGAATTGGTCCAGTGGCATATAAACTTGATCTTCCCGAAGAACTTAGCCGAGTACATGACACGTTCCATGTCTCAAATCTTAAGAAGTGTCTTTCGGATGAAACTCTAGTCGTACCACTCAAGGACATCCAGCTCAATGACAAACTTAGCTTTGTCGAAGAACCCGTCGAGATCATGGACAGAGAAGTTAAGAGGCTTAAGCAAAGCCGCATTCCTATCGTTAAAGTTCGATGGAATCATAAGAAACGAGGTGCAGAGTTCACCTGGGAGCGCGAGGATGTAATGCGTTCCAAGTATCCCCACCTGTTCATCTAGATCACCCATGACAGCCTCTGCGAGTTTAACCGCGGGACGCGGTTCTCTTAAGGGGTAGGTACTGTAAGCTCCCGGAAAATTTCAATGTACTTAACGCTTTAATCAGGAATTAAACACGATCTATTTCGTCATGAAATTTCTAAACATCACATTTGCATATCATTTGGCATATGCATGATCAACGCAGCTTGAGCGTTCATAAACTATACCGTTGTGATCAGAATAAATTTCCCCACTATCCTGATAATCCTAAAATACGTAACGGATACGTAAAAATTTGTAAAAATTACAAATTTAATTATAATAAAAATATATAAAATTCGTATTGGGCCTCGGAACCCATTGGACTTTATACCACCTCGTAACCCAACTCAACTCGTTAATGGGCCTCATAACCGGATCAAGCCCACACCATTTTTGCTCTTGGGCCTCGCTACCTTCTCGAGCCCAACACGTTTGGCATTCCTTTGGGCCTAGCACTATACAAGATCCACGAAACAAGCTAGCCACCCAAATCCCCTCTTGGGCCTAGCTGCCGAGCCCAACTCACCCTTTATATGTGATATGTATTTCGTTTTTTTTCTACCCAACGCAAGTCATGCCCAACACCACCTATAATTAGTATATGTATATAACCAATATAAGGAACTAGTGCTCCATGTAATGTGTATCATTGGAACCAAACTAGAAGAACACAAAATACATCTTTGGCAACTAAAGCAAGTATGTGTATAGGATCAAGGAGACATAAGACCAACTTTAAGCTACCCTAACCTATTATTAAATTTCTCTAAACCACCAAAACCCATTGACCATCTTTGAGACTTTGTAAACCATTGTGTAATATGTCCTATGTACAAAAATGTGAGACATAAGCATGCCACGATTTTGGCTGCCACACTTGCACGCTCCAAGTAACAAACACACATGTCTAAAACTAGTCTTGGAACTTGGAAGAACAATATATAATAATCCCAAAGCCATAACTTATCTTCCTATAAGAAAGCTATCCTCAAACAAGTAAAGTCACACACTTAGACAAATTTTCACAATCAAAACCCACGAGTAACTTCACTCATTCTTGTCAAAGGAGAACTAGGGAAAAACGCAAGTATTTTGGGGCACTAACGCTAGGAGTAAAGGAAGCAATAAAAACGTTGGGGTTAGTGTCGAATAGTAGGACATTATAAGGAGAACAAGGAGCACTCACATTCATTCTTCACGATCACTCATATTCACCACTCTTTAAGAGTGTAGTAAGTTATCTTAACTCACTCTTCTTAGCTTATGCATGTATATTACACGTTAGAATAGTTGATTTCACCTATTAACTAGTTAAACCTTATGATTATACGCGTGTAAAAATGGAAAATGTTACATTAGATCACACCAACACCTAAACACGACGTACATTCACTCAATAGTTACACTCTAGAACGGTTAAACATGTCGAACAAGTCACAAAGTGTGTAGCAAAACCTATAGAAACCATCGTACCCCTTAAAATTCATACGCCAAGACAAACGGGCCTAAAGCCCAGTTACCGAGCCCAATAAGTCCAAGCAAAGCCCAACGAGAGTCCAACCCGACCCAATAAGTTGAAAATAAGCCAATAAGCACTAATTATGAGCTAAAAATAAGCTGAGAACATTTTTGCAAAGTTTCGTTTTATAAAAATGATTTTCGGATGTAATTTGCAAACACGTAGAACTTAGGGTCAAAAATGGAAGTTTTTCAAATGTTAAGGGGAAGAAAATATATAAGATAAGTACATTACGAAAGTCTAAGGACTAGAAATGCCTATTTCGAAAATACATGGGAAACATGCACGTGTGCATGTGCACATGAAAACCACAAGGACCGAATGTGTAATTAGCCTAAACTAGTTATAATTAAAGTTTAGGGTGAAAAGTGTCAAGTTGGAAAACAAAGGTTTAAAGCATATAAAATGAACCTAGAGGGCTGATTTTGTAAATTTAGTTTTACCAAGGGTTAAAGTTGTCATTTCTGAAAGTTTTGGTATAAAATATAATTCGGGTGGAAAGTGTCATTTTCTAAAAGTCCAAGGACTAAACTCGTACTTTTTGTAACTCGAGGATAAAAAGTGTAAATTCGGGAAAAGTTTAGAAAAACTTATAAACCCATCCTAATTACGTAAAAACAAGTATTTTGATCTTATGAGTATTTTATTTCGGATAACGTTAAAGGTATTACTTATATATATATATATATATATATATATATATATATTATAAGATTATAATTATATATATATCAAATCCGATAAAACACACGGGGAATTCATTCAAATACGCTAAAATACTCAACAAATCTATTAAGATCACAACGGGAAAACATTTCACTTATGCGTAAGTGAGGATAATTAATTAAGGCAATGTAGCACATAAATTAACTTAAAACGTTAATCACGATCGCACACTATTGGATTGGACAATCCAATGAACTATTGAATAAGAATATTCAATGCTCTATTATTTTGGTCGCGAACCAAAATGCTCATTTACTGAGACTCGCCATCTCATCATTTTAGGTTTCGAGTTGGAACCTCCGCTACATTGTGCTTGATCTTTTTGTGCGTGTGCATTATCATCAAGGTGAGTTCATAGCCTCGCTTTTACTTTATTTTTATAAACCCCGCGAGGGAGATACATGCTCTAAACTAGAACACAAGGTTTTTCATAAATGCTTGATCCTCTTGATTATTGGTACTGCCTAAGTTGTTAGCCACAAGTCCCTTGATCATGAACCATTAGTCACCGCGAGTGAACGTAGATATCGTGAATAGTACTATGGGGATTAACGAACCCCGTTTCGGTTATAGAGAAATAACCGGGGCGCACCATATCGAATTTCTTTAGGTAATTGGCTATTACCTCCTTTGGGGCATATTTTTTTTCGTACACTGGTAATTCGGTGTATGCAGTTGAGTCTTGGTTTCATGAGCTTAGTGCATAATAATCTGTGATTTTTCTTATGATATTGTTAGTTTACAATGATCATGATCTTATACTTGTGTTCAACTTATTTTAAACCTATGGACTTCACTCAACAATTTTTGTTGACCTTTTTAAGCATGTTATCTCAGGTAATCAGTGAAGATTATGACCAAGGTGCGGAACGGGGCATGGCAAGGCTTATCTGGTGGTGTAAAACATAAAAGTTATCATTTCTTTCAAACTCATGATCTTTCTTTTGGGAAAAACACTTGATCTATTTACAACATTTTGTAACAAACTATGAGTTTTCGATGAATGATAACTATTTTAATAAAACGTCTCTTTCGAGTCGTTTTCTATAATTATTGACTATGATCTCCATTCAAGTAACACCCGAATTAGTCTTCCGCTGTCATTAAGATTTTCGGGGGTGTTACACTAACAATCTCCCCTTAAGGGAGGTCACCCCATGAAATACATTTTGCATCCTAGCATTCTATCTTTGTCTTTAGTTCTGAGCTCGTAGACTTCAATTCTTCGAGTTCCGCAATCTTTGTGCTTTAGTAGCGATTCTTCAAAGTCCGCATAGTTTTGTACTTTTAGTGGAGGCCTTTAACTGATCCACATATTTTAATGATCTTCGAGCTTTCATTGAGATTATCAGCCACAGTAAAACTCTGGATCACCCTTTGTAGTGTTGCTTTCATGTGATGTTGTGACTTTCAGACCGACATGCTCACACTTTCTGGATCATGACATCATTTCATCAGAGTAGCGGAAGCTTTTACTGGTTCATGATATTTGCAGCAGCGTAGCAGAAGCATAGTATAAAAATATCAGAGCCAGATCATGTGGATAAGAACTTGTCATGATTTCTTTAATTAAGTGTGGATGCTGTGAGCATGCGGCTAAGAATTGACTTCTCAATATTGATCAGCTGCAACCATCTAGATGTACCTGCAAACAACATTTAGCAATAAACACACGAAAGTGTCTTTGATCACTTTCGTTGAATTGAGGTACACGGCCTACGGTTCCCCGTTGATCAGTACAAGTACTGCCTGTGATCAGGTATAATTCCGAAGAATCTCCTTGACAGGGTTTCGCATCTGCTCTAGCCGTTCTCAAACCGGAGCGTCTCAAAGAAGACAACACGGAGTGAGTGAACCAGCGAATTGAGATTCACTGATTGATGAAAAATTGATTTGAAAAACTATCGCGTATTGCTTAGAAGAAAGAGTTTTGCAATACGACGAAGGTTTTATGAGAAAGATCAATTTTCAATCAAAAATACCTTTTGTATTTGTAAGAGAATACACATTCGATGTGCTAGAGAAAAGAAGTGATTTGCACATCGAACGATTTTTCCAAAAGTATTTTTTCAATCAGAGATACTTTTTGAGTTTGAAATATGAATACACATTCGATGTGCTAGAGAAAAGAATATTTGCACATCGAACGATTTTGAGTTTGAAATATGAATGCACATTTGGTTCCTATGCCGGAGACTAGGGAGAGGGTCCCCTTCTTCAATATCAACAATCTCTAAGAGAAAGTCGATAGATTATGTAGGTTCCCCGTGAGAATGAAACAAGTCCTTTTAAGAGGAACTTGAGTAGCTTGGGAAGTTTAGTGCAGTGCGTCACTAGGTCCATGACGTCTTCTCTTCAATACCGGCGTTACCTTAGTAACAATCAGTAGCATATGAATTGAACCCGGTTTTTGCCCTAAGGTTGAATTATTATAGGGCTATTTCTTTTCACCCTTTTCTCATTTCATTTCTTTTTCATTCTTCAACCCCTTCAGTGCTTACCGAGACTTCATTACTAGAACCTTGTTGGGTTTATTCCAGTTCTAGCTCTTTCTCAGTCCGCACTCTTCCCATTTCTCACTTTTCTCCTTTTTTCATCATACCTAAGGACTTCTACACTATCTAGTGGATTGTCCCTGGGTAGATCCCTCCGGCTCTGGCGGGATCATGGGAACGAATACCTAACCTAACCATCCTTATAACACCATGCATAAAGTAAATTGGTCGGTCTTTTGGTATTGTTCTTTCCTTCTTGAAACCAATTGAAAAATCATTTAGAAAATCAATCAAGGTACTTGTGATATAATATCAAAGCATTTTGTACCTTAATTATTTTTGATCATTTAGAAATGCTCCCTCTCAACATGTGCATATGTTTTGTGAAATTATTTAGCACATGGAGACAATAGTTTTTTGAAATATATTCTTGATCACAATTTCCGTGGAAAAAGCCATTTGATTTTTTTGGTAAATTCTCGCACTCAAAATGTGCGTTGGTTATTTGAAATCATTTAACACATAGAGGAAAGAATTCTTTGAAGTACTTTCACGATCACACTAACCATTAAGAAACCATTTAGAAAATCAATCAAGGTACTTTAGGTTAAAACATAGAAATCTTTGTACCTTGATAGTTTATTTTCTTTTTAAATGCTCCCCCTCAATATGTGCTTCGATATTCGAAAGCGTTTGGCACATATGGGAGAGCAGCATGCACATTTGAATTAGACGATCACCTTTTATCAGATTTCATAATTGATCCAGGTTTTACTGACCAGGTTTTAATATTTATAAAGTATCGTTATACCTATGGTCTACCCTAATGCACTAACGGGAAGTGTACCCGGTCGTGTGTAGTGTAATATTCGGTAAAGCCGAGGTCATCCCAAGAGCTATGTGTGTTGGATTATTACTAAGTCTAGGTGTCACAGATTAATAATGGTTTTGATAAGGAATTAATTAATTAACTACTAAGGTAGAAAATAGCAAATAAAGGTAAAGGATAAATCAATAGAGGAGAGTGGTGCTAACCTTGTTAATCCTCCTAGCTAGTTATGTCTACGTCTACTTACTTTCAATTACTTCAGGTGGGGTCAAAGTTGAGAGGACAACATTTGGTCAATTCGCCCTAACCTATCAGCAAAGATGCCGCCACAAGAGAAGTCAGGTGTCCCCTCATAAGTCTTGTTGTTCCTGGTCCCCTAAACCAAGTCATTAAGTATTGCTACATGCTAGATTTATAATAGTGAGTGCCCGGACGTTAGCAACTTAAACACTCACCCCCTAATTCTTAAGTTCATCCAAACGGTAGGTGATCAGTTGGTCAAATCGCACAAGTAGAAAGGGTCATCAGTTGGTCATATCTTACCCTCCCCGTCTCAGTCCGCTCAACTAGGGTCAGTTGGTCATATCTCATAGGCAGTTGGCGTCTACCGCCATTCAAAACTACCGAACCAAGGGTAGCTACCAATAAACTATGCATGCATACACTTAGAAATAATTATATGGAAGTAACGTAAATGCAAACAAAACAATTAAGGAATCATAACTAGGCCAGCACCAACAGGTGCTTAGCCGCTCATATTAACCATACAAATCAATTCAATATTCAAAGGTACGAAATACATGAATTGAAAGAAAAGAAAAGATAAAATGCTAATGCTGATCGTAGGGGAGTGATTGCTCCCTTGGAGACAGCTCCGTATGCTCCTCTAGACATGCCTTTAGCTTTTTCCCACGTTCTCTGGTTGTTGTATGTGGAATGGGATGATTATGAATGCTGGAATTCGTGGGGTATTTATAGACCATATCTGGGTTACGGCGTAACTAATATAAGAGTTACGCCGTAACCATCAATTCCTTCGTAATTTACACTAGATCTGCTAGTTACGTCGTAACCTTATTAGTGGTTACGCCGTAGTCTTCAATATACTTGGTTACGCCGTAGTTGATGGAATAGTTACGGCGTAGTTATCAGCGGCGTGGAACCTCATTTGACCTAATATAGTTACGTCGTAGCCTTTGGGGAGAGTTACACCGTAACCTTCTGATGAGTTGGTTTTTTGAGTCACGCTTTAGTTACGGCGTAATGTGAGAGAAGAGTTACGCTGTAACTTCTTCAGAGTAGCATACTGTGATAAATCTTTTGATATTTCTCCAGTTCCGCGTCTCTTTAGCTCCAATGCTCGTAATTTACCTGAAAGTGGAAAACAAGCGTAAATCCATATAAATGATATAAATTACAAGCATTATCCGTGGAAATTGACACTTAATATTCAGGACTATTTGTTGTTATCAAATATCCCCCCACTTGAACTCTACTTGCCCTCAAGTAGACCTTGTTAGAAAGATTTCTAAAAAGATATCTCCCAAAACCTGGAAAATATAAGTTTATAAATCCCTTATGCTAGAATAAAACAAAGCCGAACACCTCACGAAATGGGAACGAAAGACTCAAATCTCTTAACTATTCTAAGTGTCAATTTCGGGGTAATCACTCAATTGCACAGTCATAGCATGTATTCTATCATAAGCTTGGCGGTTACACAAATCTCCATCACTATAGTTAAGGGCTAAGCAATTCTCGAAGGCAATATGGGTAGACACGACAAAGGTTAAGGGGTGACTCGTCATTACTAACATGTCACGGCGAAGTGGACAAAATCAATGATACATGACCAAATCCATGGCCAAGACACCAAAGATTGCTCGCTGCATCACCTAGACACGCTTCACGACTAAAGGGTAGGATAAGACATGGGATATATAAATGGTGTAAAATAAAAAAACAAGCATGTAGTCTAAATCTATAACCAAGTCATCACCACTTACCGTCCGCCCAAAGTTCAAGTTTTGAAGTCAAGAAACCGGATCATGAAATACTAGGTAGATGTGTCATTAGAGGACGTCGTGATGGGCACACTACCTTATCTCCAACTGTTGGCATAATTACCAACTCCAATCTTCAAATATGACCGAGGTGGCCTCCTCGATACTAAATCTATAAAGCTCATAACATAGTGCTTATAACATCGCACTTTATAATAACTAAATCATAACATTTTTTTTTGAATCATTTTTTTTTCAACCTAAAAATAATAACTAAACATAATATCACCCCACTTGAGATGAACAATGAGAATTTGGGGGGTCTTCAATGATCTTCAGGAATATGTCGTCGACGAAAGCTTGATTTCCGAACCTTTCCACTTGAACCTTGAACTTAGGCAAATGATGACTTCCCAATCCAAACAAAGACTACAGGGTAGGCTAAGGTGTATAGGTGTATCGAAACAATATAATGGGGGAACAAAGTGAAAGGAATGGCTCATATGGGTGTATCTAGGGGTATCTTGCACTAAAGGTGAGTGCAACAAAAGGTTTTCACATGAGGGTCGAGAAGTCGAGGTGACTAATCGATAGACACACAATGGTAGGCTATTTGGGTGATAATCCTATAATATTGCCTTCTAAAACTGAAAAGTCCAAATACATCGAGCTAACTCAACATACCTCGTCTATGGTCTCGAAATGATGCAAAGGCCAAGTTCTAAAGTTTACAAGCTACCGGCACACTCATAATTTGGTGGATTTGGGGTAAAATATTGGAAACGGATAAGGCTAATCTCACCATATAGTATCAAGGGTTGTATGTGCTCGACTAAGGTTTAATCTAGTTAGGTTAAGAAAAAATGTCAAAATTTTAAAAATGGCATAATTTTTCAAAATAAACTAGAAACACGAGGGAAAAATAATGTTCAAGAGATAATTCTACTCCCGTCCCCGCACTTGAACTGTACAAAGTCCCTTTTGTACTAAGCATTAAATAATGGTGAAGAGAAAAGTAGAATTAGAGCGAGAACTTCCCTGAAATTTGCTCCATAAAGAAAGAAGGCCCACGAAAAAGAGACGTGACTTCGTGTAAGCATCCATGAGCAAACTTCATTCCCTGAAATCACACTACCGACAAGCATAATTCTAAAAAGAAAAAATGAAAAATGAAAAACGAAAAACAAACCTAACTCACTTTCGTAGGAATCACGGTTGCATTTAGCATATGCAACAAGCATTTTAAACCACTTGGTGTCCCAAGTGGACGAGTGAAGTCTCGTGAGGGTTTACAGGGAACACACCCACAAAGTTCATTTAAAATACTAATACAAGGTTATTGCGTTTTAAAATGAAAGAATTAAAGCAGAGGAAGGTTACGTCGTAACTCTTTTGAGGGAGTTACGCCGTAACTGGCAAAACCTAGCATAAGCTGCAAAGCGAGTGGTTACGGCGTAACCACAGAGATGGTATTATGCCGTAATTAGTAATGCGTCAGGAATTCTGCTGCAAAAAGTTGGTTACGGCGTAACCACATAGATGAGTTACGCCGTAACTCTGGTCAGATAAGCAAACTGCAGCAGCAATTACTTCCTCGTTTCTTGCAAAAATGGTTAGAATACACAAAACCCTACAGAAATGGAAATAAAACAAAAGAAAGGGATAATTCGGGTTGTCTCTCGAAAGAGCACTTATTTTTATTTACGAGTCTTTTAGTTAGACTCAGAGCCGCGAATCTCTAGGCAGGGGCAAAGAACTCATCTCCCGAAAGCTTGCTAACATCTTGCCCATAATAAATTTTTGCACGGTGTCCATTTACCTTGAAATATATTCCTTCCTTGTTATGAACCTCAATAGTCCCATAAGGAAACACCTTACTTACTGTGTAGGGGCCAACCCAACGAGATCTCATTTTTCCAGGGAATAATTTGAGTCTTGAGTTAAAAACGAGAACCTCCTGTCCTACTTCAAATCTTTTATCCTTAATTCGTTTATCGTGCCATCTTTTGGTCCTGTCTTTGTATGCTTTGGCATGATCGTATGTTCGTCTCGTAATTCAGCTAAACAATTTATTTGGGAAAATCGGTGTTCCTTAATCACATCAGCCTCTAAATTAGCATTCTTGAGAGCCCAATATGCTTTATGTTCCAACTCCACGGGAAGATGACATGCTTTTCCGTACACAATCTTAAAAAGGGGTGCTTCCGATAGGAGTTTTGAAAGTTGTTCTGAAAGCGCATAACGCTTCGTCGAGTTTGTCTGACCAATCTTTTATGTTACGGCTGACGGATTTTTCTAAAATTCGCTTGAGTGCCCTATTGGTGTTTTCAGTTTGCCCATTAGTTTGTGGGTGATAAGGTGTAGACATTCGGTGGAGTACCCCATATATTTTGAGAAATTTCTCCATAATAGCATTACAAAAGTACGTTCCTCGATCACTTATGATGGTCTTAGGGATCCCAAACCTAGAGAATAATTTTTTCAAAAAATGAATGACACTTCTAGCATCACATATTTGCATAGCTTCAGCTTCGACCCACTTAGAAACGTAATCGACAACTACCAGGATATAACTTTTATTCTTTGACGGAGTGAAAGGTCCCATAAAATCGATCCCCCAAACATCAAAAACCTCACATACCATAATGTTGTTGAGTGGCATCTGATTTCGAGAAGAGATGTTTCCTGCCCTCTGACAAGCGTCACAGTCCCTTACATGTTTTGCGGCGTCTTTGAAAATGCTAGGCCAAAAGAATCCGACCTCATAAACCTTTCGAGCAGTATTATCGGCCCCATAGTGTCCTCCTGCAGGTCCGTTGTGACAATGTTCCCGAATATGTTTTTGCTCATTTCCAAATACGCATCTCTGAATAATACCATCAGGGCATGATTTAAAAAGGAAAGGATCATCCCAGAAGTAATATTTTAGATCTGAGAAGAACTTTTTCTTTTTATCATAGGTTTTGTTGCTCGGTAATACTCTGGCCACGAGGTAATTAGTGAAATCTGCGTACCATGGTTCGGAACTGGAATCCTTAATTCTTACTGCCATGAGATGCTCGTCGGGGAAGGAGTCCCGAATAGTTTCTTTGTCAAGTTCTTCAAGCTCAGGGTTTTCTAATCGTGAGAGGTGATCAGCTGCTAAGTTTTCTGCCCCTTTCTTATCACTGATTTCAATTTTAAATTCTTGCAGCAGCAGCACCCATCCTATCAATCTTTGTTTGGCATCCTGTTTATTAAATAAGTACTTCAAAGCAGAATGGTCAGTGTAGACAACAGTTTTTGACATTACCAAATAAGATCTGAATTTATCAAAAGCATAAACCACAGCCAGGAGTTCCTTTTCAGTGGTTGTGTAATGCTCTTGTGCCTCATTTAAGGTTTTACTAGCGTAATAAATGGGTTAAAATTTTTTATCCACCCTTTGTCCTAAAACAGCACCCACAGCATAATCACTAGCATCGCACATAAGTTCAAAATCGTTCCCCCAATCAGGAGCAATAATAACAGGGGCAGTGGTCAGTTTTTATTTTAAAATATCAAAAGCTTTTTTTGCAATCGTCGTTAAAATCAAATTTTGCATCTTTCATGAGGTGTTGGTTCATAGGTTTGGCAGTTTTGGAAAAGTCTTTTATAAAATCCAGTGTGCCCAAGAAAACTCCTAATTCCTTTTAGATTGGTTGGATAAGGAAGTCGGGAAATAACGTCAACCTTAGCTTTATCAACTTCGATCCCTGTTTGGGAAATATTATGCCCCAAAACAATCCCTTCTTTTACCATAAAATGACATTTCTCCCAGTTAAGGAAAAGGTTGGTTTCTTCATATCTGGCAAGCATTTTAGATAAATTGAGAAAGAGTTACCAAAAACCGAGAAGTCGTCCATGAAGACTTCCATAAAATCTTGACACATATCTGAGAATATTGCAGTCATGCACCGTTGGAATGTGGCGGGAGCGTTGCATAGTCCGAAAGGCATCCTTCGGTAGGCGAAAGTTCCGTAAGGTCAGGTGAAAGTAGTTTTTTCTTGATCCTCAGGGGCGATAGGAATTTGAAATTATCCCGAGAATCCATCAAGAAAGTAGTAATAATCATGTCCAGAGAGTCTCTCTAGCATCTGATCGATAATTGGAAAGGGGAAGTGATCCTTTCGTGTTGCGTCATTTAATTTCCTGTAATCGATGCACACCCTCCAGCCAGTGACGGTTCTAGTAGGTATTAGCTCATTATCTTCATTAGTGACTACTGTCATTCCTCCTTTCTTTGGCACAACATGAATAGGACTTGTTAGGTCACTAGTTTACAAACACAAGTAATATAGAAAGAGATAGAGGCGATTGAACAAGATCTAACACACACAAACAATAATAAGACCGGTTATGCGTAGGCATATGTGAAAGAAAGAAAACTTGAACAACCAACCCTCAAATGAGGGTTTACAAGAGTATTTATAGGAGGGAAGCTAGGGCAACACTCCTAGTTCCCATCCTTACTTATATGGGCTTGGGCCTAAGCTTATGGGCCTTCTACATAAGCTAGACCTTAAACAAACATAAAGGCCATAATAAAGCTACCTATTACATATGAAATGTAAATACTTGAAATACTGTTTAGGAGTGATTCCAACAATCTCCCCCTCAAGTATATATGAATGTAAACGGTGAAGGCGTTGATGTAATAGTAGCTCTGACGTCTTCTGACATTCTTCTTTCTTGTGAGAGGAATTGCCTTGATTCGAACAATCTCCCCAGTGTAGAGAGATAGTTATCTTTGAACAGTTATGCTTCGACGTCATCTTTAACTTTGTTCTTTGATCATTGTTCTTTGTGGTGAAAGTGATAGTATGTTGTTGTCTGCATCAGTCTGCCTCAGGTCTGCTTCGCTGCTCCAGTGTCTCCACGTCATTCTTCAACATGCTCACATGCTCTTTGACGTTGGAATTCAATACTAATGAAGTTCTTTAAGTCTTTAACTTTGTAGATTCTTTGGCTTGACGAAGAATCATTCTGGCGGTTGTGTTGCTTTTGGATAGAACTTCCATTAGTGATGATGTTGGCGTGAGCATGAGAAGAATCAGCACGATCATTCCGCTCCGGAGCTTCCATAAGAAGAAAACATGTCAAACGGTTAGTAATAAGCGGTTTCCGGCACTTACAAGGTGTTAACAGCATAGTGTGAAAACACAACTCTAATTCTTACAAAGGCCGTTCCTGAACTGGAGTCCCACAAGTGAGATAACGCGATGTACCGAAGTACATCTACAGTTCAGATGAGTCGCTGAGGTACACCGAAGCATCACCTCACGACTGTAGACCGTTTGAGACACACTCCGCGTAATCCACGGGGAGTTACCGAAGTGACCTGCTGTCAGGGCTGTTTGATGTTGACCCTGGCAGGAGTTTCCATTCAATCTGTTAGCCTTAATAGTTTTATTAAAAGTGATGGTCATTCACATTTAGGAACTTTGTAACGCGTGTTAGATATCGTGATAGAATAGTCAACGGGCTCGTGGATTGGGCTAAGCTAAATGGCTAATTGTTATGTTAAGCTAGCCTTTTATTAAGTGTAATCCAATCCAAGTCCACGAAAGCCCAAAGAAAGCCCAAGCTAAAGCCTTTAGGGTTTTATGCCTCTTGTACTATAAATACCCCTCAAATGGTCATTTGAGGGGTGTGCTTGAAAGTGTGTGTGTGTGTGTGTGTATTTCTCTCTCAAGGAATATACAACTTATTGTTTGCATATCTTATCATCACATACACGAATTTATATCTTCAAGTCACCATCTTTCTCATCTTATTTCTAAGCTTTGTTTGTGTTTGTTTCACGTGGTTATACTTGTATACGTGTTGGGTTTGCTTGGTAAAGTGATAAGGTTGATAAAAGTAAGGTCCTACAATTGGTATCAATCGCCTAACAATGGTTTAGGAGTGTTTGGTTGAAGTTTTTGTTTGTGTAGTATACGCGTAGTTTCGTTCTCAAAGTTTCACGCTTAAAGCTTTAATTTTTGCACTTAAAAATTCAAGATTCTTGTGGTTTAAGGTTTATTTGGTGCTAAAGTTTCAGTTTTTTGCAAAAAGTTCGAAGCTTTACGCGTTTTGGTTAAGTTTTGAGCTCGTTTTTGGTCCTTTGGTCATTTCTACTCGTAACTTTTCTAGGCACTTTGGGTGAAAAAGGTCAACATTTTTGGGTTACTCGAGTGTTTTTAAGGATATTTGATTCGTGCAAAACCGTCAAGTTATCTCACGCAAGCTAGCCACTTGTGAATGGCTAGCTGTAAGAAACTTAAAACAGTTCAGACACAAATGCAATGAAGTCCAGGAGAGTATAGTGTTTCCCCAGGTCGTTAAGTCCCAACGAGCCGTGCGAGAATAGTCAGACGTTTAGTGATCGATAAGATTTGAACAGATACAGAGATTTGATTTGATTATTACTACAGAAATAGCCAACAAATTACAACGGCTTAAATGCAAATTAAAGAAAAATTAAAAAGTTAAAATATATTAAATAAACGCTATCACTATAATTAAAATGATGTTTTTGTTCTTTTTGTTTTAATAAAACTTAATTAAAAACTACGCGACGTACAGATTAATTTTATGACTATTATCCTAATTATTATTAATTAAAAACTATTTTTAACTAATTAATAATAACCTAAAATACAAGAAAATAGGAAATAAAGCTAGAAAAATAAAATTAAGACTTAGAAAAATCTAAAATATCAAACTAGAATTTTCAAAACTATTTTTATATTTTTCTGATTATTTTTCTATTTTTTATGGATTTTAAACTATTTAAAACTAATTAAATTATTAAAAATTACAAAATAAACTATGAAAAATCTGGAAAATTACTTTTTTTACTTTTTATATTTATCTTAATCTAATAAAATTGAAAAATTATTTTTTTGAATCTTTTCTGGATTTTTTGTATTAAAAGCTAATTAAATAAGCCTAAAAACTGTTTTTAATTAAGAAAAATAGCAAACTAACTTAGAAAAATGTGAAAAATTCAGGAAAACTCTAAAATAATATTTGGAAGCTAGGAAAATTGGAAAAACAAGTGCTTATGTGTGGAATTATGGAACTGGTGCACAAGTGCTTATTATTAAGCACTCCAAATAAGCCAAATGAACAAGATAAGCTACCAACTGTTTACAAAAGTTCTAAACTGCTAAATTAACTAAAATGCAACTAAGGACAACAAGCTACAGCTACTGATTTGCCAGATAGCACAGATTTGATGTCTATGAGTTAATAAGCTAAACAGATTTGGGTGCCAACTTTGAACCAAAGCACAAGCTTAAAAATAAGCTCAAACTGAAAACTATAAATTGGCACTTGTTCTAGACCTGGTTGAGAGTATTTAAACCAAAAATTAGACCATGAGAAGCTCTTATGAGCTCTGTGCACAAGCTGCACAATCTGAGAAAAACCTCAGTTATACTGAAACAGTGAGCAGGGCAATATGGGCCTAAAAGAAGAGCTTATTTGGAGCTTATACAAAAATTGTAAAATTATGATAAATTGATAACAAGAAAGGACACCAGCTGAACTTTTTGAAATGCCAAATTTCACTCGATAAGTCCAAAAAATGAGCTCAAGAAAATTCCTAGTAGTTGGCTCAAAAACAGACTTTAGCAACTTTTGACTTTTGAAGATATTTAAGAACTTTGACCAAAATGGATTTTGGATCCAATTTTAAGACTGATGTTGATGTTATAAGATGTAATGAACTTGTTGCAAGCAATGTTGATGATTTCTAAACACAAATCAATGATTATCCAATCCTAAAACTCCAACAGTTAACAGTGAGATGGATTTAAGTACAATTTTGACTTTTGTGGTTTAGCAGACCAAACTATTGATTCAAATGAACATACTTAGACTACACAAACATGAAACAAGAGAAATTACCCAATGAATATATCTTTAAGACAGATGGATCAGCAAAACCAAACACCCCTTAAGTACACTGATTTGCAACAAAACAGATCTAAACAATGATTCAACTTGATATTATGATTAAACTAACTTAGCTAGACCTAAATACATCTGATTAAACATGTTTGAGCTTGTTAATTCTACAAAGACAGATTATGCAATAAGAACTTAAAATAACTTACACATTGTCCAAGGCCACTATGGCTTGCAAACTGTAAACCAGATCCACTAACCTATATAAACCAATCTAACTAACTTTAATTCACCCAAATCCATGCTTGCAACAACCCATATCCTTCCTGCATCACTTTTGGTTCTTGTTTTGACTTTTGTTGACCAGTGACTAAAATGCTTTAAACTTGCTAACAAGCTTACAAAAAGCTATTTAAAGCTTATATAAACTTGTTTGATGTTGAAACTAAGCTGTTAAAAGCTTTATCACAAGGGTTTGAAAATTAAAATTGCAACAGTGGACACATAATATGGAAACTGATCATTACTTTGAATTCAAACTTGAAATGAGTTGGAATACACTTAAATGAATTAACTTGGTGCAATTAAACTTGAAAATACAAATGAAAAGCTTTTTAAGTCTAAGAAATTTAAAATACGACATACATTGTGAAAAATAAATTAACTACTGCTTCTCTTGCCTTCTTCGTCCCTTTTTTATACACCCAATGTGTTCCACGTGGCCTTCTTCTTGATTCCCACCACTTTTCTTGGCCAATGGGAGTGTTTTGAGCCTTATCACAATTTGGCGAGAAATTGCAATTTGACCTGTTGGGTCTGATATAGCACTAGGGGGGGTGGCATTTAATGGGGTGGTAAAAGTAGGTGAGTATGATGAGGAGGGGGTGGAAAGGTGAGGTGATGGTGGTCTGTGTTGCAGGCACAAGTTGGAGGGGAAGAAGATAAGGTGTACAGTGGATGGTGGGAAACTCTGTTGTTTGACTTTGGTTGACCAAAGGTCCAAAATAGGAGGTGGCAGGGTCAAAAAGGGAAAAGGCAGGGGTCAAGGGATAGTGACAAGTCCAAAAGGGTTTAGGGTTTTTAATTATAACAAGGACTAGTTTTGTAATTCCTGAAAATTGAGGGACCTAAGCTGCCAATTCATCAAAGTTGCTCCAAGGGTGAAAAGTGACAAGTTTCAATAATGCAAGGACCAAAGTTGCCATTTTCAAATTTTCCAGGGACCATTTTTGCCAATTTTGAAACTTGGAGGACCAAACTTGTAATTTTCTCAAACTTTTTATATTTTTTTCACCAAAGGACTAAATTTGACAAGTTATGATTTTAAAAGGACCTTTGGTGATTTTACTTTTGAAATTATGTGCTCAGGGACTATTTTTGACAATTTTAGAAACTTGGGGGACTGAAACTACCAATTATGCTCATTTTTCATCTGATTTTAAACATTTTGCATCTGAAACATATAAAATGCAGTTTTAAGATATTTTCAGTATTTTGATGCATTTCTGAGCATTTTTAGACGTTTTGCAGTTCAGATTGTACAAAAATGATGAGTATTTAGACACTCATCAATCCCCCACACTAAACTATTGCTAGTCCCTAGCAATCTTTTGAGAAAAACTTAATGGATTTGAATCTCTTTACCAAAAGCCATTACTTCTGGAGTAGCCAAATGTTTCAGTTCAAGTAAGAACTATGGTACACCGATAACCATGTGATTTTGAGCAAACCACCAGCTTCCAACGGATTTGATTTGTCTTTACCAGAAGCTGTTTGCTCTGGACTAGCCAACTCTTAGATAAATTATCAATATTATCTTTGGTGAGCTGAATACCATACAATTTTGGGCAAATTGCAAGCCGTCAACGGATTTGATATATCTTTACCAAGAGCCGTTTGCTCCTGGATTAGCCAATCCTTTTGTTTATTAGACAAGGCGGACTGATAACCAATTGAGTAAGTGTAAAACACTTACTCCAAACAAAATTTTGGCCAAAAATAGGGGAATTAGGCGGTATAATTACATGATAAAATTCGTGAGAATTCCCCCCACACTAGAATTGAATATTGCCCTCAATATTCAAAGTACCGGCGGTTATGCCGAAACTGAAAACGTAAAAGGGAAATACTACGGCCATTATTTAGCAAGGATTTTTTTTTTTTTTTTTTTTTTTTTTTTTTTTTTTTTGGGTGAAACTCTTATATATACACAACATGTGGGGCAACTCCCCCACACTAGGGTGGTACACACGGGTGAAAAACCCATGTTTAGCTACTGTTTTTGATTACCGAGTCGCTAGCTTGACTCGACCCCGAATTAATTTGATCATGGGGAAAGTAGCGTGGAAAACCAATCTCGATCGGACTTTCGTTCACAGTGTTAACAAACATATGAACATCAGAAAGTTCCACACCGACGAGATATAACCGCGGTATTGTTAATAGTAGAAACTATAAAGAATGATACCGGGGTCAAAGATGGTGTCCTCATTCCCGAAAGAGAAAAGGGAAAGAGCAACCACACCATCTGTGAAGAATGGAACAAAGATATGCATGAGAATGCAAGTCCAGTCCTCATCAGAGAGAAGCAAATCACCATTTTTCACATTTTTAAGCTTAAACTTGAAGCTTGTATGGTGATTGTCAGTAAGATATCCGGGAGGGAGGGTGGGAAACGGTTCTTCAATCAACAGACTTTCCAGAAAAAGGATGTCTCCCTCCGGATCAAAGTAAGTGTTATCAATTCCTGTTGGAATTGACTCATCACTAAGAAAGGCATCGACTTCATTCCAAAAATTGTCATCTTCCTCATCAGGAGTGAGAGAAGGGATGGAAGAGTCGGGAATGAGAATAGAAGATGATGGATCATTTTTGAGCAATTCATCAATGGGAAGAGTGTCTCCCATTGGATCACAAACATCATCATCCAATTCAGATGAAACAGAAGAGAGTTTGGTTTAATCCACAGAGTTAACAAACTCGATGCGACAAACTGATTCCGGAGGTGGGACAAGTGGTGTGCTCTTAGAGCTAGCAGTTTCCACCACTTCCGATGAAGTCTCCGAATCATCATCATCATCAAGAATACTCTTGACTTCCCTGGTACAACTTTCAAACCATTTGTTTGAACCAGGGGTGATTTTCAAAGCTTTCAACTCAGAACGTTTTTGGTGACTCGTCTTAACCGTGAAATTTGAGAGTGTTGCATTGAATCTTTCAGATCTTTGATCAATTGTGGCAACACTCTGTTTGTACAGAGGTTTGGAGTTCTGGTTGATATTCAATGTGAGCTCTTCGTTGTCAACCCGTATGGTCAACTCTTCAGCAAACACATCAATCAGAGCACGACTCGTTCTTAAGAAAGCTCTCCCTAAGATGAGGGGAACTCTAGGATCTGCATCGAAGTCTACTACAACAAAGTCAGTAGGAAAGTGAAACTTTCCCACTTTCATCACGACATCCTCGGCTATCCCAAGTGGACGAGTTATGGTACGGTCCGCTAGCTCGAGTGTCATACAAGTGGATGAAAGTTTAGGAAGAGACAGTTTCTTCCATACTGAGAGTGGCATGAGGTTAATGCTAGCACCAAGATCGGCCAAGGCGGAGCATTGAACCATCCCCAAGAAATCACACGGGATTAGAAATCTGCCCGGGTCTTCAAGCTTTTTGGGAAGCTTCTTGAGAAGGACCGCTGAGCATTGCTCATTTAGAGGGGTTTTAGCCATCTCTGATAACTTATCTTTGTTGGTGAGTAAGCCTTTAAGCGTGGATGCAAATTTAGGCATTAGAACGAGAGCATCAACGAAGCTTATATCAAAGTAAAGCTCATTGAAGATTTGGAAAAATTTTTCCATTTGCTCTTTGTTTTTGTCTTTTTGCTTCTCATCATTCATTCTTGATGGGTAAGGAAGCTGACTAGACTTTTGAGCCGGGATGGAAGTGTTTTCTGGCTCAGAATGTGTCTTCGGAACTTCGGGTTCCGGACTTAAAGCTTTGACTACCGAAGGTGGGACGTGTGCGGTACTTCGTGGGCTTGAATAATGCACCTTGTCCGTTGTCTCCTTGGTAACTTGACTCATTGCCACAGGAGGAGGGGGCATAGGAGTCGAAGGTCCATTGTGCGTCTTACCACTACGAGTGGTGACGGCTTTCAACTCGGCATTTGGATTGGTAATAGTATTGCTTGGGAGTCCTCCAGAAGATGATGAAGCTTGGTTCATATTCATGTTCATGAAACTGCTCATCATATTCTTCAACTCATTTGTCTGCCGAGACATTGTGGTATCAATTTCCTTCTTTAGCTCAACCCTCATGTTATTGATCTGAGTTTGCATTGAACGTATGCTTGACTCAGTAATTTTCATGAAGTCATTTGGTGGGGGAGCATGAGAAGGTTGTTAATAATTTTGCTGATTTGGAGCTTGATATTGTGGGTTGTAATTGTTCCTGTTTTGATTATTGAAATTTTGTCCTTGATTCGGAACAAAGCGATTTTGATTGCCATGGTTTTGCACAGGAGGAAAACCAGGTGGTGTCATACCGCTAGGTGCACGGTAATGAGGATCAGCTTGTGGTCGGTATTGATTGTGGTTTACCGAAGCTACGGGAGCTTGGTAAAAGGAAGCATCGGTTGCTTGACAATCATAATATGCGTGTGGACCACTACAAGTTTCACACACCTTGTTTACGGCTTTGACTGGTTCCGGCTTATGAATCTCGCTTTTGATTTCCTTAACATCCTTAATCATACAACGGATGGCATCCGTTAGAGCTGCTATCGGAGCAGCTAACTCATAAGAGTTACTGGATGAAGATGCAGGAGTGTTAGGAGTATTGACTTTGTTGCGAGAAATAGGAACTTTCGATTTCTGCTCGCAAATCTCAATCACATCTTTAGGCTTACGATTCAAGATATTGCCACCTGCGGCTGCATTCAAAGAATCTTGATCGTTACCGTTCAACCCATTATAAAAGATATTGACTTGTTGAAGCTCCGTAAATTCATGATGGGGGCATTTCCCGAGGAGATCCTTGAATCTCTCCCATGCCTCTCCAAAGTTTTCATCGAAATTTTGACGAAATCCAGAAATTTCATTTTTAAGATTAGTCGTCTTTGATGGAGGAAAGAAATGATTGACAAACTTTTGAACAAGTTCCTCCCAAGTTTCGATGGATCGAGGGGGTTCTTTTTCCAGCCAAATCCGGGCTGTCCCCTCAAGTGAGAATGGAAATAGCATCAACTTGATTACTTTTTGTGGCACATCCTTGAAATTGATAGTTGAAGTCAACTTGTTAAACCAACGGATGTGTGCATACGGGTCTTCTCGGTCAAACCCGTGGAATTGATTTGTGGACACAAGTGTGATCAAATGTGTCTTCAATTCAAAGTGATCAGAGTTGATTACTGGTAGAATGATGGCATCTCCATAACCCTCGGTGGGTGCTTGGAGCATTTCCGCCATAGTACGTTCGTCTGCCATATTGTTGCTTGGAATAGTACGAATCTCGGGTTCGACTATTTGGGCAGCACGTCTACGAGAACGTCGTCTAGGAATTTCTGCTAGATCACGAAAAGGACTCAATGATCTAGAAGAACGAGTGCGCATGCACTAGAGATAACTCTAAAGGATCTCAGAGTTAAGGAGAGGAATTATGAAATTCTTTCAGATGAGAATGAGAATTATGAAGACGTTTTATAAAAATCGGGGTGAGAAGAATCTTTATGGGTTTTCTGGTTCTGAAACGTAGATATCACAACAAAATCAATTAACACAAGATCGAGGCAAAACAACAGTGAACTTAACCAATAATCCAAGATGAATGGCTTCTTTGAAAAAGGTACACCAATCACAAGGACACAAAGGCAAGTTTTAAATCTTTAGTTCGGGAACTTATTATGGTCGCACCCCCAGTTAGGTAGTGCACTGCCTTGGTTTGCGGTGGTAATCTTTTATGTTGTTATTATTAAACTCAGAAAACGACAAATCTTTTTGTATTTTTATTTTTGATACATATATAGAAACAAAAGCAAAATATTTTTGTGTTTTATACGTTTTTTGGCTGTTTTTGGGTTTTTGGATTTTTTTATAGAAATATATATAGATATAGAGAGATGGTATGAACAAAGAGTGATTATTCAAATCACTAATCTGCTAGAAGTAAGACTATTAGCACTGCTCCCCGGCAGCGGCGCCAAAATTTGATTCGTGCAAAACCGTCAAGTTATCTCACGCAAGCTAGCCACTTGTGAATGTCTAGCTGTAAGAAACTTAAAACAGTTCAGACACAAATGCAATGAAGTCCAGGAGAGTATAGTGTTTCCCCAGGTCGTTAAGTCCCAACGAGCCGTGCGAGAATAGTCAGACGTTTAGTGATCGAGAAGATTTGAACAGATACAGAGATTTGATTTGATTATTACTACAGAAATAGCCAACAAATTACAACGGCTTAAATGCAAATTAAAGAAAAATTAAAAAGTTAAAATATATTAAATAAACGCTATCACTATAATTAAAATGATGTTTTTGTTCTTTTTGTTTTAATAAAACTTAATTAAAAACTACGCGACGTACAGATAAAAACGTGAAACTTACACAATATTAACCCTAAAAATATGAAAATGATATTTTTACAAACCTAATGATATAAGAATATTTCAAGAAAAAGAAAATTAATTTTATGACTATTATCCTAATTATTATTAATTAAAAACTATTTTTAACTAATTAATAATAACCTAAAATACAAGAAAATAGGAAATAAAGCTAGAAAAATAAAATTAAGACTTATAAAAATCTAAAATATCAAACTAGAATTTTCAAAACTATTTTTATATTTTTCTGATTATTTTTCTATTTTTTATGGATTTTAAACTATTTAAAACTAATTAAATTATTAAAAATTACAAAATAAACTATGAAAAATCTGGAAAATTACTTTTTTTACTTTTTATATTTATCTTAATCTAAGAAAATTGAAAAATTATTTTTTTGAATCTTTTCTGGATTTTTTGTATTAAAAGCTAATTAAATAAGCCTAAAAACTGTTTTTAATTAAGAAAAATAGCAAACTAACTTAGAAAAATGTGAAAAATTCAGGAAAACTCTAAAATAATATTTGGAAGCTAGGAAAATTGGAAAAACAAGTGCTTATGTGTGGAATTATGGAACTGGTGCACAAGTGCTTATTATTAAGCACTCCAAATAAGCCAAATGAACAAGATAAGCTACCAACTGTTTACAAAAGTTCTAAACTGCTAAATTAACTAAAATGCAACTAAGTCTAATTCTATTTATATTTTTCATTTTTTTCATTAAAAGGTCTAAAAAGTATCAAATAAAACATTAAAAATTATTAAATTAATCAAAATTTATCAAAT